>VWZT01015992.1:173286-224422 GCA_013397055.1 Pachycephala philippinensis
GATTACTTTGCCTTTCACTGATCATTATGGACAATCAGTGCTGGCTTGTCTGACCTTTACAGTGCTTATATCTGGTGCTATCTCCCCTTTTACACCCATCTCAGCAATCAGAGCTGCCTTTTGCACCATAACATTGCACCCAAGAGCTGTTTAGTTTACTCACATCTGAAGTTCAGTTTGCCTGTGCAGTGACCTCAGCGTGAGTAATGTGCTCAGTGCATGTGCTCACGCCAGGTGTGAACATCCAAAGGCTGTCATAAAACATTCTTGGCTTTATTTTGTTTTCCCTAGAAATAAACAAAGAATGCACTTTGCTTTGAAGAGCTTATTACAGGAGGCACAGAACAACTTGAAAATATTTAAGGTAAACAGTTAAATCTCTGCTTGCTTTTCTTGCCTTGGCTTTTAAACAATTTGACTTGAGCATCTAAACAGTCAAGATCTTCCTTCAAACCTACCTAATCAGCATCATCACTGTTGGACCCCATCAAGAGAAGGAAATGGAAGGTTTATAGTTAGATCCCAGGTTAGGACAGAGAAATAATAATTTCCCAGAATTCACAGACTCAGAATATCCTGAGTTAGAAGGGACCCATGGGGATTATCAAAGTCCAACTCCTGGCCCTGCACAGGACACCCCAACAATCCCAACCTGTGACTGAGAGCATTTTTCAAATGCCCCTGGAGCTCTGGCAGCCTTGGGGCTGTGACCATTCCCTGGGGAATAAATTAGTGGGAAAGAATCACTGAGGAACAATTAATAGAAAAAGGACTCCTAAGGTGACCAAAGTTTTAAAACTTTACGAGCTGCTTCAGGAATGAAAATGGAGAACTTGGCATGTTGCTGCAAATACTTTGTTTTAAATTCCTGTTAGAGCACTGACGCAGGCCCAAGGCACAGCAGGCCTCACTAAGGAAGGAAAAAGTGGCATTCCATGGCATTCATGTAGGAAAAATAGGAAGCAGTAACTGATGATTTGTTGAGATTTTCAGATTAATTCTAGGAAACAAGATTCTTCTAATTTATTTCCAATATTAAATCAACTATTTGGATTACTTAAACATCTATGAACTGCCCTATTTTTGTATTAGTACAGGTGGCTATCACACCTTTTCTGTCCCCTTTCACAGCCTTCTCTTTGCCAGTCTGGGCTGGTAAAAGAAGGGTGTTTCATACGGTGCTTTTTCACTCCTGACCTTATTCAGAAAGAAGTAATAGGAAAATGTGCCAAGTATCACTCACACCTGTATTGTTCTGATTCCTTCCAGTTCATTAAGTTGGGAAAATAGCACTTGATTTAAATGGTGGATTTGGTTCTCATTCAGAGGTTGTTACCTGTAGATTCTGATTAGACTTATGTGGGCAAATCTGTAAGAGACAGGAAATGTCCTGTGTCTGTATGCAGGTTGTTAAGCTAATAACACTTTTTTGTGCTTAAAATATTAAACCTGATGCTGTGAGTAGCTCAGCATGAATAACTTAACTTCCTGCTGTGCCTAAAGACTTCTTTTTTTCCTTGCTGCAGAATGGGGAACTAATTTATGGCTGTAAGGATGACCAGGACTGTGCCTCAGACTGGAACGAACTTGCTCGTCACTTAAAACCTTTCTTTTTCCCTTCCAATGGGCTGGTCAGTGGCCCCCACTGCACAAGGACAATTGTAAAGGAATTAATCCATGTGATAACCATGGCGCTACTGAGTAGCACCGACACCTGCAGGGCAGGAGACATGAAGACAGTTCCCATTTCACAAGGGAGAAGCTACTGTGAAGCAAGTGCTTTTAATAAGGAGCTAGTAAGAAATGGTAAGGGAGAATTTCATAAAAACTGTCCATAATTAACTGTTCGTGGAATCCCAGAATGGTGTGGGTTGGAAGGGACCTTTACAGGCCACCTAGTCCAGCCCCCTGCCATGGGCAGGGACACTTTCCACCAGACCAGGTTTCTCAGAGCCTTGTCTGATGTAACAATTCAGCTCTTTGTCTCTAGTGTATTAATACTGATATGAGAATGGAAACAGGGAAATTCTAATGGCATTTAAAAAAAGAGTTCTGAGCTGCACAGCTGCCAGGGAATTGTTCTTAATAGAATGTGACGTTGTAGTGAGCACTTAGAGCACAGTATCTAATGACAGGGGTAAAAATAAATTCAGGAGGTGGTAGAGGGAAAGTGGAAGAAAATACCAGTTTGAGCTGATAACAATCATAGGTATTCCAAATGAGTGGGGAATTTTTATGTTGTATGTGATGAAATTGGGCTGCTTTGGTTCGTTTGTTACAACACCTGTACTTTGCCTTTCCTTGCTCCTCATGTCAGCCCTCACCAGGGCACAGCTCATGTTCTTTTCTTCAGCTGCTCTTCTTCTGGTAAAGAGGGGTCTGAATATCAGAGGGAAAAGGAATGGGAAGTGAGAGGTGGAAAACTGTAAATGATGTTAATGCCCCAGTGCATAAGTTCTGTAAAGCTCTAACTATTCAAGATGCTGCCAGTTATCCTAATTACACAAACAGCACATTTCTTACTCTGCTTTTGAGGAAGACCTTTTTCACTGCCCATGGTTTGTTGAAGTGTTGGAGAAAGAGCTTAGCACCATCCTAAGAGAAATTATAGCAAATATAATCTCTTGATATTGTATAAAAAAGACCCCAGAGCTGAAATGCTAAATTACTTTCTGTCAGTTGATACAGTTCAAAGTGAATTTGTGGTGGGTTCAAACTTAAGATGAGAAATTTCTCTTGTGGACTCAAAACAAGCAGATTGCAGTGGATGTGGGTGTGTTTTGGTGTTTGTTTTTTTAGGTAGTTTGTAGAGTTGAATACCTGAATACAAGTGTTTTATTCTAAAGTCCAAGGTGAGCTGTTTAAATGTGCAGGTCAGCACCTGCACCTTGCACTTTAGTGTTTGGAAACAGAAGTGTTTTAAAGCTTCCCCCCCCCGTGACTGTACTAAAAGTATTTGGACTTTTAAACAAGCACATGTAATGGCGAACTGAAGCTAAGACTTGTGTCTGCCTTATTTTAAAATGCATTTTCTTCTAGGTAAACATAAATTGGAAAGCTCTGGTTTACCGAGGGGTTGTCTCCTTTATAAAACCCTTCAGGCTCAGATGCTTGACATGCTGGATATTGAAGGACTCTATCCTTTGTACAGTAGAGTTGAACAGTACTTGGAGGAATTCCCTGAAGAGAGGTACGACTTGATGGCTTTTCTTTCCAGTCCTGAGTAAGCAGGACTGCAGGCAGGATTGGCTCTGTGCACACACTCTGTTGTGTTGTACACCCTTCCTTCAGGGCACTGCATATTCTGAATTTCTAATTGAACTTCCAGCTGATGTTGGTCACTTTGGCATGAATTTTTAAGTAATGATTATGGAAAGTTCACAACAAGCTAAGAGAGAAAAACACTCTCTTTCTTAGTAGTGATGGTTGTGTATTTGCAGAAAGGTGCAGTAAAGTGGGTGAGTTCTCCTGTCCCCCTCAGTTCCTGCAGAGGTGGGAATATCTGCTGGGATAATAATGTTTTGCAATGATGATTTCAAGCTGCTGTGTTTTTTTCCTCAAATATGCTTTATTAGTGTAATAATTGCTCCAAGCAGCCTTCACCGGGGTGCTGTTCCCCTCCTGTGCTCACACGAGGGCACTCTGGCTTCACTCAGGAGCTGCTGCTGCTTGTGCAGTTACACAGGAAACAGAGCACTGGAAAATGTGTTCTTTGATCTGTGGGGGGTTTGTGTGGGACAAACGCCCCCTGTGAGGGTTCAGCTTCTCAGCAGGGGCTCAGCTGTTCAAAGGGGGAAGGAAGGAGGCCACGGCACCCCCCATTAGCACATGGTGTGGAGCAGGGCCCTGTCAGATATGCCTATGCCCCCAGTTTATACTTTTTATGTACAAAATAATACAATATACATATAAAAATAGATATCAATATATTATATATGTATTTTCAGCAAGGCTTCTGGAGCTCCTTGCAGACTGCTACAAATTTTGAAACTTACCCATTTTTTTGCAAAAACCCCGTAGTTTTGTAGTGATACAGAGGTGGCAGTGGGTTAAGAATGATTCATGTTTATAAAACCCCACACAACCCAGATCCTAAGCAGCAGCAAATCTTGAGTGATTTGAGAATAACGGGGACTGTTGTGGTGTTGGTTGGCAGTGGGTTAGTACTTGGAAATGTTTATCCATGTTATTGGTGGGTTGTTCTAATCTGAGTATCTGGGCTGCTGAGGAAAGATCACACTGAAGACCAGCACATCATTTTGGCTGTCTGTAAATCTTTTAACATTTATTTAGAAGTACATTACAGATAGATGGACCTTACAATGAAGTGTTTTACGAGAAGCTGCTGGACCTTTCCCTGGAAGATGACGGAACCGTGGCGTTTGCATTAACAAAGGTACTTCTCACCTTTTGAGGGTTCTTTGGCCTGTCAGTGTTTGTTAACCTCTGCCTCACTGAAAAGGCTGGAGAATGGATGGAGGCAGCACTGCTGGCTTGCTGGTCTGTACAGTTAAAGTTCTTCATTGTGCCAGGGTGCATCTTAATAGCAGAAGCAGTTAAAAACAAGCCTGTGGTGCCAGTTCCTGAGAGAAAAATAAAGCTGTTTATTTGCTTTCTAGACTGAGGAAGCACTTGCAGGAACTGATGCTGTTTGGCCTTTAGGAACGTGAGCTGTAGGAAATAAACATGATTCTTATACAGGATGCTGCAAAAGCACCTGCCCCTGCCAACCTTCTGTTCACAGAGAGAATTTCCAGCTCTTAAAGTGCCAACATACCCATACAGGGAGTGCAGTGCTGCCTTTGTAAGGAACAGGATGCTTTACTTGGGTAAACACCAATCTAAGAGAAAATGTGTGTTATTTTCTGTTGTACAGGTGCAGCAGTACAGAATAGCAATGACTGCTAAAGACTGCTCCATCATGATTGCCCTTTCCCCCTGCCTGCAAGATGAATGGTAAGAGCTGCCTGTACCTGCTTTGGAATGGCTCCAGTTGTTTAGAAATTGGAGATGTTTGTACTGTTCAGGCAATTCAATACCTTAAAAAAAGTGTTCTATATGTATTGGGGGTGGTGTGTCCAAATATTTGGCTGTGAGCATTTTAGTACAGGTCTGATTTAAGACATTTATAATCAGTGTTGCTTCCTGAAGAGTTTTAAGTTGAGCAAAAGGATCAAAGTTTTATATTTATTCCCTTACTAAAATTTGAATTGACTGCTCAGAGTAGCTCTGGATGGTTTTATCTATTTTCTAGTTTTAACTATTTAACTAGGTACAATTTTTCAAGCTGAGTTGCCTTTAATGGCCTAGTTAGAATAAAACCAAGGCAATAATCAAGAGGTGACAGCTTTGGCTGTCAGGCAGGAGGCTTTGCCACAATATTATCCCTTTTGGCTTGTGTCAACAGTGCTAATCTGTTCTTCTGCAGGGGGCTTTGCTTCACCAGAGCCCTTTTATTTTTAGAGAACGCTGTTTTCTGCATTTGTCCTGCAGTTCTCCAGTGAAGGGTTAGTGATGGCCATGACTTGTGCAATGGCTGCCTTCATAACTCCTCCATCCCTCAGCATGCTTGGACAGCAGTTCCCATGCTAAAGGTTTTATTACCGTGGGGCTAAGCAGCAGTTGCAGTCACTTTTCTGCTTCTGCTGGTTAATAAGGCTGTTGCTTTGTATGCACCACCTAGAAACAGCTCAGAGTTACTAAATACAGTAAGTGAGAGTAACATTTGACTTCAGCTATGTGGAAGCTGAAAGGAAAATGACTGGAAGAGGTGCCAGCAAGGTCCCATCAGGACTGGTTAAGCTGGAGCTGTAGTTTCCTAAGTGCTCCATTAGCTGCAGTTTATTTTCTTGGGCTCCCACAAAAGTTCTAAGATAAACATTAGAGTCAATTCTGTAAAGGGACACATAAATCAAAAAATACTCGTTTCAGTGACTCAGATGTGCAATGTGGTTTTATTTTCCAGCTCTGAGCACAGACCTGTGGTACTGACATCCAAATCCAGATTCACCTTCTCTGTTTCTGTGCTGGATCTGGACCTGAAGCCCTATGAAAGCATCCCCCACCAGTACAAACTCGATGGTGAAATAGTCAACTATTACCTGAAGAATGTACAGGCCAAAGAGGACCCAGTTATGTCCAACCTCTTCAAGGAGAATGAAGACTGCACATTAGTTCTCCATAAAGTGTAACCATTCCCTTAAGGTTATTTTTATTCAAACACATGAGAAAGTGAAAGATTATTGGAATACAGTTATGGTGACTTTTTTTTTTCTTTTCTATTGTGTTCAGTGCATTTTTCAGCTGTGAATGTTTTTGCTTTATGAAATGATTTCTAGTGGGTAATGCCTTCTCAGAGATCTGGGATAGCACTAAGCCACACGTTTGCTAGATAACCTTAATGAATGTATTTAATGTGACAGAACAGGTAACGTGCCATACCTTGGAACTAGAGGACAGATCAAATTAATATGAAAAGTCTACTTCCTTAGAAATGAAAGAGCACAGAATTAAAGGTTTCCTGAAGTATTGCACTAACATAGAAAGCCTAATTACTAACAAGAGAATTGCCTTGGAGCCTGTGCTTTGAGTCTCCCTCATCCCTACTAAAGGAGGGAATGCTCTGGCAAAAGCTGATACAACACTTTAGCATTAATCCACTGAAAATACAACGGTGCAGTGGCTGAGCTGTGGAACTGCCCTGGCACTGCAGAACACTTAAATACTAATGCATGGCCTAGGAACACCAGGCTGCCTCCAGAAGCTGTGTGATCACCTTGTACCTACCTAAAGCTTCTGAAACAAAGTGCAAGGGGTTAAGGTAAGCAACCTTGAGTTTTATATGATAGCTGGGCTTAACTCACCTGCCATGCTGGTTTTTATTGTCTATACATTATATGCTGCTATTGAAGGTGAAACCACAGCTTGCTCTTGCCTAATTTAAATTGAGCTATAAGAAGAATATATTCTGAGTTTTACAGATCATTTCAGGTCTTGCAGATAGTGTCAAAGTTTGGCACTATTACACTGGTGCCCCACACACTGCGTAGCATGAGCAGCTGCTTTCAGGCTCCTTTGCTTCAAGTGACACAGAAAAAAGGTGATAGAATCCCATTTTCTTCCCTGCAGCTGCAGTGGGTCAGTCTTGTGCCAGGGTGAGCTTGTGTCAGTGCTGCATAGGAGCAGTGCAGCTGAAGGCTGGGGAGGTGCTGCAGTAAAGCCATCCTTGGGGAAGATCCTGAGTTGGAACTGAGGGTATGATGATAAAATTTGCAGCTCCTTTTCCCTCAGGGATTACAGCCCCTGAATGGTGCAGAGATGCTCCTCCAGCCCCAGTGAACAGCTCTTACCTGGATACAGCCTGTGCTTACCAGTAATGGTGTTCAGGGTCATGCAGATTAACTCCTAGAAACAGATTTAATTGTTCCACTTCATCTGAAATTCAAAAATAGGACCCGCACACACCTCAAGGAAGAAATGTGAAACACAGAGACACCACTGCCCCAGTGCCAGGAGCCCTTCTGGGACAGGGCCTGTGATGTGAGACTACAACAGTGCAATAAGCTGGCAGCTGACAGCAGGAATAGCCCCTTCTTCCCAAAGAAAACCTGGAGGGAGAAAGACCTACTTAGAAATCCAGAAATCCTCCAGCTATTAGAAAGAAGAGGAAGGAAGGACCCTGCACAGCTGGGAAGTTTCCAGGTTTTTATGCTGTAACTTTACACATATTTCGTATGCAAACAGCAGTGTCTGTGCTGAGCAAACAGTTTTGTTTTCAGGCAAGGAGGAGGGAGCTAAAGATGAACTGAACTAAAGGTTACACAAAACCAGTTAAACCAGTTCCATGTCAGTGGATAAGTAGGAATGAGTTTTGCCTGTGTACTGGATTCCACACTTGAAATGAGCCTGCCTTATCTAACAAGATGGCATTGCCATTCATCAGAACCCAATCTCTGGTGTTGCTCAGCTGTCGCGTCTGGCAGAAACCAGGCTCTGGTCTGTTGGTTTTTCCTGACCTACCAGAACAGTGGGAGACTATTTCGGTGATCAAATAGTGGATTATTACATTTATGGGATTATAAACATACTGTTGCTTTAGTTCCTGGGTTCTCCACCCATTTCCCCATTGCTGCATGGAGCGGGCAGTTGTGCTGCCAGGGGCTCCAGCAGCTCTGGCCTTGGAAAGGAGGGCTCTTGCTATAACCTGAGAGCCCAGAGCTGGTGGGTTTGGGCTCTTGGTTCCAGGAACTGTTACTCCCTGCCTGAGAATTACCTGACTTCCAGTCCCATCGGTTTGGTTGGGGTCTTGCAGAGCAGGAACTCCTGGAAACACTGAGAGTTCCCAGATGGGCTCATGGCACATCTGATGGAAGTGAAGGGAGAGGCAAGACATGGGTCTGATCTGTTTTGTTTCTTCAGGGATGAATGTGTGAAATGTGATGCTTTGGTAATGTGTTACCAGAATTTCCTCCTGCAAGTCAGAAATGCAAAGGAAGTGCTGCAGGGGGCAGGAGGTGACTCGTTCACCTGTTCCCAGGGGTGTCTCAACACTCACAGTGTGGAACAAAGTTACTTCATACAGTTACCTTTGGGTTTTTAGCATTGTATGTCTTTGAAATCTTCAAACTGTCTTCTTCCACCCTAATTTAATGAGAAAGCTGTTTAACTCTTTGTTCTAGGATTCTCTTACTGTTCTCTTGTCATTTTAAAATCACTGTACTTTTACAGAGCTGTGAAATGAAATGGATTTTTATGGACTTGATTTTGACAGTGCATGATCTTTTAACAATTTCCAGGTATCTAGAAAATGTTAAGAAGATAAACCACTCTGGTACATTAATGATTCAGAAAGATAAATTTATAATGAAATCACTCTGTACATGTAACTATTTTATTTGGCATTTTTGTATTTAAATGGCTGTATTTATTTTCATGTCATGACAATTTATATATAACGTGCCATAATTGTACAGATAGCATGTTTTATGAGTATGGTTTCTAAATGGAAAATAACTTAATGTTTATATTCAATAAAATTATAGACTGTGTAACACAATATCTTAATTAAAACTACTTTTGAAATTGCTACCTGGTGTAAGCAATGCTGGCATTCATTCTTCTGAGCCCAGCACTTTGATCAGGTTCTCGATGGCTGCCTCGATCCCGAAGAGCCGGAGCGCGCTCCGGAAGCTGCTGGGGATGCTCTCCACGCTCGTCAGCCTCTGCTCCAGGACTGCAGGACAAACAGAGCAGTGCAGGTTATTTTCCAAGAGCTGCAGCAGTGCTGACAGCAGGTGGGTAAGGCAGGAGAGCTGCAGGCAGACAGGGTTTGTAAGCCCTTGGAAATTACAGAGGAGGTGGAGTGGAGCTGCTGCTGAATTGGGGTGGGTTTGGGCTCTGGGAGCTGGAGTTCCATGGGATCGAGAGAGCCAAAACAAGGGCCTGGCAGCTCAGGAACAGGCCCTGGAGTGACTGAGCTTACCTTGCTCAGGCACTTTGGGCAGCAGGTCCAGGACAGGCGTAGTAGTCCCTTCTTCATCAAGATGGATCTTCCAGACAATCATCAATTCAAACCTGTACCAGGTGCACAGGAAAGGAGTTCAGGTTAACCAGGGCTGTCTTTAAGGTTCCTTCAAAGCAGAAAGTGCAGCAGTCACGGGGCTCAACCTCATGCTCTGCAGCAAAATTCACCTCACGTAATGCAACGAACCATGTCTGGATTCAGGAACCAGGAACACATTAATCCAAGGAAAACCAGTGATCCATTGACAAGGAAAGGTTCTGGGTACATCCAGATTTACAGAGTGCAGTGGGGAAAAGTGAGAGGAAAGCAAAGGAGGCACTGAGTGTCCCCTGGCCCCACCCCTCATGTAACACCTACACTCAGGATCAGGTGCTAGGAACAGGAAACTTGTTTCAGAAGTGTTTGCATAAATGGTGATGTGCTGGGTTTGGAATAAGGGCCACCCTGCTATTCGTGGCCATTTTAGACTAATGGCAGGTATCCATCTATCCAAGGCCTACATTCCTGCAGTTGTTTGCTTTTAATAAAAAAAAATAACAACACTTAGTTCTTCAGGAATAGTGTTGGTGGCTGCACAAGGCCACTCATGATTCCCAGCTTTCACAGTGGGACGAGATCACTGCACCATCCCAAGGGAACGGGGAGTCCAGAACAACATCCACAGCAGAGCTGCTGCTTTACAACTCCCTGCCTGCTTCACTGCATCTTTGTTCCCTCCAACCCTCCAATTCCTCACTGGAGGTAAGGCTTTCCTAATCCAAAGCTGGTCTGCACAGTGAGTCACCATGAGGAGCAAGGTCCCTTGCTCAGTGGTGTTCAATCCATCATGGCTGTAAAGGTTTCCTTCAAATGTGATTTGTCAGCCTTTTGCCACTCCATTTTACAAATCCTTTGGGAATTTGTGCACAGCTTGTTCTGGGATTTTGCAAACAAAGTTCTATGGCAGTCTGTTTTCTACCAAGCCACTGAAATGACTTTTAAATTCTTGTGTTTCATGACTGCAGGTGACAGGGAATGAGGGTAATGGAATTGGCACCTGGCACCAGAGGAGAAACTGTAAAATAAAGCAAGTTCTTCCCCATCTGGGACAGTCTAAGAACAATTCCTTCCTGCACCCCCAAGTTAAAGCATTTATTTTTAAAGGGCAGGTTTGGCTGAATGAAGCAGCACGATGGATTCAGGTTTGTTTGCTGGTTCCACACACACAATGAAGGGAGCTGTGCTTTATTTCCAGTTGTTTCCACATAAAGCATGTTAAAGCAAGGTGTAAGGGAATGATCTGATCCCTTCACAAAATAGTTACTTTTCATGACCCTTACAGAATTCCTGATAGTGATAGAATTCCATCTTACATTTAACTGTAAGGATTTTTTTCCCCTGCTGAAAATCCCAAATGTACTGGAACATCTCTCACAGGGAGCCCAAACAAATCCCATGTGCCTGGTAGGTAATAATTCCTTCATCTAACTGACTTCCTTCTAAAACAATGGAGAAGTATAGCCACAGTTGCTTTGCTTCCATTGCACAGTAAATGCCCTTTTCTTTCTGTTCTTTAATGGCAAGACACCAGGGAACTGGGCTTTGCTGGGATGGGACTGGGATCCCTGCACCTCCTGCCACAGAAAGAACTCAGATCTGCAGCATGAGGCTGCTGCCCTGCCTGTGCAATCCCTCACCTGTGTAAACACAGAAATGCATTTATTGGCTTACCCAGAAACTTTGGGGTTCCTTAGAATGATAAAATCTCCCAGCAATCCTTCTGGAACAGTCACAATGTCAGGATACTTGGCCTGTGAACAAAAAGGTTCAACTGGTTCATAAAAATCACAGCAGATAATGTGGTTCCTACCCAGTGCTCCCCAGTCACAGTGGATTGCACTAAGAGCAACAATACTGACTTCTTGAAATTCTGACCTGTTGGTTTATTTTTTTTTAGAGATCCTTGCATAAAACCCAGGAAACCCTGAAAGAACATTTTTCTTTTAACAAATTTGTTAATTGGATTTAACACCACCTTGTAATACATCACCATGTCACCCCCCTCCCCTCTGTGAGTGAAGGCACCTCACTGGTGCACTCTGGTTTGAGATGCACACCAAGCTCCATACAGGGCTTTAGAAAGAGTAATTAAGGCAACGAGATACCAAAATAACCAATGTTAGCAAAATATAGGACAACAGCAACGTGACCAAACATAAAAATACTGGCTCCTATTAAAATTCCATGTTTCTGGGAATTATTTTCAGTTACTACGATGTGCAAAGGTTGATGGTTGCTCCATTGCTTTGTTAGTCCATCTGATGACGTGTCTCATGAATTGCCCAAGACTCAGAACTTCAGAGCTATTTTAAAAGCATGTAAAGAACTCGTAGCTCTGTATGGATCCTGCAGGTTACCCAGAGAATGAGGGGATGCACAGACACCCAACACCAAGGAACAGCATCCTGCAGGGACGTGCTGCTGGAAAAGGAAATGAACGGAGCCACAGACTCCAGGGCTGTGCCCTGCTTGTCCTGCCTCGTGTGCTGGACACAAAGCTGTGTTCCAAACCTCGCAGTTTATAATGTGTGAAAAGTCTCCCAGCCTGAATCATTCCACAGAGCTCCCAGGACAAGCAGCAGGTCTTACGGAAAAGGAGCAGGAGATCTCGACTTCGAGCAGCACTGGAGAAAATGAGTTTGGTTTTATGGGATTACGCCTCATCTGGCAGAGCAAAATTGCTACCAGATGTGACCTTGCTCTGGTTTAGGAATTTCTGACGAACTGAAGGGGGGCTGTGCAGGATGCCAAATGACATAAAACACATGGAATTTGCTCATTTTAATTTCTACCCAGTATCCAGTACTGTATTTACTGTGAGGATAACAACCACGATCTATCCTGGGAACATGGACACAGAAGGGAGGACACGGAGCAGGGCAGTGACAGTGCTGGAAGTGTGGCTGATCAAAGGTCACTCATCTGCCAGAGCAGGGATCCTCTTCCAGCTTTACTCCCTGTGGAATTATGCTCCTCTGATAACAAAATAAAACAAGTTTTCCAGGCTTTCCTCCTCAATAACCCATGTCTGATTTCCATTATGAGCCTCCCCTTGCCTAGTGTCAGAGGCCTGGGAGGATCGAGAGGTCCTTTAGCTCCAGGCTGGAGGTACTGGAAATGCAGGATTAGTTTCTACCTGGAACTCAGCTCATGCATCCCTCGTTCACAAGAGATCCCAAGTATCCCATAGCAAAACACCGAGTCACACTTCATCTGCCCATACCCAGACACTTGGGAATCACCAGAGAAAACAGATCAGAGGAACCAGATAAGAGTTACAATTTCCAAAACACTGAAATGCTCCCAGGAACTTCTAGGGAGTTCCTGTGCAGCTGCCATGACTGACACTGGGGGGTGTTTATGCCCTATGGGAGCCAGAAGGAACTCGAGGAAATCCCAGAGCAGGATTTTCAGTGGAAAAGCTTCCCTGTACCTGGGAGAGGGAGCCCTGGTGAGTTCTGCACACAGCGAGGGCCGTTCTGTGCCTTCCCTCAGTGCTGGGGCTCTGGCAACTAACCTGAATGCCGTGAGAATCTGATCCTGTGTGAAATTCACAGGATTTGGGATAAAATCCAGCTTTTCAGCAGGAGAGGTCATATTTTAGCTATCCACAAAACACACAAAAAGCCAAACCACAAATACCTCCATCCCTGTTTGCTATAACCCAGCCCTGGCAGTGGCTCGAGGCAGCCCCTGCCCAGATCTGTGCGAGGATCCCAGCTGCCATTCCCACCTTTCACTAACACCCAGGATTAAGTGTTTAAGCAACCTTAAACACTGACAATTTCAGGAATGAACTCTGGGAAATGCAGTCACATGACCTGCTTTTTATATTCCATGTAGAAAATGTAGGGTCTGAACCGCAGAGGCAAAATATGGGGATCTGGCATGTGACTGAAAAACCAGGCACAGGGTGAGCATGGACAGATCCCCAATTCCCAACGCTCTGTGGGTACCACTTTATCACCTCATCTTCTCTGCTGAGCAACTTTCCAAGTTTTCCTTGAGGAAAAGAAAAGCTGAGCAATAAAACCAGGATCACAGAACGAGCTGAGCCACTGCAAGGTCTCTTGGGAAAGTCAGGAACTCCTGAGGGATCTTGTAAACCCAACCCAAAGCAAGGGAAAGAGATCCCATCAAGGACGTGATAGCAGATGGGAAGGATCAGCTACAACTGCATCAAGCAAAACCTGACTTTAATCAAGAAATATCTTTCCTCAGATGACTTTTAAATGTCAGCTTATGATCAAAACCAAAAGCCCAAGCTATTATTACTTCTAGACGGAAATCGTTTTCCCAGCTCCTTCAGGAGTCCAACAGGGAATCTTATGAGAACTTCTGTCTCAAACAGGAATAGTCTCAAACCACAAAGGGGCCGTGGTGATGGAATGCACAGCTTCCCCCTGCTCCCATGACAGATTTTACACACACACGGAGCCATCCCAGGGAATACACACTTGTAGCAGCTATTTCTCAACAAAATATATTATTCTGCAGCTGTTTAAAGCTGTGCTGCCATTTTCTGCACACGAAATCTCTGCTAAGGAAAATGTTATAAATTGTTCAGCTTAAAAGCTGTAGCTACAAATGCAAAGCAAAATTGGCAAAGGAGACGCCAGATAAAAGCAGATAAATTTGCTTCTGTCCCACTTAGCAAGAAAATACATGACTGCTCCCAGCTGGAATGACAGCTCCCTTTTACTGCTAATCCTGAACTTGTTGTCGTGGAAGAAGGACGGATATAAAGAGTTATGCTACCATGAGCTCCTCTGTAGGGACAAGCAATTTCTAAATCTACCCAGGAAGCTCCATTTGGGCTGATTCAGGTGATTTCTCAGTATGGTTTGCTCAGCTAAGGCCACGTTATCACCCACTGAAATCAGACATGGTGGGAGCACCAGACCTCAAATCCCAGCATTGACATAACACCAGTAATTTTTAAATGAATTTCACTAAAGCAATAAAGGCACATTTAGAAAATGGAAGTTTCTCATTTTGTGCAAGTAAAGGAACTGTAACCAAGAACAGATAATAATGCACTTTCACCCTTTAACTAAATTACACCCCATAGAAACACTGTATTTTCAGAATGGATTTATGAAGCCTCACCACTCGTAATTAAGTCTCAGAATAAATACAGATCCCATCTTCCCCTCTTGAGGGAAAGTTCCTCAAGCAAACCAGTCCTGCTGGTGATCCCTGCGATGCCAACCACCCAAACCTCCGGCGCCAGCAGAACCAAGGACGAGAAGAGCACAAGGACAAAGTGGTTTTGTCTAAAATGACAAAGTGGTTTTTTTCCCACGTGGCAGTGCCAGCCCACCCCCCCATGCTCAGTCAGACTCAGTCCTCTGCTTTTAAAATTAAAATCACAAGTGACACAACCAAGACGAAGGTTTCACTTTCTAGAAGAGGAAAGGAGATTTGAGGGCCTGCAAGAAAGTCTGACAATGCTAAGTAGTGACAGGACAACATGGAATGGCTTCCCACTGACAGAAACCAGGGAGAGTTGGGATATTGGGAAGGAATTGTTCCCTGTGAGGGTGGTGAGGGCTGGCACAGGTTGCCCAGAGAAGCTGTGGCTGCCCCATCCCTGGAAGTGTCCAAGGCCAGGCTGGACAGGGCTGGGAGCACCCTGGGATAGGGGAATGAGAAGATCTTTAAGGTGCCTTCCAACCCCAGCCATCCTGGGATTCTATAAATACCATTTTAAGTGTCACCCTGGAGAGAGGAAATCTTTGCAACCATTGACCAGGATCTCTCCCAGGCTCAGGCCAGGCCTGGCTCCTCCTGCAGCACAGGCACAGCTGGTTGGTTACTGGGATAAAAACTGCACCCACCTGGTTTCAGAGCTGCCCTTTTACCACCCAGATGTGTGACTCGAGTCCTTGATCACTTTGCTAAGATTCAATCTTGCATCTGCCTCTTGCAGATCAGTCACTGCTCTGCACAAGCCCCTGAGAGCCCTGACCAGCAGCCCCAAATCCAGTGGCCTTTGCTCGTTGCCAGTGAAATCCCTTTGCTCTGTTCTTTCTTTCCTGTTCTCTTCACTTGATTACAGCTTCTCTTTTTTGGCCCCTGCTCTATTTCCATTGCCACTTATTTTCCTCCTTCCATATTTCCATAACATTATTATTATTCGTGCTTGACTCAACCCTGATTCTCTGTGATTCAGTTTGTCACCATGCTCACAACGTGACCAATAATTTCCCATAATTTTTGTATTTTCCTAATTGGATCTAGGCTGTAGGTCTACAGAAGAGCCAGCCCAGCATAACCAAGGCCCGAGTACACAAAATACTCTGTCTCATTTCCTTTCAATATCACTTGGTCATATGGCAACCATGTGTTTATCTGTAACTCAATTACAGCAGATTGGGAATAAATGAAAATACATACTGGAGGTTTATTTTTGTGAGGAAAAATAGAATTAAATGAGCACGAAACCTCAGAAAGAACAGGAAGCGGTAGGTCATAAACAGGGAACACAGAGGTTGCAGATGCTTTTTCTTTACTTTTTTCTTGCTGAGCAAGAAACAAATCTTCTCTTCGGTATTTCTTTTTAAAATTGTCGAGGCAAAAGATCTCCAGTAGTTTACGAACGTTTTAAACCCCATGTTTTTCTAGCTTAAAATTCTTGGGCTTATTTGCCATTTTATTCAGCTTTTAAAATACACTGATTTAACTCTCAGCTGGCTGTAGAGCCACCCCCTGGCACAGGGATCAGCCCAGCTCCAGGCCCAGGGCACAGGAACCCACTGGGATTTTGTGGGAGAGCACTGACACTGCTCCTGGACATTTATTCTGGTGGAAATGCTCAGAAAAACCAGCAGAGCTCAGCAGTTCTGTTCTTCCTCCACGAGTTTACTGATAAACTCCTTTTCACTCCATTGTATTTTGAGCCCCTTGCCCTCCCTCCCTCTGCAGCTAAGTATAATCAAATGTTTCTTGATGATGAACTTCACATACAGCACTGTGTGGAAGTCAGCAGAGAGGTCTAATTTAGCAAGAGATAATGAGCAGCCAAGGACAATACAGAGATGAAAAATTATGAAAGGAAAAAAAGATGTCATACTGCAGAGCAGCATGAAGTATCAACAATCTGGGAAGAAAGAATTGTGAGCCAATTGTTCAATAATCTGAAGGAAGTAGACTGCAGGGAAGGCATTTTTAGGAGAGAAATTAAGCCAAGTTTGTGTTTTCTTCCATTACTACAGAAGCAAGATACCTAATAGAGCTTTTTTTTTTTTTTCTGTATAGAAGTTGCTGCAAGATTCTCTCTAAGCCTTTTTGATGTCTTAAGAAAAGGGTCCAGAACTGCATAAAGCAACTTGGATTTGAAATACCACAGGAAAGTTGATTATCAAATGTGGCCCAACTTGCTTTTGTACAGTTTACATTATCCAGCTCATCCAGACAGCACAATTTAAACGTCATCTAAATAAAAGCATCTGAATTTAGTTAATGACTTGGCTCTAACGCTGTGTTAGTTTTTTCCCAAGTAGGCAGATTAATTTAAAAAATAAACCATAGGACACAATAAAGAACATGCAGTTCACCTAAATTAGCTCAACACAAGGCACTCAGCTTATGTTCACCATTTACTGCTGTGGCTTTTTAATCTTTCTCAAAGGCCTGAAGAGTTATTTGCTTCTATGTGGGCAAATTTATCTTACCTGGTAAAGACAGGTCTGTCCTTAGACCCACCTGGAACATCCAAAATATCAGTTTTCATTTCTCACCAAGAGATATAAATTGATTGAGGGGTCAATCTCATCACTGAGAGCAAACTGTCCCACAGCAGAGGGGGTTTGGCCAAAATCTGTCCCATCTGTGCTGTGCCCTTGGGATCCTAAGGAGCAGCTGCACCATGACCTTCACTGCACACCCCTCACAAAGGGGGATCCTGGGGGCACAAAACAACCCAAAATCCTCCTGTGAGACTGGCACTCGAAATAAAGCTGTGCTCCATTTTTAGTTCCACGCAGATTTGATAGCAGAGGACGAATGGCAACGTCCACAGCACAGCTCCTACAGCAGAACATTAACTCACCCCAGCCTCCAGATGGAGCAGATATTTCCTTAAACATCCACAGCTCTGTACATCTGCATCCTCCTGTAAATCAGGGCTCATTTGCACAAATCCCAGTATTTTTATTATTCTTCCTGAGCTTTACAAAAAGGCTTAACACCTGCATCAGGTAAAAAGTGAGCTTTATCTACACATCTCCATTTTCTATCTGTAGATACACTGAAGTCTTTCCCAGAATACCTCCATCCTCTTTTAATGGTTCTACAAAGCATTACATTTTGGACAGGCTCCACAGAAATCTGCCACCCAGTAGCTTTCATTTGTCTGGTTATTTACAATTAGCAGCTGTTTATGTGAAAATAAATATTACCATGCAATGCTGAAGTGCCTGTTGCTATCAACAAGAGCAGGAACGGGTCCAGCTGAAATGAAAAACCCTAGAAAGCTTCAAACTCATTGAATTCTTTTCATGTTGTATCCAAATACAGTTCTTTAGATCTGGCTGTCAACAACATGACATTTCAGATTTCCAAACACATCCTTAGCACAAACAAGAGGGACACAGGAAATATTCTTGAGAAGATACAAATATCTGCAAGAAGAGATTTACCAATTTATAACTATTGCATGTGTGAGAGTGTAACGTTCTCAATCCACTGCTAAGTAACAGGCTTGCAAAAGTGGTCAACTATCCTCAAACTTTGATCCACTCAATGACTTCCACAAGAAAGCTGCAAAAACCCAAAAAACCAAAACAGAAGCAAAAATAAGGAACACTGAAAACCTGTAGCACTGTACGTGTGCAAACTGTGCTACGCTTTTGACCAAATCTCTCACAACAAACTGGATTTTGACTCTAATATCTCTGCACTGGAAAGTAGAAAAGAATTTAGGGCAGTGAGGAGAATTCTTTAGTGTATCCAGGAGGAGAAATCACAGGCAGCTGCCAGACAAAAACATATCTTTATGCTCCACCTTATTTGGTTTATAAAGGCCAAAGCTGCACTGCCCAGGAATGCTGTGTGATGCGTGTGCATAAATATTTGTTTCATTGCTTAGGTACTGCAGCAACACAAAGAGAATTTTGACAATACCAACAGCAGCTGCCAGTGAAATTCATTCACTTTCAATGCAAACTTGAGGCATTTCATAATTTGAATTTCAATTGCTGGCCTTGCAGAAACATTTCAAAACTGTTGGTAACAATATGTTTTGTTCTGGTAGAAGTCCAGTTAAAAGGAAAGCAGTTTAATACTAAAACTTTCTCTTTTTCCTTCTTCAGTTTCCCAAGAAATCAGTTTAGTTATCTTGTGCTTTTAAAGCTCTAGGGAAGTGAAGTGACCCAAACGTTCCTGTGTGCAAACCTGGTGAATGCTGGAAGTTTTCCTTGTGTTCTAACCAGGAGATTTGTCCTAAGCCCACAGCAGAAAGCTGTGGAATAAAGCCCGCTGCAGCCTGGATCCTGGAGCACCAGCCTTGCTCACAGATGGATTTGAGGAACGAGCCCTCAATCCTCTCGAGTAAAAATAGTTCAAGAAAAAGGAAATTAAAGCAACAGACAAAAGGAAGATTTCCATTCCCAGAATTTAAAGATGGAGCTACCCCCAGCTCATTTTGAGGCTGTGACACTCAGACAGGCTCCATTCCCAAACCCAGGCTGAGTCCCACACAGGAACTGTAAGGTCCATACAGACAACCCCATGGAAACACTAGAGAAGAAGGACAAGCACCATGATGTTATTTAAAATGGAGTTCTGGATTACTTCAATATTCATTTTTCCACTGTAGAAAGACCTCTGGATGACTCTTCCCAAACACACTGAGCACTAACATCTGAGGCCTCCAGCATATTCCTCACCTTTGGCTTTTCCTATTTTTTCCCCCTCCCTGTTTTGGACTCAGCTCCTGCATTAGCATTTCTTGCAGCTGCCCCTGCCAGGGCAGAAGTAGCACTGTCTAGACTATGCACATATTTGTGCCTCTTAAAACCTCTTAAAATACTTCCATTTGTAGCTCTGCAGCTCCTGGACCTCCAAAATCACATTTCTCATCTCTAGCACATCCCTATTAATTCAGAATTATTGTCTAACAGTTCAATCCTTATTAACTCACAGGATCTTTCCTGCTAATTCCCACGAGACAAAAATATCATAACACTCAGTTACCAAAGCACTCGCTGGGAATGGACCCTATAAAATATCCCAGCTCTGGAACAAAATCACTTTATTCCACCTTGGACAATTCAAGTTGTGTAATAGAGGTAAAAACCATGAAATATAGAAAAAGTAGCAAATAAATATGGAATAATAGAATATCCTGAGTTGGAAAGGAGAGAGATCATTGAGTCCAGCTCCTAAAGGATTAGAAATCAAAGCCTGTGCAAGCATTTACCCAGGGATAGTCCAAGAGGGAAGCTGGGATTGTCCAGCACATGGGATGTGTTGACACAACAGGAATTACAAGGGAACCCATCTCTCTCCCCAGCCCCAAACTTCTCATCTTGTATCACGAAAACAAAACTCAGTGTTTCAGAAATAACTCTACTCGTTCTCCAGGCATTTGATGATTCCTCCAGTTCCCAAAGGAAAGGGAGCACACAGGATTTAATGGGAAGAACAGAGAGAAATCGTAATAAAAATGTAAATTGGCAAAGTCTGTCTGATCCTGGGAAAAACCCAAACAACGCCAACGTTCTCCTTCAACAAGACGTGTTTATAAACCATGCACAGTCATCCAGAAAAACATAACCTGTTAAAACAGAGGGTTTTTTTTTTTGTTTTTAACATTTCCCTTCTGGAGATGACACAGGGGGAACTGTGCTGGAGTATCAGGAGATACACGACTCCTGTTTGTTTGGAGTTGCCAAAGTTTGGCCACAAATGCCAGTCAGATCATAAAGCAAACATAATTAATTAATCACTTCACGGGCTGTTTTCAACTTGTACTCAATTCTGGATTTTGTGCACTGTGGAATTATAAATCTCTAGAAAGGTGATAATCAAAAATATCAGTATGGTATTAAAAGTTGAATTTAAAAATTAGATATCTGTACATACAGACACCCCCCTGTCCTGCCACGTTCCCCCTTCCAACTCTCACTGGTAGCTGCAGAGCTGCTGTACAAATAATTTCTGCCATTGTCCACTCATTCACCCAAACAAACCATTTCATGCTACTGTTTGTAATGGGAAAAACATGAATCAACAGGCAAAGACAACTAATTTTTCAATTCAGAAGGAAACCACAAGCAAACTTTTGTTATTGTCCTCAAAGTGGCTTCTTGTCCCAGCTGCCAACAAATCCTTCGTTTTGACTAAAATGCTTCAAAATATTTGTGTCCTCAGTTTACATCTCCTTCCTGAGACAGTCTCTCAGTGGAGAGGCATCCTGTTACTAATTCCTGCTTAAATTTAAAACCAATGGGAAAACATCTGAGGCCCCAAACAACCAGGGGATATCAGCAGCAAGTCCCAGCAACCCAATCACGTCTCCTGCTGACGTCTCAGACCACCAGTTTTAGCTGTAAGATCAAGTTTAATTTTCATATGTCACTTCTGATACAGTCTAAGATGGCAACAGTGCACAAGGGAAGCTTAAAAAAAAGATGTATTCCCTTTTTAGAGAAGTACACAGTGTTTTTTATATGGAATTGGAAAGTGCAACCGAGCCCGACCAAGGAAATGGAAACCAGATGAAAAGGGCAAACAAATAAAGACCATTAGAATAATTACATACTGTTATTTTCTATATTTAATATATTTAAAATACAGGCTTTTCTACATCTAGATTTTTTCAGTATTTCCTGTATTTAAATGATCTATTTCTAGATAAAATTATTTAAACCACAGAATTTTCCAGATGTTCATTATAGCCCAACCTTTATTGAAGAGAAAAGCTGTCCCCTTGCTCTGGTGGGAGCCTTTTTAAGAAATGAAACTGTGTCTGAGAAGCAATGGAATCAGTGAAAGCCTACAGGAGGCTCATGGCTCATGCTGGAAACTGAACAACTGCTGCAAAACACAATTGTTTTAGGAAAAAGTTGGAAACCTCTCAGTTCTATTGATGAGTAACAATGCTCAATACTGGCAGAGGAGAGACACCAAGCC
Organism: Pachycephala philippinensis; assembly: GCA_013397055.1. Lineage (NCBI taxonomy): Eukaryota > Metazoa > Chordata > Aves > Passeriformes > Pachycephala > Pachycephala philippinensis. Next base: position 194,987 of record VWZT01015992.1, read on the forward strand.
CCAAGCTGAGCTCGTTGTGCTATTTCAGACACCCAGAAATGTGCTGAGCTAAGATGAGTATTTTGGAAAACCATGAGTCAGCAAATAGCTAAAATAGAACTGCCCAATGCACAGGGAAGTGTCGCCATTTGAACCCCAAAAAAGAAGTGATATTATCTGACAGAAAGGCAGGAGGACAGAGGAAATCTTCCAAGTTTCCCTACAGTGGCCAGGGGTTTAAAGCTGTATTCATTCAAGGTAGGTGGGCAACTTGCTTTGGAACACCGCAGGGAACAGCTCTAGGTAATGATACAATAAAAATTCCACTAAGTTTCTTCACTGATGCACACAGAGGCAAGATGTGAAAGTTTAAATTTCAGGTAGCTCTGAAGAAAGGCTTTATAAATTACTTCCATCTGTCTGGTCATTGGCATTTTAGATATAATGTGAGAAAAATATACCACAAACTAAAACTGATGCTATGGGATTGAACAGAAACCTAATCAAGAGGCAATGAGTTGTGGCAGTAATTAGTGCCCTCAGAAAGTTAATACTAATGAATATTAATATTATCTTCTGTTCACTGCAGTAAAGAATTGGGATTGGGATGCAGTTGAAAAGCTTTTTCAAATGTAAATAGATCCCAGCCACACACATCTCATATTGCAATTTTAGGTTTATTCCCACCTAACGACGTACCCCATGCTTTTTGCAAGGTATTGTTAATATTTTTAAATACGTGAGGAAAATCTGTGGTTAATATCTCAAGGTTTACCAGCAGTATTTTGTCTTTTCCTAGATTTTTTCCCGTATCTGTGACCACTGATTGCAGGAGGAATGCAGTAACTGGTACAGGTTTCAGAAAGGCAGTGTACTGCCAGTCCCAAATTCCCCATCTCATGTTTTGTGCTGACTTTAACAGTTATAAATTTTTTTCCCCCCCATTGCTACTTTTTTCCGTCTATAAACTTGCGTGTTTGATTTTAAAAAAAGTAAACCCACATGAATAACTGCAAAGTTTAGGATTCCATTCATCTCTGATCAAAACCAGCCAGCAACTGCACGGATTCATAATGACAACTGAGAGTAAAGCAACTTAAAAAAGTCATTCTGTTCTTATATTTCATTGGAAGGTTAAGAAACCGCTGCTGTAATTTTCAGTATTGTCTCTTTTCCTTCCAATTCCTGAACAAAGCAGAAATAACCTCACATTCCTGAATGTGGATGTGTTTTTTTGACTCACGGAAATAATATTTTGATCAATGTTTTCATTAAATAACAGCTCCAACTTCAACACAGCCCTTCTGTAAATAACACAGCAAGCCAGGAGGTATAAATAAAATATCAATTAATGATATAATGTGAAAGAAAACTATTAAAAATAAGGATGAGTGTGGAACATTTAAAGCTATAGAATGTACTCGTGGTGCCAGGTGGGACATGGTTACAGGTACAGAGGTTTGGGGTTCCCCCTATTGCCCACAAAGAAATGGGTATTTTGCAAGAATATAAAATTATCAGAGGTCTGCACGTGGCTACTGCTCACCTGTGGCACCACGAGGGAGATACCACAAAGGGTTTCAGGACAGAGATAAGAAAAGGAAAATCCTGTATACGCAGGTGCCCACAGCCCTGTCGTGCCCCTAACCAGGCTGTGACTGGCAAAGGCAGAATATTGCAGAATTAAGAAGGGAGGATGGGTAGTATCAGCTTTCCTTTTGATGCCTAAAGAGGCCAACCTAGAAACAGAGACTGGACAGGAGGAAGGGAATAAAGGTGGATATTTATTTGAAAGGCCTTCAGAGGCACACCCTGGGCAGGCCAAAGGCTGCACCCAAGATGGACCCCGAGTCACGAGTTCTTCACACTTTTATAGCTTTGCTCCATTTGCATCTCAACCCAATGTCACCAATTAAACTTTAGCTAATGATGGAATTTCCCCTCAGCTTGCCCCCCTTCTCAAGATGCTGGGTTACACATTTTGGGCCTAGGCCGGGCTGGGTGTCCTTGGAGAGCAGCCTGGAGAGGCTTTGTTCTGTCTGTCTCAGCATGAGAGAGCAGCAGCTCCCAGGCTGCAGGACACTGCAGAGTTACACACTGGGAATGCAGGATTTGAAACATATAAAAGCTAAAATGTAAGGCATCACTTTGATGCTGAAGGAAAAAATGATAGGACAACCAGATTGTAATTATTAAATAAAGATATAAAGTCTGCAAAATTGAGTCAGTAGGGAAGCTGTAAACCTTGGCAGGCTGAGAAAAGAACTTGTGAGGGTGAAAGGGGAGGAAAGGGAATAAAGGAATAGAAGGTAAAGCAAACCATGAGATCTGGGCAGCCAGGAGAAGTTGCCTCTATCTTTGGTGCCTTTCAAAACCAACAAAGTCCCTGTTGTGGATTCAGCCTTGCCCTGCTCCCTGTATACTGTGACCATAAACAGTTATTTCAACTCTTCTTTTTATACTCTGTACTCTTGATACTTTCTATACTTCTTAAGTTGGCTTAATTTTTATTTTCAAGATATCCTCCTTATATTCCTTCAGCCTGGCTTTCTTTGATGACAAAGATATTACACTGCAGGCACCTTGAAGACCTTTGAGAAACACAAGTTATTCCTCCTGTTTCAGGACTCTCCATGTATTTAAGTGGCCTTTCAGACAGAGTTTGAAAATCTATAAGCTCTTTTCAGCATCACAGATTCTGTTAACTTATACATTAATTTTACCTCCTCTGAGGTTTAGAACAGGGGCACAGAGTAGTGAATGTTTTCCCTCCCTCCATTAACGCCTACAGAAAGAAGAAAAATTACTAAAAAGGAAAACAACAATAGAATTATTGTACAATGACTAATAGTTCTGCTTGTGAAAGGAAAAGGGAAGAATCCATGCCAGAGGCTCCAGGCTTCCACAGCCATTTCTCACATCCTATGGCTCTTGCTCAAGACACAAACCCAACAGCGGCACTTTGCCCTAAGATATAAAATAATAAAAAGTTATTCTAATTATTAGTCACTGCTGTTTACTCTGCCTCTTCTCTCCTCACAGGAGACAATCCCACATGAAGGCATCTTAACAGACCAAAACATTCCCCTTGCACAGCTCATTGCAGCCACTGGCCATGGGATGGACAGACATAACACGACTTCCAGAAGAAGCAGAGATTGGCAGCTTGCTCTGCTCTTGGATGAACCATTCCCATAAACACAGTAAATATTAGATCCCTGAGGACACAGCAGTGTTTGCACTCCCACAGAAACTACCTGAACTGTGTATGTCTGAAATAATCTGCCATCCTAGTCCGAACTTTCAGCAGAATATACACCCTTTTTTCTTCACTTGCTATGACAGCAGTTTATGTGGAAGATCTTAATGTAAGTAACAATATTAAAGCCAGTATCTAATTATTAATCTAACACAGATTTAAATCTTATTGAAAGGCAGCAGATGATGTCCATTCTCAGACACCTTTTTTTTCCATTTAAAAAACCCTAAACCCTCTTGATCCCAGGCAGCCATAGGTCACTCTTCTACAGCTCCTACAATTTTCAAGTGTTACTGCTCCTGGCAGGAAGGTGCAATGCCATTTTCACAAAGAGGGACCTGTGTCTTTGCACATCCCTCAAGCTGTGTTTACTTCTTCCTTAATAAAAGTCGAGAAGAAGATAAGCAAGGCCCTCACAGACACACAGTGAAAATCCTAAATCCTCTGAGCAGACTGAAGGATCTCTTAAGGTATGTCTGAATTTACACCTCACTAATGAAGACAGGTTGAGAGACTTGGGGCTATTCTGCCTGGAGAGAAGAAAAGGCTTTGGGACCTTAGAGCCCTTTCCAGTGCCTAAAGGGGCTCCTGGAGAGCTGGAGAGGGACTTTGGATAAGGGCATGGAGTGACAGGACAAGGGGGAAAGGCCTTAAGCTGAAGGAGGGCAGGGTTTGGTGGGATATTGGGAAGGAATTCCTCCCTGTGAGGGTGGTGAGGCCCTGGCACAGGGTGCCCAGAGAAGCTGTGGCTGCCCCTGGATCCCTGGAAGTGTCCCAGACGAGGTTGGACACGGCTTGGAGCACCCTAGGACAGTGGAAGGTGTCCCTGCCCAGGGCAGGGGGTGGAATGGGATGAGCTTTAAGGTTCCTTCCATCCGGATTTCCACCCCATTTGTTAAGTGACTGTCTCCGTTCCTTTCAAACAGCTCCAGATAAATTGCCAAAGTTTAATATTTCTTCTTTTGCCTTTGCAAAGCAGAGCACAGCAGGAACTGGATGCCTATTTTAAGAGACAATGTGCTCTCCCAGTATCTCCCTGCCACACACCAGTTAACAATTATGGTTAACTCAATGGTTACACCATTCCATGACTTATCTGTCTGAGTATTCCTCAGAGTGCAAGTTCAGGCAAACGACGAATTTTTAATGTCAGCAGAACTCGGACAACTTGGTCTCCCAGGTGAATTTGTCCTTTTGAAGCTCAGCAGACCCATCCATCCCATCACCCACCCGGACACTTGGCAGCTGGGGATGCAGGAAAAGGCTCTGCTGGCACACCCAGGACCTGTGGTAATGTACCCTTATTCCCTCCCTTCTCCTCTCTGGATCCCTAACTTCCCTGCAGCTTCTGCAGAGCTGAGCTTCAGGATCATGTTTCAGGATGTAATTAGCCTCACAAAGAGAAAAAATGAAGGGAAAGTGCTTCGCTCGTTTTATTTTCCATGCATAAGCTACAACTTGCAGTGAAATCATCGCTGTAAATAGACAAAAGGAAAACTTTCCATGCTAAAACTTCTACAGAAAGGTTTGCTGCTTATAGATGGCAGGCTTTAAGTGCAGGAGGGGATTAAGAAAACATGAATTGAAAAAAGAAGTTCTAATTTTAATAAATATTTTTATGTTAAGGCTACATCTGCCGAAGTGTATTAGATCTTATTATTTTAAATAAACCTACATTAAAGTCATGCCACCTGGAAACGAAACTTCTAAATACATAAACCAGCACCGAATAAAATACGCATTTTTTTGTTTCTTTTGCAAACACTCCATTTCCCTGTTCCTTATGTGACTGTAAGTGCTGGAAAAGGATTTCCAGCTGTGCCTTGTCAGCCTCGGGACCGGAGGCATTGTGCTGCTCCTCCTTTGCCCAGCGAGGTTCCAGCTCCGAGCACCAGCCCGAGCTGAGCCTCTGCACACAGAACTCAGCCCTGGCTCCCCAGGGGAAGAAGCTATTTCTGCCTTAACTAAGGAATCATCTCACATGTTTCAGCAATCCCTACAGTTTCTCTGTTTGTTTTAAAGATATCACTGAGATTTTGTTTCATTTTGCAACGGGAGACTAAGTGACAGCAAGCAGAATCTGCTGTTAGGTTAGATTACAAGGTAAAATGTTTTACGTTTTAAATTACTGCTTAAAGCATGGTGTTGAATGGCTTTAAACTTCGTGTTAACTTTGCAAATATGTAATATTTGAAATGAAATAATGTGGGCTGTATTTAGCAATACTGAAGGGAAATGCTTTTCTAGATGAAGTGTGCAATACCCATTGAGCTGCTTTTTGTTCTGTCTGAATGTTTGCCATGCACATCCAACTTAAACTAAAGATCCAACTGCAGCTGTGGGATGTGTCTGCTCTGGCTGCTGTGGGTAAATGTAACTCCTTTCTGTGCAATGCATTTAAAAAAGAGTAAGTGAAAAATCTTGGTAAGGCACTTTAACCCCTGCGTGTCACGAGAAATAATGCTGACATCATAGAAACTTGTTTGAATTTAGACTGAATGGATAAAGATGGATTATTTAATAAATTCTGATGCTCTGGTATTTCTAAAGGGTCTCTCCTTTAAAAATTAACTATTTCCATTATAACATAATATAACAAACTGACAGATACTGAAGATAAAGCTACAATTTACTGAACACATTACATAGTAAAAGTAAAGGTAATAAAGATGTTTTCACATACTGTGCCTGATCTAAATATTTACGGGTAAAATAAAAATAGGTATATATTGCTTTGCAGTGTATATATATATATAGCATAGCAATGCAGCCACGTTGAGAGTATCTGGCACCACAAACAGTTAATAATTTCATTACAATGGCTATCTATAATTTTATTTTACTATGCAATGATTTATTATAAAAATAATAAATCGAACAGGCTGAATTTTCCCCAAATTAAAAGTTGGCTGGCCCTATACAAAACACAACCTCCTGAGAGATAATCCGAGGACATGGGCAGGAAAGGCCCAAAGCACCCGAGGCCTTTCACATTTTGGGCCTTAAAATATGAGGCAGCACTTGTTAAATAAGCCAAGGAAAGGAACTCAGCAGCCCAGTGTTTTGCACGCAAAGAACATAATTTGGTTGAAAGTAGCAATATTAAGCTTTTAGTGCTGAACAGTTAAATTGGTGTAAAAAAATAGCATATAGACTCACATATATGAACAGGATTAGTTTATAAAGACTTTTTTTGGGGGTGTGGTGTGTTTTCTGTTGTTTTGTTTCTGATTTTTAAAAATTTGCGTTTATAAAGTATTTTATAAAACCAAGTTTCACTTTCAAATAATTTGATTTACTGTAGAATTTTACTCTAAGTTCCTAGCAAAACATCTTTTGTACAGTTAATGCAATATAATTCACCCTATATTATTCCTGACTTTTAAAAACAGATGGAGAATGGAAAAGTATTTCAGCCGTGCCATTGTGTGCCTCTGGTCACAGGGAGAAATGGTTAAATGTTAAAAAAGCCCAAGTGTAACGCAGCAGCACTGTAACTGCACAGCTGTGGTGTTATTACAGAGTATCCCAGAAAAATGGGGCCATAATTAAGATGTCAGAAGCCTGACAGGATGAACACACATGTTCAAGCCTTTCCTTTGTACATCCATTTTCCCCGAGGGCTCTCGGTGTGTCTCAGCCCAGCTGAGGGAACAGAGGTTTCCTGTGTAATTTTATAGCCACTCATTACCAGGCAAATCAGAAACCAAAGGCACTGGGTCATTTCTCCCGAGGTGCTCAGAAACGAGCACTTTCTCAACAAGAACAGGCATTTTCAATGCTTCTGCATCTATCTGATATGTTCACTAACAATAATTTCTGTAAATAAAAGGCTACAGGGTCTATACAGCATTTTATACTAAGTGTTTTCTGAGAAAGCAGCAAACTAAAGTTTGGATTCATTTCAAAATTGCCATTCCAGGAGATGCTGTGAGGATTTGTGTGAGATGCTTGCATCTCAAATTCCCTTTATATAGAAATAAAAACATTAACTTCAAATTCTGCAAATTAATATCTAAGTTTGCTATAACATTTTAAAATTAAAATAGTTGAACACAGAAACTACAATATTAAGAAGAAATAAAATGCGTACTCTCAAGCTTATTTACTGCCAACTTCCCATTTTAAAATATGAGGATAAAAACCATGAGAATTATGATGTGGAAAGCATGAAAAACATGCAGTCAATCACGTGCCTTATTTTAAACAACAGTTAGGCAACTTGTACCAAAAACTTGACCTGTTCCATAAATCAGAAAATACCAAGATGAACAAGCTTTTTAACAAAATCTAATTCAGGCAAAAACCCAGTTCAAGTTCCTGAAATAATACTGTCCAATATTTACACTACACAATTATAGTAAGATTAACTCCAAGGTGAAAGATGACATATAAAGCCAGACTGGTGAACATTAAGAAAAAGCATTTTTTAATCCCCTCAGAACTTCCTTAGAGTAAAACCATGGACATGCTCTAAGCCTTGTCTTGGCCACAAAGCCCAAGAGCTCCAAGTCCTTCCCTAATTCTCACTCTCCCAAGAACACAAATGTCTCCTGTCTCTGCTGTCTCAGTTTAAAAAGGCCACGGGACAGAAGCATTTCCTTTTTGAAAGAATTATGCAACAGAGCTCTGACAAATCATTAATAACCCTGGACATGCAGGGCCTTATTTCCACAGTGGTACAGCATCTCCACTGCTGGATGTGCTTCCTGTGCTCACTCCTGAATCCTGACTGCTCTGTTTTGGAATGCCACCTATTGGTGACAGTAAATGCAATTTTTTTGTCACAAGCATTAGAAGAGTCAATTATTTTGAATTTCTTAATAAGTCAATGCAGAACACAACCCATTACAGATCGACCTTATTATCAATTATTTTGAATTTCTTAATAAGTCAATGCAGAACACAACCCATTACAGATTGACCATATTAGACCCTACACTTAATAAAAGCTTCCACTGGAAAGCAGCTGTGGGATGTCAGAAATAGCACAAACTTCCCCAAGGTCTCCTGTGCAGAACCAAGCAGATCTGTCAGAGAAGAGAAAGGCCAGAGATGGATGGAAAAGCAACATCTTTTCATTTACAGTGAAAAAACACCTTGCACAGAAAGCCCAACCCAAAAGCATTTGGGGCAGCACATCACAAATGAATTGGGCATTTTTCTGTTGCTTTGCCATTTCCACACTCAGAAGTTACAACACTGGAAGAAATACTAGCAATCAGGAAAAAAACAAAAGGAAGACAAAAAAAAAAAAAAAAAAAAAAAAAAAAAAAAAAAAAAAAAAAAAAAAAAAAAAAAAAAAAAAAAAAAAAAAAACCAAAAAACCAAAAAAAACCCGTCTCAAGAAGTCCCTTGCTGGAAGAAGCAGCAATTACTGAACTGCCAATGCCTGCTGGCACTGCAAATCTAAACCACCTCTTCGAAAGCAGCCCCAAATACAAACAATCTAAATCACCTCTTCGAAAGCAACCCCAAACACAAACCAGCACCTCTCTGACTGTGACTGGTGAGAATCACTAAAATCAAACTGGTCACTGTAGCTCTCAGAGCGCAATTTCTTTCCAAGGGGAAGCTCTGATATATTCACCTACCACGTATTGGTTCAGCTGCCTTGAGAAGTGCCCCGTGTGACTGACATAGTCCTAAAAGCTCTCCAGGTACCTAATTCCCCTCTTTTTTCCCATTCCAGGACTCTGTGGGACGCACAGGACCATGCAGGCAGCATCCTTAGGCTGGTGTTTCCTGGTTATTTCCCTGTGCACCGATCTGTGCCCAGCTGGAGCCGGAGCAGGCAGGAGGCAGAGGAGGAGGAGGATGGGAAGGAGCCCCTGGATAAGGCACAGAGCCCCCAGGACGGAGCCCCCAGGGCCCAGGATCCCCCTCATTAACATCGATGACAGTGTGATGGGGGTGTTTGACTCCCTCGTGGGGCTGGGGGAACACGAGAGCACCTACAGCGTCTTACCAGGTGAGGACAAAGCCCCTCTGCTCCTTGGGGTGGCCCTGACTTTTCATTTCAAACACATAAACTCATTAAAGCTTTATTTTAGCTCTACTTGTCACACATACCTGCGGTCTTCCGTGGTAATTTTGTGGTTGGCACATGAGGCTTTTTAATTGAATCCTGCTTTGCCAGGTAACAGCATATTTCCTGCAATTTTTCTGCATTATTTTTGATCGAAACTAACAAAAAAATTGTTGGGATATTTTCATAACTTCAAATGTGTAGCAAGTTTGAAGAATTTATTGCTCAATGTATCTCTAAGTCAATTAACGTTTCACCAAGGCCCCAACACCAGTAACATCAGTGTTAATTAAAATGGATTTGAGTTCTTTTGTTTTTACTCTATGGGTTGCATTTTTGAAAAGCAAACTGTGTCTACATGCAGACTTTCAGGAATAATTCTTGATTTTGTAAATAACTTAATAACACGTGGTAGTAGTTGCAATATGGAAGTTACACTGTAAACAAGACCTTTATGACGGAAAATGGAGTTAAGAGAGAAAAACCCCCATTCATTCAACACAAGAATCTAAAAATCAGTGATCCATTCCAACAATAATAACTTCTGAATACCACTATCAGTACTTTTCCATTTGAAACCAGCCATTAACCAACTGAAAATTATCAGATGTTATAATGTTTCATTTCTTTTCATAGAAAGAGGTTTGAAGGTTGAAGAAAAGACAATGGGATACAAGGCTGTATCCACTCTATAGCTAATAGATATAAAGATACAGATATTTCCATTCCTCCATCAACAGATCACACACTAAGTAAAATCTTCACAATGCAATTTAATGAATTTTATGGGGGGGGGGGGAAGAATGCCCTGATTACCCTATTCTATATAAATGATAATAATCTAATTTTATAAGCAGAATTTAACCCTTTCAGCGTGTCCCACAACAGACATGACCACTGGGTTGAGAGGTCTAAAATGGCCAAACATAAATCAGCCACATTTTCTCCACAATTACTGTTTGTTGTGTTTATTTTCAGAAAGGCTGAACCATTTCAAATCAAAGATTTGAAAGTAAGGGGTTTGAATAGGAAAACTAGCAAAACTCTGGACTGTGCCATTTCCAGTGTGTATTACAATATTATACATATTACTAATGTCAAACCTTTAATTTAAAAATATTTTTAAAATTAAACAGAGGAAAATACCACGTAAGTAGCATACACTTCATGTAAGATATTCCAGGGTTTCTGTCAGGACCATCAGTCATGCTGAAATAATGCACAGCTCTTCCCCCTCCCCGCCCCACTTGTTTCTTTCTATCTGGACTTGCATCCAAAAGCTGAGCTAAAACCACTGAACTCATTTTATTTGGAACTCCATGCTGAATTTACACCATATTTCCAAAGGTTAAAAGTCCTATGCTCATCTGCCAAAGACTGGAACCACAAGGTATTTTTTTAGTCTAGCTTTTAAAGTTCAAAATTTTTTCAAGTTAATGTCAGATTTGGAAAAAACAGAGGCTATTAAATAATAGAACACTATTATTAATCATGCTTCAGAATAGAAGAAAATGCAATCCAAACATTAATTTCCATTCTCTTAGCTACTTGTTTTGCTCTTAGTAGACTAAAAAAAAAAAAAAACCAAAAAAACCCCCATCCCAATTTAAAGATATATGCAGGATGAAAATTAACAGTTAAATGGAGGTGTAACAGTAACTAGACATATTTCCTTCCTCCAGAGTAGAATCATGTGAATATTTAAATTAAATCAAACAGCTGCCCACAACAGAAGATAATTTGCAGTTGTCTATGAGGTAGAGCAGAGTAGGATGATCACAGTTGCACCATTTCTAATCTCTCTTGCCCCCCACTTCTCCCTGCTCACACCAAGCTGAAGTGACTCAGTGGTCAGGAAATTCAAGGAGCATCTCAGCACAGCCTTTATTGTGTCTCACAGGGGTTCTGAGAATCCCAGCAGTGCCAGACAGCAGCTCTCAGTGTACCAAAGGGGTAAAACCCTTTGTCTCTGAGCACACACTGCTCCTGCCTTTTATGCAACTCCCATGTGTCAGAGCCTGATCCAAGAGATGGGACCAACTCTGTTATTTGTGACTTATTACTTAAAAAAATCAACCAAGGCATCAGTCTCAGGAGTTACAGGTTTAACAGCAAGTCGCCATAACTGAAGAAAGTCACGAGTTTCAGAGTTCCATGGCAATTTATAACTTTCTAGTCCAACAGGCAATTAACATGAAACTTTGTTTTGATTTTATAACCTATCACCTTTGGTACTTTTTACTGCATTGCATCTGTTTCTTGACCGATAACTTGTTAGCTCATGTACACACATATACTTCTATTATAACATCTAAATTCTTAACTTAAACTATAAAATCATATTATCATACTTAAAACCCTTCACNGTACACAGAAAAATGGATCATTTGTTAAAGAAGCCTGCAGAGGCCAAGCCTGATAACTCATTTCTTTATGCTTATTCAGACAAGATCTGCACCCACCTCAGATACAGTCTAGCAGCTAAAACAAAAGAAAGAATTTTAGGAAGCACAGAAGAATTTCCTTCTCAGGCCAGATTCTGCTCTTCTGGAACAGCTGATGTTTTATTGTTTAACACGAGAAAGTGCAGGATTCTTTTTGTGTTTCTTTTGGAGGTTATTTAAAAGAAATACTGTGGCTTGCTGGCAAGCACAAAACCCCCGAAGTCAGGATCCAGCAAACAGCTGGATTGCAGATACCTGGGTGGAATGACTAGGGACTTAAAGCCAACTAACACTTGGCCTGGGCTAATTCCTCTCCTCCAGTTGACATGGTTGGACTTGCTTAGAGCACAACTTTACGTAGCTGAAATGATGCAGAGATGTCCCAGACCTTTGAAAAAACAAGATGCAACTACCCAAAACATTAATTTCTCACCTTTTCCACCCTAAGAGCAATTTAAATCAAAGCATTTTTTTAAATACACAGAATATAGAAGATCATCGAAATTGGATGATTCTGATAATTATTTTTATTGTAGAAAACAGATTCATACCCAATGGTCTTTACGTCGAAGGACAAAGGAAGAACCTTTGTTATGAAGCTGACAGTAGCACTACCTTGAAAAACTTTGCAAAATGCCTCATTTTGAAACAAATATTAATTCCAGAGACGTTTCAAACCAAATATTTACAGTAGTCTTACAAGGTTTTTTAGAGGCTCTCCTGAATACTCTTATTAAAACTGAACACCCAGGCACCGAGCAGGGCCAAGTGTGGGAAAACAAATCCTGCAGAGAACCCCTCCAAAGACAATTTGTGTACCACAAATCAAAGTCTCCTGGCATGCAGATTCAGGTGAGAGGAGATTTTTCTGCTGTATTAACTTTCATCTGAAAGAGGAAGTCAAACTGAATAGGAAAAGAGGAAATTTCTTTTTCTTTATATGCAGGGAAGTACAAAGTTAACTTAGAAATTGGTTTTCATCTGGAAACAACAGCAATGCATTCTTAGGTTGATTAGAAAGACAAAAAGGAAGGTGTGGAGGGAGTTCAGCTTCCCAACAAGATTTAGAGGTACACTCAAAACCACGAATATTTGCATGGGATGAAGAATCTCAACCTTGCCTTTCCTTCCCTCAAAAGATCAAAAATAAAACAGCATCATGCTGAAGTGCAGTGTTTATCCTGGAGTCTGGGTGGGATCTGCCCAGGGAAGATTCTGCTGAGGGAAACTCCACCACTGGAAGGAAGGGAGGCTGGGATTATTTTCCTTCCCAAGTCTCTGTGCTCTCAAATCACTTGCCTACTGAATATCTGAGTAGAGCTCAAAAAATTACATTTCTTTCTGAAAATTTCAACTGGTACCTTCAGGGGATCTCAATCTTTTTAGATACATGTCCAGAAACTTGAGAGAAAGAGTATTTCACAGCACAAGTTGTTTTAGATTGCTACTTTTCTAGCAAAGAGTTTTTTGGGTTTTTTTCAGATAAAGCAAGTTAAAGCAAAGTTGAGATTTTTGCCACCTCATCAGTCACATCCCAGAGTGGACTTTATTTCCACCAAGGCTATGAACTGTCACTATAAACTCAATATTGTTACTTTCCCAGTTTCATACGGCGTTAATAAAACTTTCTCATTTAATGTGTAAGATCCTAGAAAAGATCTCTAGTGCACAAGAGATGAATAGAAGAAGGTCTGGAAAAAATATTCAAGTTTTGCATGCCTGGAGATTACTAATAAACAGAAGAAAATACAACTATGAAAAGTAAGGAATAATGATAAGATCCTTTGAATAGGATGTATTTTACATATTTTCAAAATGAGAACAAAATAGCAGTGCTTCTTTCCAAAGTTTTAAATGAACATTCTTGGTTTTCTTTGAGTTTAAGCTGTTTAACTGCAGTTTCCCATTTCCTGTTCCCAGGGAAGAAGGGGCAGTGCACAGCTAATGGGATGATCATGTTCGACAGAGCTGTGTGGTCCCCCAAGCCCTGCGTCACCTGCCTCTGCTCCAAGGGAGAGGTGATCTGTGACACCACCATGTGCCACCCTCTGAAATGTCCCCAGACCATCATTCCTGCAGGAGAATGCTGCCCAGTGTGCTCTGAGACTGGTATGGGACACCACAGATTTACTGGTTTGAAACTCTCATTTAAAACCTAACATAAACACTACATTTAATGATCCCAAAGAGTTGCAAGGTACACATTATCCTGAATTCCATTGATGCCTTATGTTTTAGCTTTTATATTTTCCAAATCCTGCATTCCCAGTGTGTAACTCTGCAGTGTCCTGCAGCCTGGGAGCTGCTGCTCTCTCATGCTGAGACAGACAGAACAAAGCCTCTCCAGGCTGCTCTCCAAGGACACCCAGCCCGGCCTGGGCCCAAAATGTGTAACCCAGCATCTTGAGAAGGGGGGCAAGCTGAGGGCAAATTCCATCATTAGCTAAAGTTTAATTGGTGACATTGGGTTGAGATGCAAATGGAGCAAAGCTATAAAAGTGTGAAGAACTCGTGACTCGGGGTCCATCTTGGGTGCAGCCTTTGGCCTGCCCAGGGTGTGCCTCTGAAGGCCTTTCAAATAAATATCCACCTTTATTCCCTTCCTCCTGTCCAGTCTCTGTTTCTAGGTTGGCCTCTTTAGGCATCACCATGATAAAAGCAACTCTTCAGAGTTCCTACTCAAGCTGACCTGAATTTCTCAGACTACTCTGTTAGATGAGTATCATACAACATTTAAAGAGAAGATGATGCTAAGTATGCAATAGTAAAGACAGTTGTGTTTATTTTTTTATTTTCCCCTTTCTGCTTCTCTCCTACCTCTACAAAATTTTGTAAATGTACAAAAGAATAACATCTACTTATATTTTCTATCCCACTTCCACTTACAGAGGATCAATCAATAACTACTGGCCATTATAAATGTATTAGACATACAGAGTGGTACATATTTGTTGGGAGTGAAAAAACATGCAGCTATTTGATGTAAATCAAGAGAAGAAAGTCAATTCACAAGAGAAGCCACACAACCACAATCTTGCTTTTTCACAATAATTTAAATAAAATCAGTACTTTAAAAAAAAAAAAGGAAAGAAGGAGATAAGCATGAGATGTGATTTCCTTCCTTTCCCTCCCACATTCCCAATATCCTGTATCTGCAAAGTACTGAACTCAGTCTCCTCTTGCTGTAAGAAATATTTATCCTCATGTGTATATGCATGTGACACTCGGAGATGAGACATCATAGGAATTAACTGGAGAACTGTAAAAGTCCTGTTGACTGAAACACTTAAACTCCTTGTATTAGAATTGTCCTATTATGGAAGTAAAAACTGCATTTTGGTAAAGGAGTTAATGCATTTCCCTGGTGAGATCCCCACCTGCAGCCAACTCCTCCCCTGACAGTCCCTTCTGCAAGAGAACAAATCTTGACCTTGGTAAATTTTTTCCAAATTACCTCCTGCTCCCAGACACATTATTTTTCCTCTTTAGACACCTCCATCAACACAAACCCAATAATTAATAATAAGTCAAAAAGGAAGATAATGAAGGCTATATTAATTTTTCCACCTTTTTTCCTGCAGTTGTCATGAATCATAGCTGTGTACAAACTGTTCTGTATGGTTGGCTCAATAATTTCTCAGTCAAGTGTCTCTTTTCTCAAGCAGCAATCTGAGACCACATTTTTATTCTTCAAATTGTATTCTAAGAGAAACACTATTGTATAGTCACAAATTTTACTGTATGTGGGAAACAGTGCTTACTAATATTTTAGTTTCTTATCACTCTTTTGTGTTGTTTTGGGGTTTTTTTCCTCATTAGCCTCCTCTTTGGACTCCAGCATAATTTCACTGGATGACATCAGCGAGTTGTCTGGTGATTCCCCAGACCCCAAGGACCTCGACAACACCAAGGTTCTGCCATCAGCACGAACTCAAATGGAAAAGGACGAGCTGCTTCCGACAGAAGTGACAGAGATTAGAGACAAGGAGGGTCACAGAAAAGGGGAAAAGAAAAGAAAAAGGAAAGGCAGAAAGAATCGCCAGAGGCACAAAGGGCGCCGCAGAGAGAAGCCAAGAACGGGAGCTGCAGGAGATGTGCACTATGAAAGTGATGAAGATGATGGTGATTTCAGAATTCCAGCTCATTTCCCAATTCCTCTTCCACCCATAGAAGCTCCTCCTTTGCCATCGGGATGTTCCACCTCGGACACCACAGTAAGCTGCATTAATGCCAAACTCACACAAATACCACCCATCTCAGACCCAGACCTAACGAGTTTAGACCTTACAGGTAATTAATGGTAATTAACTTTGCATGACTTTTGTAACATTATCCACCCTCAAATGCAGTCAACAGCACTGTTAAGGCTTTGTCATTCCTTAATATAGAAAAGAACTAATTTTACATCTAAGCCTTTAAAACAAGAAATTAAAAACATTAGATTTGCATACCAGCGTTTAAATACGAAGATGAAAATATCAACACATAATTCCTGTCCATAATGCAGCTGTTTTTGTGACATATTTTCTATGTGCAATACTACACAGCTCAGCTGCAGACTGTATTTCATAATTCAAACTCTTTTCTTGCCTTCTGTCCTAGGAAATACCATCACTACTATCTCAGATGAAGCATTCAATGGGATACCTAATTTGGAATGGATTGATCTGAGTAAAAATAACATTACCTCTCCTGGCATAGGTCCCAGAGCATTCAAAGTAAGAAAGCCTAACTCTTCTGCTACCCTCTCAATAATTATTGCTTAAAAATGTTTTTGCTTTTCAGTTCACGGATCCAAAACACTTGGCACCTTGTATAAGTAAACACTGTATAATTACAGTACAGGCAAACCTGGCTGCTTCAAGAAATCTCTCACCATAATCAAGAATTCAAATCAAGATATAATTTTTCATACTGATTTTTTAAGCTGGTTTAAGCATAAAAATCCTCAGTTACTGGCACAGTTGTTGTTCTTCTGCCTGAGTAAACTTGCTGACCTACAGAAAATCATCAATTTGCTCCCAAATGAAGAGGATAAGCACATAATTACTAAATGTATGTACTCATGTATGTACTCACTGATTCTTTATACTGCAGAGTGTAGTGAGGCAATACTTCCACATTCACAGAGAGCAGCAGGAGTGCAAACAGTGATCCTGGGGCTGGGTGGAAGCTCTTCCAGTTACACCTGACATTACCTGGCACTTTTGTTAATATTTAGCAGAAAGAAACCAATTAATTAGACTGACAGGAGAAAAACATTACTTTTTATTCAAACCACTGTATCCTGCTGCACTGCTGCTGAAAACCTTAAAAAGTGTGTTTTTAAGAAAATCTTAACTACGATTACACTGCATGTTTAACTGCATATTTTGTACTTTGATAATCTAAGTGCTCTTCTTCACCCCTGTGATAAGATCCTGAAAAAGCTGAAACGTTTGTACCTGGATGGAAATCTGCTGGTACACATTCCCTCTGAACTGCCATCAACTTTGGAGGAAATAAAAATAAATGACAACCAACTTCATACCATCGATGAAGACGGCTTAAAAGGTATTTAACAAACAAATATCAATTGTATGAAAAGCTTAAAATAAATTTGAAAAGCTGAATGTTGAACCAAATGCACCTGGTGTGACATAGAAAAATAAATGTTAGCCTTGCAGTGCCATGTTTTCAAAAGGCAACAAAAGCTGAAAGATTTGCGTGACGAAGCATTTTAAAATTACATTTTCCCTTCTTATGCAACTGCTCCTCCCCCAAAGCAGCTTGTATTTAAGGTCACCAAGCAGAGGTGGATTTGAAGTATGTTGAAGACCCCTACTATCCCCACCTGTAGGGTGATGGCTTTATGTGTGCTGAAACCATTTTAGTTATTTTTAAATAGCGTGGAAGTGAACTTGATGCGAATGAAAAATAAGAGAGAATGTAATCAGAATCAACCATGATCATTTTCAGCCACGTTAAACACAGGCTGACAGAAAAAAGAGAAAGAAAAAAGAAAGGGTACCATCCCTGTCAGAATTTGATGGACTTTTTTGCGTCCTTTCCTCTCCTGCCAAAAGGGTCCCATCTAAACTGGATCAGCTGCTGCCCTTTCCATTTGGACTGGGAGAGGAAAATGTAAATAAAGCTGTGGTCAATCTCTAAAGCTCTACGAACTTATAAACAATATAATTCCATGATTATGAGATAATAAAATCAGTTCATTTTATTTTTTCATTGCTGTGAAGTGATCTTGGTAATGTTTAAGACTGTTAAATTATGAACGTGTATTTTAACAAGATCTAAGATGGCATTAATTAACTGAAATTAAACTTTTTCTCCCTAGATTTAAAGAACTTGGTCACGCTGGAATTAGAAGGAAATAAACTCAGTGAAGCAAATGTCAGTCCTTTGGCCTTTTATCCTTTGAAAAGTCTCTGTTATTTGCGACTGGGAAGAAATAAATTTAGAATTATCCCACAAGGTCTTCCTGCCACTCTTGAGGTAAAAAGAAAACAAAACAACCAAAATAAATACTAACAACAACCCCACCAACAAACACCCAAAAGGTGCAATTCCTCCTCTATGCCCTTTCAAAGCAATCTGTATTCTCACAAATGAGAAAACAAAACAATTGCTTTGAAAAATTGTGTTTCTGAAGGTCCCACTGCAGCTACAAACTGACTCTGGTTCAGATTCAGAATTAACAGATAGACCAGGTAAAAAGAGGACAGGTAATTGCTCCATTCTGAATTTGCAATGGGACAGCAAAGCTTATTCTGATGTCACAAATTTTCTTTCCAAATGCACTTACAGGAGTTATATCTTGAACATAATCAAATTGAAGAAGTGTCAGAAATTTGCTTTAACCATACCAGAAACATCAACATCATTGGGCTAAAGCATAACAAATTAGAAGAGCACAGGATAGCACCTTTGGCTTGGATAAACCAAGAGTAAGTACCAGACATTTAAAATACATTTTTTTTATTTTCCTCTGTTGTTAATGAGTCAAATAATGAAATAAATATTTGCACTTCATTCCTTTCAACTTAAGAGTTGTAATTATTCTTTGTTTTCCTTCGCTAATTTTCCTTAATTTCCCTTGCCTAATTGTATAATCTAGAAGATACTCAGCTGTCAAATGGAAAGATCTGTTACCTCAAATCTGTACCATTATAACATAAAAGTAATTTTTTTTCTGACCACACATTCAAAAATGAACATTAATTATAAATAATACTACATACAATTATATGATAATTTAGTATCGATACATAATTATCTCACAGGTAATTTAAAAATAATTTAATATTGTCCTAGCCTTATTTCCCATTGGATTAAAAATTATAAAAGTAAAGAAGATGAAGGGAAGACCGTGCAGCTG
Source organism: Pachycephala philippinensis (assembly GCA_013397055.1). Taxonomy (NCBI): domain Eukaryota; kingdom Metazoa; phylum Chordata; class Aves; order Passeriformes; genus Pachycephala; species Pachycephala philippinensis. The sequence goes on from VWZT01015992.1 coordinate 214,069, forward strand.
CATTGTCTAGGAGTAGAATATAAGCAGAGCAAGCAATGAGAATGTAAATAGTAAAAGATGACAGTGCTTTTGATTTTCCAGCAAATAATTTGCCCAGCTGAGCAGGGTACCTGGCCATCACTGGCAGCTGCAGCCCTATCCCGATTCCTGAATTTGTAAATTCCTTAAACTGGAAACAACCACCCTGTTACTACTGCCAGCATCTCTCATCCCTGGAAGTGAAGCACATGGGACTGATTCTTTCACACAATTCCATTTCAAATGGGCTTAAAACTCCCTGTTATGGGATAATGACTGAAGTCCCAAGGTTATTCCAGTTCTTCAGGGTAACTCATTATTGCATTAATCACAAATTAGTCCCTTGGGATTCCCCTGTTCAGCCCCCTCAATCCTCATTACTGAGGATCTCTTCCCAACAACAAAATCATTGTGCTTGATTGGTAATTCATGACTTAATTCTCTCTACTCCCAGAGTAATTATGCATGACCACGTTCCATAAAACACATCCTGCCCCATTAACAGAAACAAATTTCCTTTGGAAATTTCATTCCCTGGTAATGGCATGAAGCAGAGCCTTGTGCAGAACACTCCGAGGGGTTTCAGCCTTTTTTTCTTTTCTCCTTTAATGCAGGAACTTGGAGTCAATCGATCTCTCTTATAATAAGTTGTATCATGTTCCCTCCTATCTGCCAAAATCTTTACTCCATCTGGTACTTATAGGAAATCAGATTGAGAGAATTCCAGGCTATGTGTTTGGCCACATGAGGCCGGGGCTGGAGTATCTCTACCTGTCCTTTAACAAACTCACTGACGATGGCATCGACCCCGTGTCGTTTTTTGGAGCTTACCACTCCCTCAGGGAGCTCTTTCTGGATCACAATGAATTAAAGGCTGTACCCTTTGGGATCGATGAAATGAGAAAACTACGTTTTCTAAGACTGAACAATAATAAAATAAGGTAATTTCCAAGCTCTTTGTTACATTAATGACATTAAAATAAATGTCGTAAGACATGCTTTGCTTTAGGAATTTGTTATTTTTAAGTAAATATTTGTTAAAAAAATTCTGAAGGAGGAGCTGTAGTATTTTTAATATGCAGAATATCTTAATATTCTTCTGCAGTATTTCTTAATATGATAAAAGTGAGATTTCACCCTCCCTTACAGCTACTGAAAATGCTCACAAAGAACTGGCGCACCAGTTCTTTCCAAGATTTTCACCTGTAACAGTGCTTGGGCCACGTCCCCTGAGGCAGCTACAATTTGACTGGCACAGCAACCACCAGTTTTTTCTGCTCCTGGAGCAGAGGCCAAAGTGGTAACAAAATCATGGGAGGAGTCAGCAGCTGGAGTCACCTGGTGAGGTTTCACCAGCCCCAGCTGTGGAGCCAGGTGTGTGATCCAGGCCCTCTGGATCTGCAAAGCAAAGGAATGACAAAGAGAGGATCTTCCACGTGTCAGACAAAGTCTTCATTCAGCAACACGTGGCAATACTTTCCTCAGGAAAACTGAGTATATGATATAAATGAGAAAACAATGCAAGGAGAGAATGTTAAAAAAAACTATTTTTGAAAGTCCTCAATAAACATGTAATTGGGAAAATGTAATGTACTGATTAAGTCAGCATTTTCAGATACCTAAATAGACAACAACTCTAAAATAAATGATGGAGTTAAGAGTTATCTGGAATAATTCTAACATCATTCCTCCCCCGTGTCACAGGACGGTGCCCCCCGAACGCATCTGCAGGGCTCAGAGCAACCACGAGGATGAGCACGACCACAGCGAGGAGGAGCATGAAGATTCCCACCTGGAACACGTTCACCTTGAAAACAACTACATCAACACAAGGCAGCTCTCCCCACACTCATTTTCATGCATAAGATCCTATTGCAGTGTTGTTCTTAAACCACAGAAGACCAAATAAACCCCCCCGGTTCTGCATTGCAACCCCCACCTCTAGAAATGCAGCTTTATTTATTCTCTCCTATTCACTGGTCTGCTTATTTCTGATTTAAACCCTTCCTACTGCCATAAATATACTGTATATTATATACCAAAGTAAGGTACCAGTTTATGTCTTCATATTGTTTCATTATAAAACCATTAAATGTAAAAAATTGAAGCTTAAGATTATGATATCAGTTTTTATTTCTATTCACACTATTCTACTTAAATACAACAGGTCAAACTGTGCCCCTGGGTACGCTCCCTATAAGATCAGATTTTAGGATTTAAGAATATAACTAAACCCTCAGCTTGGTCCTGTCTTATTTGAATAACTCAATTTAAAACATTTTAAGTGATAGCATCAACTGTAAAAATTGTACATAAAAGATCAAAGTCCTTGAGCTATGAACGTTCTAGCAATGAAAGAATCACATTTCTGAGAGCACACAGAGTACTGGATTTTCTACCAAACATTTTGCAGTGATAAGTTCTCTTCCAAGTGAAATTTTAAGAAAAAATGTTAAATTGTTTATTTTAGATGACCCTAAAAGCTTCCTGTATTGAAATACAGATTCTGATGAGCTAGAGCAATGAGCAATTATCTTCTATCTGGATGCATTTTTCTTTAAAAAAGCGTATTTTAATTTTTTAAACTTATTTTTAAACTCACAGTAATAGGTTCCATTCCTTTGTACCATAATTAGTTTGTTAGATTTTTATACAGTACAGGATGCGTAGCCTTATAATACATTAAAGCAAAACACTACATATTGCTGCAAGTATTCTCATTCAAGTAGAATTCTTCTCTTATCAAACATTCAGCCTCACAAGACCCACAAGAAATTCTCCTCTGCATTTGCAGGGGATAACACCACTAAAATACAGCTGAATCAAGATTTATTGTGACCATTAAGATATTTTTTCTCCAAGATGCGCTCTTTCGCTATTAAGATTTCATAAAAGTGGATTTTATGAAATAAACAAATTTTATTTATAATTTTTTATTCTATGAAATAAATATGAAGTAATTTGTCAGAGATGATTCCTTTGGGGATTTAAATCAATGAGCATCAAGCTTGCCTGACATTACACTGTGTAAATTGTTCCTAGAAGAAGCCCTCAGCAATGGAACATGACCTAAAGTAAAGTTTCAATGCCGATGTAATGCCCCAGCAGTGAGACAGAGACTGAGGGAAAATGTTTTGGAAATGGAACACAACGGTAGCAGAGGCAGAAGACCAAGCAGGAGAAAGAAGCCAAGGGATGAAGGGTATGAAACAAACGGGTGCTTACTCACTGCAGAAATCCACGGGCAATTAAACTTGCACAACATTTCCATATGTCAGATGGAAGCAGCTTAAATCACTCTTCAAAATTACCAACTGCTTTGGAAGTGGAATGGGCTTTATTATAAAAACTCTCGTTACTTTTAAACAGTGAGCTTGAAAGGATTTTATAAACAAAGTAAATGGGATTGTCACCATTTCACAGCTTGTGACTCTAGGACATAGTGACCTGAGCATTCAGTCAAGAAAAACATGGGAACATATTCAGAATCTTTGGCCACCAGTAGGGTAAAAATATGCAAGGACAGCTCAGCACAAACCCACTATAGTTAATTCTCTAAAATATATTTGAGCAAATAATTAATTTTTGCAGGCTTGAATTGGAAATGAATATACTTCAAGAAGGCCATTGGATTGAGAACGGAATGCAGTTCTGCTGAAGTGTTATCAGACTTAGAAGTCTTATGAAATAAATAAATATATATAAATATAGAAATATAAATACAGGGAGAGCCTTCATGGCAAGTCCCTGATGAGAATTGCTTTGAGGGAGATCCTCTTAAGCCAATCCAGTAACATTTCTGCCAGGCAGTCAGATCTGGGAGATGCACAGCAGCATTCTCATTTCTCCTGTTCTCCACACACAGATGGAGCTGACTTGTATTCACAGCTGAATTCAAGAGAGAACCAGCTGCAAGTTCCTAAGATTGCAGAGATGTCCCACCAGAATTTTTTAAACATTTCAGGAAAGAAACTACTTACAATACAGCAAAAACCCTGAATATGATGTTTTCAGTAACCCAGCCAGAGACAAATGCACAGTAAATAGATCTGCATACAAGGTGTGAATGTTGAAACTATGAGAGGGAAAGGTATTTTACAGTCAGTAAGAGACTAGAACAGGAGAGGTTAGGATTCAACAGCCACAGCAATTCCAGAACCACAATGCTTTGTGGCACAAGAGGATTTTTGGGGGTTTAGAATCTCTGTTAGATTTCGAAGTTCTGACTTGCATTGTTGGCTCATGTATCCCACATCAGAATTTTGACAAGACTTGCTAAATTCCATTATAAATTGAAACACAGCAGAAGACATCTTGTGGTTATCACCATATTAATATGAAAGGTATAAAAGACATTGTCATTTTTACTGAATAAATGATGACAGAACTTTGAGGATCTGCCTGAGCTATTTTGTGCACAGGGACAGGCACTTCTGGTATGATAAAAACTGCAAAGGTGTCCAACAAAATGATGTTGTTTCCATGGAAGCTTGGGTAGCTTTCTGAATTTGAAGGAACAATTAGAGGCAATGTTTTCTCTAACCATGGTAAAAGATCTTTCTTAGGAAAAAAAAAAAAACAAACCAAAAAAATCACAAAAACCTCAGAAAAATAAAGGCATCAAACGCCTCCTGAAATGAGATTTTCTTTATTAATGCCCACATGTTGAGGCTATCAGAACCTCTGAGACCCCAAAAATGTTGAGTTCATACTATACACCCTTCTCCATTTTCCATTTCAATTTAATAAATAGAGACCCCTCCACGACAAAGCTACAAATCACTCAGCTTTGCTCCAAAAAAAGGAGTTTTTGCTGTGCGACCACTTCCTTTTTATTTGCCCACAACACAGAGAATTTCAGTCAGTTAATTCCCTGTTACAGTAACACTATAGAGAGTGGTTGATGTGATTTCTGAATTGTGATTCTGAAATACCCATCGTGCTTGCACTTACTGCAAAAACCCCTTAGCACTCGGAAAAAAAACCAACTATCATAACTAAGAAACATAATTTTAACATTTCTCTACCAAAAATTTGTGCTTTTTACTGAAAGAAATCAATGAACTTTTAAGATCTCTCAAGTCACAGCTTTATAAACAGTTACATCACAGCAAGAAAATAAACAGTTTATCAGTTCTGTCCTGTGGTAATACCAGCCTTAACTGGTTGAAACTCTCCTGAGAAAACGTTTTCTAATTTAAGTTCTATGTTTATATTCCAATGTATACAATTTTCAGACAAGTCTACAGACAGTAAAATAGTAAAATTATGAGTAAATACTACCAAAATAATTTTGCACAATAACCCTGATACCTTTCTGCATGAAGCAGTTTGCAGAGACCAACTCTGGAGACTGTGGGTTTGCACACCAACACAATATCTGATGTTCTGGAAGCTTCCTCAGGAGGCTTCAAAATCTTTCCTCAGTTGGAAGTTTAACCTCAGGGACCTGCTTTGGATTTACAGCCTCAACCAACCAACCAATGTCAAAGGAACAAAGAATTTGAGGTACCAACATCTGTTACAACTTCTACTCCACCTCTCCTCGCTGAAGTCATGGATCAGGCTTTGGAAGACCAAACTCCAGGTCAAATCACTGCTCTGAGGGGGTCAGAACCACACTGTGACCACCTCGTAGAACATCCCAACCACAGAGGTGAAGCCAAACCTTTGGAAACAGTGAATGTTTTTAAAGAGATTTCCTTTAAAGTTGGTTTTGGCTGTGGGAAGCATTTAAAGGTTTAGTGAACCGTGGAACCTACCCTCGTTTGGAAGAAGCCCTGAGTAAGTGTCTCACTGTCTTCTTGTAAAGTGAAGAAGGTATAAACACCCATGAAAAAAGATTTATAATCATAGGTTGGACTTACTCAGCAGACACACATTTCTGTTTCCTAATGAACAAAAGAGATCCTTGTTTTTATTGCATATTTAGTAACATGACCCCTCTCTTATAGCTAGTTACCATTGAATCCCAAACTCTATTTCAAGGCTTTAATTTTACTTCTCTTGGCACACTGAAGACCATTTTAAACAAGGAAAAAACAGCAGACGTGAAATAAGAGCTCTGATTTAAAGATGTCAATAACTTCTGTTCAGTCTCAAGGCCCCAAAGTATTGTGGAAAAATGTTGGAACACTTTTTCCATCTAAAAGTAGCGAAGACGTCACTTAAAAACCTCTAAGATGTATTAAACAGATCTCCTTTTCCACATTAAGAAACAATCATATGATCAAAATGAATCTAGCTTTTTATTTTCCCAATAAATTAACATCCTACTCATGAGTTTTGTACCAATTCAGGTACCAAGCAGCTATATTCAAATGCCTGCAAGCATAATTTTCACAACTTTGTTACAACTGCTAGAATGAAATTCAATGGAAATACAGTGTTTAATGTTCCCAATAACCAGGTTACGAAGTCTCATTACAGATGCAATGTTCCTTGCTAACAGACACCCTGTTCTACATTAAAATTCCATCAGGAGAGACCCATAAAGACACAGCACTGTAAAAACAAGCACAAAAAACAAGATATTGTTTTTTGCTTTTCAGTTTAAGAAGTGAAGAGAGAACATCAAGCAGAACTCTTCATAAAAATCTTCCATTCTACATGATGCAAGAGTTACCAGGTCACTAAATTGCCTTTGAGAACACATTCTGCACCATTATGCATCCCTGAAAGAACTTACAAAGTACTGCATAGGACATTTTGACCACACAAGAAACCAATTAATGGTAAATTATCATCCCTTCTATGGAGTCAACTTCTTCACACAGTGAATTTGCTTCTCTCAACTGGATAATGTCTTATCAGTCTTAAAAGGATCATAGAATACTCTGAGTTGGAAGGGATCCATGGGGATCATTGATCCAACCCCTGGCCCTGCACAGACACCCCAAAATCCCACCCTGTGCATCCCTGAGAGCGTTGTCCAAACACTCCTGGAGCTCTGGCAGCCTTGGGGCTGTGACCATTCCCTGGGGAGCCTGGGCACCCTCTGAGGGAAGAACCTTTTTCTGATATCCAACCTAAACCTCCCTGCTACAGCTCCAGCCACTTCCTTGGGAATGGCAGAAAAAAGCCAAACTACCTCAGGGTGAATCTCGAAACTAAATGAAACATCGGTCCCAAAACCACAGCTTTACTTTGCTTCAAGGACAGTGAAAGCAAAGGAAGCCCAGAAACAGCAATGCCCTTTCTCTGTGGAAATGTCTGTGGTCACTGCCAAAGTCAGGGGACTGGCCAAGCTGGGCTCTGACCTGGTCCAGGACAGCTCTGCTTATGTATTTCATGTAGAGCCCAGCCTCATCCTTCCTCATCCTCCCTAACTGCTGCTGGACAGAATCCTCCACATTTCCCTAAGTACTCACTGACTCTATCAGCCTCTGAACAGTTCATGAAGTTTCCCAACACGCAATCTGGTCATTGCTCTGGAGTTCCTTGGAGCAGCACACGACTGCCTCTGCTCTGCAGTCACGTCTGGTAACAATTCCCACAGCGGAGTGTCGCAGGGAAATACAGGACACAAAGGGGAATCTCGTTTGAACTGAGAGCTGGGCTGGAGGCTGAGGGCAGCTTCACCTCGTGTCACGGCCCAGCAGCTGAACATTGTTGTAGGAGCCCACAGAGCTCACATGAACCATCCCATTTCAGTCCCTCACTAAAACCAGCAGCACACTTTGATCCGTATTCCCACAGCTCTGTCCTTCATTGATGCCTCTATGTGGGAATCCAGAGGCTACCCCTCAAAATCAACCAGTGACTAAATTTGTCATATTTACTTATTTTCACTTGGGAGTTCTATGGGCAATAAGGTTTATCTGGGGCCTTGACTTCAAAGCTCTGTACTCAGAAACTGCAGTTGGGAAATGCTGTGTATTACAACTAATTCAAAGACCACATTAATGTCAAGAAAAAGGAACGATGCCTCTTCCCCTGACCACAGCTTCCTTCATAAACATTTCTTTTCTACAAGAAAATATGTAAAACTATTCTGGCTATTAGGAGCAAGGCACTTGGGGGAAATGCCTGAATATTGCTTATTTATGGTAAGGTCCAACAACTGTTAGGCTGGCCTCAAAAAAATCCCCTGGTGGTGTTTGGGAGGTACAAAGGCTGTGCTATTCACTGTCCCCATGAAGGTCAGTGATGTTTGAAGGCTTCATGTCCAGTGCCATGCCTTTGCCAGCCACAGTGGACACAAACATTCTCTGTAGTCTCTACAAGGGAACAAACACTCAAGAGTTGAGTGAATTCCCCCAAATATTCTTCCAGTCTGCTTGAGCCATCCTGGCTCCATTCATTAAATAGCCCTTTTTTCCCAAGGATTTAAGGATTAAAGTAAATTGAAGCATTCAGAGTAGGATTATTTATAAGATTCATCTTAAAAACCATTTACCTTGTAATTTCTTCTTGAATAGTCTGTTATGTAAGGAACTTCCTACAGCCACTGAGTAAACAATTACGGTAGTTTGGTAGAATTTCCATTTCTTTGGTGTTTAATTCTTTGTACAGGACGCAGATTTCCACACATTTACTGAATGCAAACTTCTGATTCATTACCTCTGTTCTAGGCTGTTATTTATATTAATATATCTTTGATAAAGTGAGTTATTCAGACCAGCTCACAACATACTGTTTCCTACAAAGTACTTTGAAGCACTTCTGTTAATTCAGCGAAAAGAACTTTCATTCCAAGTGTGCAGTATTATGAGTGTATACACAGAAATCTGTAGGTTTTCCATGCAACATTCCCGAAGCAAATCTATGTTTCTCTGTGAGAACTTTTCATATGACAGTAATGCATAAAAGCTGACTTATTTTTTCCACAGGACAGATATTTTTCTCAAAGGAGTAATACCGAACACAGCTGTGGAAATATTAGATCTTCAACAACACTATCAACAAAGACAAGAACCTTCTAAGCGAATTATGTAATGGTATTTTTAAAGGATTAAAAATAGGAAAAAGGATTAAAATGTACTTATTTTTTTCACAGCAATTTCTCCAAACCCCTGAGGTTGGCTATGCCATTACCTTTCATCCTCTGGCCTCATGCATTCTGTTCCTTAAAAACTGACAGGGAGTGACAGCCCTTGTGAACATTCCGTGGTTCTCAACCCCTTTTAGCTGACAGTTCTTTATAAACATCCGTGGCTTCCCTCTAAAGCAGGATGGTTCTGAACTTACTCTGTGGAGGTTGTTCACTACAAGTCTTTCAGGGAAAACTCTTTCTCCCTTTTTTTCCAGCTCAGTTTGGCTCTCATTACAAAGAACTCGGGAAGCAAGACTTTTCCTCTTTCAATTAAACTTATTACTTTTTGGGTCTATATGAAACATTAAAATCCACTTCACTTTCTTGCACATTTCCACAGCTGAACTATAAATGTTGCATGAAGTATTTCCTTCTGTTTTGAACCTGCCACCCACTGATTTCTTTAGTGTTGGTCTAGTTCTAGCATTGGAAACATCCAAATAATTACTCTCTTTCTTGACAACATATGGGTTCAAATGAATCTGCACTGCCTGTATTCTGTATTTATTTTGAAGGCTATTTTGAGTGCCTCTGGTAAAACCTTAAATGACAGAAGCAGTGATTAATTCCCATTTTAGCTGAATTTAATTTCTTTCCAACCTGAGCAAAGAACATCCTCTGGTTTTCCGTGAGGAGATGTGCATCTTATCCATTAATTGGAAAAAACTGAAATTCTAACAACCATGAAACAAAAGTATAGTCACAGTATGAATCAAACACTGAGAAATGTCCATGGCAGGGGGTTGGAACTGGATGGTCTTTAAGATCCCTTCAAGCCCAAACCATTCTATGATTCTATGGAATTAAGATATAATTTGCTTCTTTAACAAAATAAAAGTTATTCATTGGTAAGTTACTTTCTGAAGTCAGGGCTCCTTTGTTCTGCTGCGGTAAAACCAAACAGAAATTACCCTTTGTAGAGCACAAGTGTTCAAGAAGAAAATAATACCCTCTACTTTACAAACTGTTCTACAAAAAGGATCTCCTTTTCCATACCACAAGTTAATATGCAATTATGACATATGTTTTCTTTCAATTTACATAAATGTTTCCACTGAGTGGTAAAAGGAGCTTCTGTCATCCAGTGGATTTCTATCTCTGACAAAAAGCAGTGCAAACCCATCCACGGTACCAAGCTTCTTAACTAACACACTCCTGTATTTCCAAACAAATACCTTTGGAAATAGTGTATTAGGACATCTGTCTGACAGCTCTTCTCTGCTAGTTCCTACATGGTCTTTTATCTTAATTTAGAAGTTTCTATCTTCCTATTTCTTGTACTTTTCATTAAAAAAAAAAAAA
>VWZT01015992.1:224468-247650 GCA_013397055.1 Pachycephala philippinensis
CTTATTTGTGATTTTCCCCTACAGCTGAAATGGGAAAAAATGAATGCTAAAAATCAACAAAACACTTTATGGTATGTAAGTAATTAAAGCAAATTTAATTGCCTTTTTTAAAATGCCCACTTGAACATAATATAGATGACATAGTACCTACAATTTAATAGTACCATAATTATGAGAAAGTAACAGTAAAACTGTAGCAGCAGTCATTAACTAAAAGTAAATCAGACTTTTTCAAAAGGCTCCTGATTTCTTGGGAGTATTTAGAGCTAGACCCAACCCTGCATGACAGATTTACTGCTTTTGTGTTGATGAGAAACAAATGAGGCCCTCCCAGAAAATTCCCACGGATAAAAACACACATCGAAACACAGGCTGAGTTAATTAATATGATAGGGAAATCAGTTCTTGAATCAGATTATACCCTCCTTATTAGTACTAATGATACTAATGATTAATAATGAAATAAATGCTTTCTTTTCTACTATTCAAAAGTAAAAAAATGTGCGTTTCAAAACTTGCAAACAAATTGAGTTTGGAGATCTTCCTAGAGACCTTGTTACTGTTTCCATCTACAAACCAGATGTGCTCGAAGTACACGCAAACATTTACAGATCCAGGTTCTTCATCAGACAAAGTGCAAATTGTAGTTAATTACTATCTCAGGAATGTGATATTCACTGCTTCCACTTCTAACAGTCTATGACAAACTGAGTCAGAGACATCTTCTTTTGGGCCTTGGATTTCTAATTAATATAAATTACTTTTGTTGATAAGTAAAGTTAGGAAAAACTAATACCAAATTAAATGAAATTATCTTTTCACTCTAACATGCTTTAATTTTTAATTTTTTTTTTTTCTGGACTAGATAGGCACATTTCTTTTTTCTTAAAACCAACAACTCACTGGAACCTGATGACAGACACCACTTTAAGCGTTGCCTTTATGTTCTGAACAATAAGAATCTACCCAAAGGCTGTCTAAGAACATGCACTCATTTACATTCCATATTTTTCATACTCTTTGTTAAAACAAAGGGGAAAATGGGGGAAATTGAGCATTTGCAGGTGATCAAGGTTTGGGGTTTTTCAAAGCATTGTTGAACTCTGGCAGAGTAAATGCTTGATAATCTGTGAGGAAATGTTGTTCTCAGTCCAGCTTGTATTCCGGAACAGAAAATTTTCCTTCAGAACTTATTGTTGGAGTGATTCAGTAGTTTGGCACTGGTTGCAGAGTTTTTCATTTTAACTACTGTTTGATTTTCCATGAAAGAACGTCTGGTGTTTCCAATGTCTCTAAGGCAGATAAATACCCCTATTCCATAAAAATGCCATGTCACATTATCCAAACTTGTGAGCAGCATCACAAGCAAGGCTGACAATTGACATGTGCAGACACCAAAACTGATTTCAAGACCTTCATTGATCAGGCAAAGCACTTTCCTGATCCAATTTGGTGCAGAAACCTTTTCACGGGACCAAGGAGAAGAGTATCAAGGTGGGAATAAGTGAGGTGGGGGCTTCTGAAATTGGCATTCCCACACTGAGGAATTTGTATTAATCTGTAGCCTGAGGTAGAACAAAGTTCAGTGACTCTCCAGAGGCAACAGAAACTGTCTGCAAGGGTGAAAAAAGATGTTTCTTCAGGTGATGTTTTACCTCTACAGTCATTCCAGGTCACCACATCCTGGCATCCATAAAAGCCACAATAAGCCTGACAATTCCATGGATATATGTACATTTACACTTGACTTTATAGCTCTTTTTGTACACAACCTCTCAATATTGCAAGTTATGACCCGCCCTGCAATATTGCTGTTGCTAACAAACATCAGGGACTGAAGACTTTGACTACAAAGGAAACTGTATTTTGTTGCAGTTTCTAAGTCAGCTGCCAAAAACTATATTTCTATTAACAAGCAAAAGTTGATTCATGCACGATGATTAAACAAAAGAGATTTTTTTAATGTATTTATATATAGATACTGAAAAACCAAGCTGAACTACAGAAGCTGAAGGGCAGATTTTGTATACTCAGCTGGTTAAATGGTGTAGTCCAGCCTAAGAGGAGCCAAAATTTAGCTAAAACCAAAATATGTGACCACACTGCACATGGACTGGTTGTGAGCACGAAAGGAATATGTCATGTTATTAAAATGTGATGGGCAGGCTCCAAGGCAGCTTTGTGCAGTTGATGTTAGATTCATCACATTATGTAAACCACATTTATAAACAGTGCTGGAAAATGAAAAAGTACTTAGTTTGCTTTAGAATAACAAATGTATACAAGACTGGCTTAAAACAGCGATTGCAATGTAAGCATTGGCCACATATGGCAGCATGTGTTTGCTCTCTCAGACATATCAAATAATACAAAATACAGTCATTTTCAAGAAAGAAATCAAGGGTAGGATTTTATATCACTGATGAGATAATGCCAAATATAAAACACCATCCAAATTCTTTTTCATCTGCATATTTCACCATAGTGAAGAGACAGTATTCTGAACCACATATGTGTTGGATATACTTCTATTCTTTGCTCAAAAATTAATCTCCATTACTCATAAATGTTGCACAAGTATTTTGAGGCAAGACAGAATTGTAATTTTCAACCAATTCTCTCACTGGTGGAGACAAATTACTGAAAAGTTCTGAGCAAACAGTCTGACCTTATATAATCTATTAGTTATTTAAACACATAATCTTTCTTTGGAAAATATACCAGCATTGCGTGCAAAGGAAATACCCTCAGACCACTATTTGAGAGTATCTCTCTCCATTAAGCCCCCAACATCATGCGTTAAAAACCTGAGACATTGGAAATGTGCTGCAAATGTTTAAAAGAACAGCTCATAAAGTGGATTGAGAACCCCTGGTTAAGTTTTAGGTACTGCTTATCAAGAGTAACATCTGAAGTTCAGAATTGAGTAATTAAGAGACCCGAGGAGGTGATTTCTGGGCATTTTATCTTAGATTGCAATTATATTCACGTCAAAATAGCAGATCCACGTCTTGAGGTTTTAAACAGTTTTATTTCAAGAACAGCATGTTAGTTATATTTATTTCTGCCATACTGATACTGTATATTGGACAAAATTGATGGATAATCCACTTTAAGGTAAGATGGTTCCATTTTTTCCAGACACTACCACTTTGTGTGTCACCTTCATTATGTAATTGGCTATGACAAACTTTATACACATAGGAATGTGTGCCTACCACCAGAACCAACTAAAAAGAGCAAATAATATTAAAAAAACCTGAGTATTCATCCAAAATTGAGATGTTGCTAAACCTCAAGAACAGTTTGCTGCAAAACCAGGGTGAGCTGAAACTGCTGATTCAACACTTTGCTACTGAACGAAGTGAAAAAAGAAACCAGTACATTTATATCACAGCCCTCAGGCCCTGCTCTCTTCTATTGAACAGCCAAGAAAGTGTTGGAGGGTTTTTTAAAACAGCAATTTAATACTAATTTCCTCGAGTAAACCCATCCAAACCAAGCTATTCAAAACACAGGGGAGTGTTTGCTTAGGAAGCTTTGGTTTCTACAAGCAGGCAGGAGAATGCAGATAGATGCAATTTGAGATTTCAAAAAAGTTTCAGATCACCCTTCAGATCTTTCTGTGGGAATGTGATTGCTTTTGAAACTGTAATTTTATTCCTTGGGAAAAGTGATAGGGAGACTCTTTATCATCATCCATCTGTGCTGCTGGAACTGGAACACATCAAAAGCAATGCTGCAGGTAACACAAGTCTTGTCTTGGTTGATACCCACAGCACTAAAGTTTTAATTTTTGGCATAGAAGCTTTTTCTTCCTTAAGAAAGTAACAGTAGACAAAATAACTATTATGCAACTTGTACAGGCATTTTGCAAACAGCATGTTACATGGATAATTAAAAAAAAATTCCCAAGTAAAATTTCCAGGCTTTTTTTTTTCCCCAAAGCAAGACCAGACTTTTAACATAGAAAGGAGCTAATTAAAGAAACAGATGAAGTCAGATGTGCACGGAACTGGAAATAATGTATTGTAAATTTAAAGACACGAAGTGCCTCCCTGACTATGAAACTTGCTTTAGGTAAACTCCATTAATTAAACATTTTTGAAGTTTACATAAACAGAGGCCTATGAAAGGTAAACAAAGAATAACCCAGTTTCTAAATATTGTGATGTGCTCGTCAGTACAAACTTTGTAACAGGGCACATTCTCAAAGACTTGGTTTTAAACCCACAACTTCAATCACAGAATACTGCAAATATTGTCTCTTAATTAACAGACATGTTTTATTTCCCATACACAAGAGACAGAAATTAGCTATATTGATTAAAAATCTGATCTCCAGTTTACATTCTTGAGCCACTGTCCCCAGCCAGATTGCTGCCTCCTGAAAGCAGAGCTAAAATTTATGCACAGCTACACAATAAAGTCCTAATTTTCTAACTTTAGAAAGGTTTGGCAGCAGGCAGGTCACTGCAGGCTACTGGTTTACTCTGCCACTGGCTGAAGTTTTACAGTTTTATTCAAGTCACACTTTTAAAAGAATAATGGCTAGTGAAATCATAAATAAGTGGGATTCCACAGCAGGAATGACCTGAAATGGACCTCACTGTACTTCCAATGGCCTGATGTCAACTATTATTAAACTACAGGTTTTATAAAGCCTTCCACTAGACGTCTAGAGTTAAGCCAGAAGTTTTGGCTCTAATACAGGCAGTGATGAAAAACATATGAGTGGCAACAAGTCGTCTTAATATCATTCTTCAGTACTAAGATGGGCTAATCTGAAGCAGCACTTTACTCTGGTATCACCCACGGTGCCAGAAGGATCAAGCAGCTTGGAAGAGGACTTTTTCTCTAGATATACTTTTCATTTCACAGAACTCAGCCTAACTTCCTTTTTCCCTATTTTTTTTGTAATATGAAATAACTGGACATAAGGACCTTAGGTGGATTATCCCAGTGCTTCCGGAAGAACTTCCAGAACTGCAAGGTATGTCCAGTTTGATATCTATTCTATAGAAATAGCAGCAAAGAGTTAAGGATGTCAGGCACTATGGGCAGATTAATAATATCAGATTATTTAGAATTAGAAATGCCACTTTTTTTAAGGGAACATTTGAAAATTGACTTAGAGCTGAAATACTCTGTGTTTACTACATGTGAGCTGAAAAACAAATTGAGCTATAGTGAATTATTTAACTATCAAAGACTTGTCAGAAAGATGTTACAACTGACCACAACACTTTTTCTCAGTTATAACCATCTATGAAAATCGACTCTACAATAACAGCAGTTCTTCCAGTAACAACTCAGTGTTAACTTTCTGTAACTTGGTATTCAGGTTGGTGGGGTTTTTTAAGTACATATCAACAAAGTAATTAAAAACAACCCAGGAAAGAATGAACTGTAAATGAACTACAACCTAAAAACGCTCATAGATTCAGTAACAAGAGTCAAGCAGCTCTCCATAAAAAGTAAATACTCTGTAAACACAATTTATTTTGTAAACATCCTATTAATTACTACTGCTCAACTTCAGTATTAGACTATTTCTGACAACAGATATTTCTACAGTAATCTTACTAACAAAACCCCTTCCTTCTGTTTTTCTTCAGCAATTTAAGTAAATCAATGGAGTAGATAAAGAGTTAAACATAAACTCCTTTTATTTCTGGAATGGGACAATGACTAATAGAACCAGAACTATTTTTAAATATAGATTTCAAAACAGTTATGGTCTTGCCTTTC
Organism: Pachycephala philippinensis; assembly: GCA_013397055.1. Classification (NCBI taxonomy): domain Eukaryota; kingdom Metazoa; phylum Chordata; class Aves; order Passeriformes; genus Pachycephala; species Pachycephala philippinensis. The sequence goes on from VWZT01015992.1 coordinate 230,220, forward strand.
TTTGGACAAAATCTGTGCACAGAGCAATGATTTGTGTTATTAATGAACACAGGGACTTTTCTTTGCCTCTGCAAAGACCACCACCGGGTCATTTAAACATTTCCTTTTCAGAAACAATGCCATGGGAAATTTGCCCCCGTACACCAGTAACAGAAGTGATTTCTAAATATAATTTAGTCTTTTTAAGTCTTAAAACTTTATGTATTAACTCCTTCAGTATCATAACTGGTAAGACAACGAAAACTGCAGGGCTGGTGTGCAACTGCCAAGCAATTCAGAGTTATTTGTTGTTGGGTCTCTTTATGCACTCATCCCATGCTAACAACACAACTTCTGTCCTCACTGAAAGGGTTTTTCCTTCCCATAACTCATGCTTAGAATTTTCACATCACAGAAATACGGGAATTTTCCACATAAAATCTAAAGGGTTTAATCATATTAAAAATCACCTGTACTTAATTATTTATAAATTATAATTAATAGCATAAAAAGTATCTGTGTTCCATGTGTTGTTTGGCAATATGAGTTTGGTACAGATGACCACATTAATGAGGATAAGTGTGTCCCAAACAAGCAGTGCAGTGATTTTAGGACTGTTACACACCTCAGGAAAGCATCTTAGAGCATCTCTCCGTGTGAAGTGCACTCTCCACATGCAATCCCCTCACCTTGGGGTGGCTCATGTTCCAGGGAGAAGGTGCTATTCAAAAGCTTTTCATGCTGGAGGATAAGAAGGACTGATAAAAAGAATGCACAATGGAGCTTGAATTCACCACACTCTTTGTCAAACTCATTTTCAACGTTCTGGTCTGTTAAAACAAGAACGGACAAAGCCAGGCTTTGTCCAAGTGACAACCAGCTGCTCAGGGATTATTTAGCAGAGCACTTGAGCCTGCCTAACAGCTTGAATATGTCAGGAATGGCTCTCCCACTGCTCCTCCTTCCTTCTCTTTCCATTTCATGTTCCAGCCCTGTCAACCAGGCTGTTCCACCCATTCTTTTGTGCTGGTTCTGGTACTCCAAACTGACTGAGTTTCTTCCCTTGGAAAGAATACAATGGGGTTTTTTGTTGTTCACGTTAGTTTTGTGCAGGTCTAGTGAGTTCAACCAGCTCAGTGAACAGCCTGAGAGGAAGAGCTGGTACCAGAGAGCCGGCAGGGAGTACCTGGGAGCAAAGTCAGGCTCAAGTGGCAGCAGGGGACCATCAGCCCAGCTGTGCCTGTACCTTCTGAAACACTATTTCATAAAATTCTCATTACAGTATTTTCAGAGATCACTAGGATCTTGGATTTTAGGCTTTCTTTTAGTTCTCTTATTCTTGAAGTTTAAGCACGCAGAAAGTTTGTATAAGTTCTCTGAGAAGAGCTGCAGACTCAGAGCATTTCTACAGAGTCATATCAGCATCTATTTACTGGGAAATTCAAAACCTGAGGCAGGAAAAAACCCACCTCCCCCACACCTTCATAAAACTCAGTTCTTTAGGATACATTCTTTGGCATTTCTTCGGCCAATGCAAACCTGGAATCAAGCTTGATGATCATTCCTAACTACAAAGCCAATAAGCATTTCCTAATGGCAAAATGGGAAGATTAAGCAAGGACTTTTTACTTTAAAATAAAAAAAAAATCACAACTCAAGTTTCCTTACATAAAAGGACTTGTTTTCAAGAGATTTAACTTGATGATCCAATAAATGTCATCAATGACATCTTTCAACACTACTTTTCTAGAACTTTGAGAGCAACGCATGTTTTTCAAGAATTCAAATTGGCCACTACTCCAATCACAGCCTCAATCTTTTAATACTTTGAAATCCTAATTTTTGGCGACGTGAAGGGAAATATGCAATCCATTTGCTACAGATGCAAGTGTGGGAACAGACTTTTAAGTTGTTTCATAAGAGAATTTCCTAGCACCAGATCCAAAAGAACATTTCAGGAACATACATGCAATACAAGTTTATCTTTTAGATCCAGTAAAACCATGGAGCCAGCGCCTCTCACAAATCAAAGTCAGCACGGACTTGGAAAGTCCACATCCCAAGACATCATCACACTTGATATCCTACATATGGAAATGGTGTCTCATCACTGGATAAAGCACAGGGAATTCTGTCACTTAGTACCTAAACTGCCAGGGAGGAACAGAGAGCCCGAGAGCCCATGTGCGAGAGCCCAGCCATTAAACCACTTGTCCAAGAACAAGGAGAACTTGGAAGTCTGAGAGGCTTCCAACTCCTCATCTCCTAATTAATGGTATGACTAAAGTAGTGAAGATTTTGACCTTTTTCTGAGGCTGAAATGGAAGACTGAAAAGGCCAAATATTCCAAAGGTGCATAGCCAGAAATAACAACTCTCTCCATAAAAACAAACAGAGGTTCCACACCTTTTTGCCAGCACTGTTTATATTCAAAGACTCTTTCAGGGATTTGAAGTTGTATGGGATTGCAAGAACAACCACAACATTCTTTCTAGGAGCATTGCAAGAGAACTTCATTTTGAACACAAAGAAAAATATACAGGAAAAATAACATGTGAAGATTGTTTCAAGAGATTGTTACATCAGTAAAAGTACATGCCCTACCCAAATGGGCATGCAGCTGGAATATTATGGGAAATATTAAATGTAGCTATATGTTGTTTACCTACAAGACACAAAGTACCTTGTGATTCTGATTTCAGGCATATATTTGAGGGAAAGAAGTCATTGCATTCTTTTTATGCAATCTGAACACTGTTAGCTTTCTTCTTTTTAAACTCCCTGAAACAGACACAGATACAGGAGCAGCAACGTATGCAGGATATTGCATTTAATGCTCTTATGAACCCCCTCCAATAAACATCAAAATGACTTTGCACAGAAAGAAGTAGTACAAACAAAACCTCAAAATTTTGAATAAGCCAAGCCAACAGCCAGTACAAACCAGTGCACTCCTTTTCCTGCAGTGCAGGACCAATGACAAAATGCCTACATAAAGGCATTTTTCATCTCCAAACAGATCAGCAAGCCTTTAATTAGGTGATCAAACAAGAATTGTCACCCATTTAGTATTTCCCTAAAGAGGCCTATGATAATCTAAATAGAAATATTTTTATAAACAGGACATGAAGAATAAAATTTACTGCAGCCCCTCTTGGATTGTGGAGCACATTTTCGGTTCCAAATGACTTCTGGAACTGGGCTTTGGAGGGAACAATGCTGAGCTGAGGGCTGAATTGACAACATTTTCTCAGAGTTTGCCACATTCTGTGGCAATTCCTACTATCTCCATTCTCCTCTGCACCCAGTTTTATAGGGGCAAGAAAAAAACCCCCACCAAACAAAAAAGCGCCAACCTATGTTTATTGAAAAATTCACACACAAACCTACCAGACTTCAGCTTTTCTTCTGGATGTAACTTAAGCTACTGATTTCCACTGATGTGGACTCCTAACATGCAAGTCCTTCTCAGAGAAAAGAGCCCTCCTCAAACAGAACTCAAGAGAGAATTGGGTTTGTTCAGCCTGGAAGAGAACCAAACTGGGGTGACCGAATTGGGGTGACCTAATTGTGGCCTTCCAGTACCTGAAGAAGCCAACAAGAAAGAGAGAAAGGGACTTTTTACAAGAGCCTGGAGTGACAGCACAAGGGGAATGGCTTCACACCGACAGAGAGTAGGGTTAGATCGGATATTGAGAAGAAATTCTTCCCTGTGAGGGAGGGGAGGCCCTGGCACAGGGTGCCCAGAGAAGCTGTGGCTGCCCCTGGATCCCTGGAAGTGTCCAAGGCCAGGCTGGATGAGACTTGGAGCAGCCTGGGATAGTGGAAGGTGTCCCTGCCCATGGCAGGGCATGAAATGAGATGAGCTTTAAGGTTCCTTCCAATCCAAAGTGTTCCGGGATTCTACAATTCTGTGAAATGCATTTGCATGCAGAGGTGAACTTCTACCAATAGCAATAAAAAACAAATGACTGGAACACGGGAAAAGCTGTTGTCAGAACGGAAAACTTCAGATTAGACTAGCAAGAGTTTAATTAGAGTTTTTAGGGAGTGGAATACTGAATGTTTAGGAAGTATCCTGCTGAGTGTATTTTATGCACTGCTAATCAAATACTTCCCAATTTTATAAGCAATGCATGTATGCCAATGTATCCCAGTAAAAATATTTTTTCATTGAGAATGAATAAAATAAGTCATATTCCAAGTTCTGGTAAAGTTTACTACAAAAATAACATTTCAAAGCTTGAGGCAAATGATCATATTATTTGTAAACCTCGACTAAAATACTTTGATATGATATCAATGCCTAATGTATTTCAGTTAATATTATGTGTAACTTTATAGTATTAGTTTATATTTAATAGAATATTTTTATTTTATTCATCCTTCACATACTAATTAAAATTCAATATTCACAACAGACTGTTTTTCAGGACCAGAGAGTGTAGCAGTGAGTGAAGTAAACAGTTCAATAGCTTCATTTGCTGTTCCCTGTTCACTGATTCCGGTGTTTATTTTTTTGTTCATTTGTTCACTTTCCAAGATTGGTTATCCTGATAAGAAGATATGAAAGAATACACACTCCTTCTCTTCTTGGCTTTGTGCTCTGCCAAATCTCTCACGGGTCCTTCATATTTTACACTAAAGAATATGATGCTCCAAGATATGGAAGATGACGACGATGATGACGATGACGACAATTCTCTATTTCCAACCTCTGAACCAATTCTACCACTAATTCCTTTTGATCTGTTCCCAACATGCCCCTTTGGATGCCAGTGCTATGTGAGAGTTGTCCATTGCTCTGACCTAGGTAAGAATCAATTTGTGTGTCTGTTCTCCACTGGATTCTCCTTTGGAGGATTTGTCTTTTAAAGGATGAATTATTATGCAAGCACATAAATGGGCTGCAAACTATTCCCTCAGCTTAACTTCCACCAAAGAGAGCATCCCTGGTAACAGTTTAGCCAAAGGCAAATGTGCTCCTGTCAGTGCTGCAGGTACATCCCAGTCCCTAAAAATGAATCCATTATTAATTGTGCCAATTTGAATTAGCGCTCACTGAAGTTTTCCTATGATTCAAGGCAATCGAAGGACTGTGCTCCCACCACTAGCACAGTGACAATGATATTCATTCTCATCACAGCCCTGCCACCTTCCTAAACTTCATCCTGGACTCCTTGTGTCTTAGAAACATTGTCTGTACGTAAATTGCTGGGGTTTTCTAATGTGTCACTATTAAGGAATCAAACTGTGGTTAATGTGTCTGGTCTACAGACGGCAAACCACTTTACATGAGTTCACCCGCAGAAAAATCCCACATTAATGGACTTCATCTTTAGATAACCACAATCTATTAATTCCAGAATAACTGTTAATAAATTGGACAGCATTTAGCATTTCATGCATCAGCATTTCCACTCAAAAGAAAGTTACTGCCCCTGTTGAGTCTTTTCTGCTGATTCAGGATCTCAGATGGCCTGAAGTGCAGTGGGTTTGTAACTGAGCAGCAAACTGTGTTGGGGGATTTATGCTACTGGTACTGATTTATGTGAATGATTTCTGGTACTGGTAAGGAGTTTTGTTAATGATTTATGCGACTGGCACTGAAGTGCTGGCAGTGGGAGACCCTCCTTTGCCCACACTCACCAAGACCAGGTTTCTCAGCCCCACCATGACCTGAATGGCTCCCTCAGCAGCTGCCCCAGTGCCTTGGACAGGGCAGAGCAGAGGTACAAAGGAGCACTGAGCAGAGACTCCTTAAACCAGAGCCCTGCTCCTCAACAGGGAACCACCGCCCCGGATTCCTTCTCCAGGGACGGAACTGTTGTCCTGTAGGACAACCTGTGCTCTGAGGTTTATTTCACAGATGCAGAGAGCCCACAATGAGCAGCCCCCGTTCAGCTTTCAAGGTCAGGGCAGAAGCAATTCCTCCCAAAACTATGCACATATTTGTGGTACATTCTTACATCATTAGTTTCTCCTGATGCCTTAAGTTTTAANTAACCCAGCATCTTGAGAAGGGGGGCAAACTGAGGGGAAATTCCATCATTAGCTAAAGTTTAATTGGTGACATTGGGTTGAGATGCAAATGGACCAAAGCTATAAAAGTGTGAAGAACTCGTGACTCGGGGTCCATCTTGGGTGCAGCCTTTGGCCTGCCCAGGGTGTGCCTCTGAAGGCCTTTCAAATAAATATCCACCTTTATTCCCTTACTCCTGCCTAGTCTCTGTCTCTAGGTTGGCTTCTTTAGGCATCACTCCCACTGTCAAAAAATACCCTTTGCTTTATGGCTGTTCATATTTTCTTCCCCACCATTATCCATCAACAATCTTATTGTGTTTTGATGTTTGGCAGTTAATTTCTTTGGCCTTATATACAGCACATAATGTTTCTGTTTATGTCATGTACTTATGTAGGTTTGACATCAATTCCTCGAAACATCCCGCCAGATACTCGTATGATTGACCTTCAAAACAACAGAATCAGAGAGGTCAAGGAGAACGATCTCCAAGGACTCACATCACTTTATGTAAGCTTGCTATTTCCCAAGTTTGAAATCTTATTTAGCAATCTGAAATATTTAGATACTTCAAAAATACAAATGGTATTTCCTTCTCCAATAATATAGATAAAAATAGTCTCAAGCTGCGTATTTGAATGCTCCCACATAGTAAGAAGCAAATACTTTTGAGTTGCAAGAACTACTTTCTACAACATCCAGAAAATGTACCATATACATCTAACCAAAAAGATTCCCGGGATTTTTCAGTTTTTAGCGTGCACAGAAACATTCCCTACATCTTAAAAGCTGCAGTGCAAGTGTTCCTTTTTTATCTGCTTAGCTGGAAAATAGCAGAAAGAACTTAATCTCACAGGAGAACTAGAATGATATTTTCTGAGGGTATTTTTAAAAGAACAGAACATACAGCTAACACATACAGCACCAAAACCAATGCTACAAATCCAACTGACCTAAACAGAAAACCGAGGAACAGGGAATTACTGGAAAAGTCAGGGGCTTTATTCCTAATTTGTTACCACGGTCAATTATGCATGTAGAGAGACAGGCTTTGAAACAAATATCACTGGCAACTGATAAATCTAGATGTTTCGAGTAGACAATAATCCCTTTTTATAATGAAAGAAAATGAGAGTCTCAGAGGACTGCAAAATAGATTAAATCTGCTTTAGAATATTTATTTCTATTGGATGTGACCCTAGACCCAGTATCCAGATCTAGTTCCACTAACAAATACTGACCATTTTAAAATTTTCACTGTAAGAAGCCAAGTCTGTTCCATAACTTCTATTCTCCATTAGAAAGACACAAGACAAACTAACATAAAGAACATTCCTAACGCATTAGGAAGAAATGCTTCCCTGAGGGAGGTGAGGCCCTGGCACAGGGTGCCCAGAGAAGCTGTGGTTGCCCCATCCCTGGAAGTTTCCAAGGCCAGGTTGGATGGGGCTTGGAGCAACCTGCGATAGTGGAAGGTGTCCCTGCCATGGCAGGGGGTGGAACTGGATGATCTTAAGGTCCCTCCCAATCCCAGATCATTCTGTGACTCTATAAACCAAATCCTTTCAGTCACATTTGGCTTCTGAGCAAGAACTGAAAATTTACCAGATCTAAGTGTTTATGAATGAGCTGGTTAATTATTACGGCTTAAGACAGGACAGAAAAAACAGGAACCATATAAATTCACAGTTGGCAACAAAGCATTTCCTATTCCCTTGTCTCGTGTCTGGGTGCAGAATGGTCTTTGCAGCAAGCAAAGGGTAAAAGCACAAACTGGGGTTTATATCCTGTGTGAAAGATCTAAGAGACTCTTATCTCCAGTGACTGAGAAAGTCACTGGAATCCATCAGCAATCACCACATTACAGACCAGGGTCACCACTTAATTATGTGATAGCTGAAGACACGGAGCTGCTTTGCTTTTTCTCCTCAGTTCCTTTGTGGCGACGCCGAGCAACATTTTCAGAGAGAGCAAAGTTTACTTTGTACAACTTGGCTCAGTCCTGGAGCCTGCTTAGCAAAGGCACAGATGGCAATTTGGATTAGGAAGGAGCATTTCCTGTTTATTTCCTTGAGCTAACCCCATTTTTTCTGGGAAAAAATAATTCTTGTTTGCTCTACTTTTTTCCCCCCCTGCAATTCCTGAAAGGAGATGACTCCAAGAAATAAAAAAGGAACAAAAATGAATAGTTTAAGTATGGAAATGCAGAGATGTGATTTGACGTGCAAAATCACTTCAGATAACATGTATTTTGTTGTCTGTAGTAACTCATTACAAGTTCTCTGATGACACATAGCAATGAGGAACAAAATCTGCCCCCAAAAAGACTCGTGTACTGTACAGAAGAGAGACTAAAATTCACAGGAGCTGGAAAATGACTGCAAATAAAACACAAATTCATGTGTCATACACAGACACTAACATCTAAGAAACTCAGATTAAAAACTTCACTTTTATTTTGCAGTATTATGTTGAAATAAAAGATGAGATTCTGAGTTTTGAGAATTTGTGTGCGTTAAGGAACAATAACAAGGAAGTATATAAACCCCCACACAATCCCACGAAACATCTGAATACAAACATACTGTTTTGGCAATTCTCATGATTCACTGGCACCTTGTCAGCTCTACCTTCTGCTTAGTGCTCCAGCTTTCAGGTTCTTTGTTTTTCACAATCAGCTGAAATGCCCAAAGCATATACAAAGTGCTGAATTTTGGTAGGGTGGAAAAATAAAATACTTTAAATACTTAATTGCTGAATTATGTGTCAAATCCATGACTTCAAATTCATAATCATAACAGTCCTGGAAAAAGAAAGCTTTCTATTGCTCTTTCCATCTCTCATAGGCACTGGCTTTGAACAACAATAAAATATACAAGATCCATCCCAAAGCCTTTCAACCAACAAAGAGGCTACGCCGACTGTATCTGTCCCACAACCAACTGACAGAGATTCCAACAAACCTACCCAGAACTCTGGCAGAGCTCAGAATTCATGCTAATAAGGTTAAGAAAATCCCCAAGGATGTATTTAAAGGAATGAAGTCTCTACACGTTTTAGGTAAGTCCAATTAAGCAGAACAGAAAATGTCTTTACCAAAAATGGAACGTGTTATACATCATTTCCATTCAAACATTTCCCCAAGGCGCAGTTTCCTCTTAAAGAGATATCCATGCTGTGGGAATAATTTCTCCTCCACAATTTAGTTTCTATGTGAAGTTGCTACAAAGGTCAAGTTTTGGGTAATTCTGCAAGCCAAGAAACACAGCCTTAATTCACTGAGAGCTGTAACAACCTCAGAACAGACAATCAAAGCCAAACACTAACGAGTGCTTAGAATATCAGAAGCCATAAATAAAATTAAAGCAGCTCTGTATAATTTAGTCTAACCTACACAAAATTCCTATGCCATAAATGCTTTTCTTTTTCCCCCCTTGGGCAGAAATGAGTGCAAATCCTCTTAACAATGATGGAATAGAGCCAGGGGCTTTTGAAGGAGTAAATATCTACCACATAAGAATTGCAGAGGCCAAGTTAACTTCAATTCCTAAAGGTAGGTATGATTTCCCTTTTCTAGTTTACTTATACCAGGATACTCCTTAATAAAATGCTTTAACATCTGAATGATTATAAAATTCATAAATTGTTTTGTATTTTCATTACTACCAAACCACCTCCTACCTTATTTTTCTTTTTTGAACTGAGTATCCAATTGCCCATCCCAGAAGAGTTTGTGCACAAACAGCACAACCCCAGTGCACCCAGGCTCCCTCTCCCACCTTCTCCCTGTCAGCACATCCACTCCTCTCAAAAAAGCATCCAGAGACTTGTCTCAGGAGGAACAATACAAAGACATTCATAATATGATGTCACTTCACATCTTTCACACATCAGCCTTTCAAAAATCCTCACAGAGAAAGGATAAACTCCCCAATATTTGATCAGGGTCATAAGGGATGCAGAACTCCTGCTTCCTTTATGGATTTAAAACCTAACTCCAGGATTTCTAACATTAATTTTTAATATTTCAAGTCACACTGTACCTCAAGTATGATGTTCAATGTAGTTTTGTTAAGTAAAATTTAATTAAATGTTAAAATTAAGTTCACCATAACATACTACAAAATCAAATCACTCATATAAAAAAAACAACTTGCAATTTGGAGGTAGCAATGAATTAAACCACTAATTTGACAAATCACTGATCTCCACACATAGAAATGTAGCATAAAGGAGTTAAGTACAACACTCCATCTGCATTTTCTGCAGGTAAGTGTGGTATTTAACCAAACTCTCATGATTTTCTACAGCTCAATACTACTAGCTAAGAAAAAAAGGGAGGAAATAAAGCAAAACACTAAGTTCTACGCTTGAATTCACAGGGAAACTAAATGTTGGCCCCTGTAGTTATTTTTGATCATTCAGATAAAAAACTTGTTTCTTATTAATGTCTTCCTGTATGCATATATATATACATAAAATGTATATGTGTATATACATATACATATGCAAGGATCCTTCTACAAGGATCCCTGTAGAAGAGAACACTAAAAAAAAAACCCCAACAATAATTAAAACCAACTCACCCCAATTGTTCAGATAACTTTAAGATCAGAAAGTCTCTGTCTGCCTACAGCAATGCTCCCTGACACAAAAAAACCCCAAAACATTCTAGTATCAGCACAGTACCTCCTCCTGCCACTCAGCACAAAAAACCTAACATAAAATGGTTCCAATTTTGTCTTTGTTATGGAGAAATCTCCTATAAAGACACACAGCATGAGGTCCAATATGAGATGTCAGATACACAAACAAACCAAACCCAAACAGGATTTCATGGTGAACTCACTCACCACAAATGCAAACTGAGTTTGTAGATGCTTCTCTCTGCAAATGTTATGATGGCACAAAGGTTTAAAAAAACATAGTTTATAAAAGGTACTAAAAACATGCAGTGGACAGGTGGGTGGCTGTTGCAGTGCGTCTCTTAGAGGCAAGGGTTTTTATTACATCAAAGCCCCCAAAAAAGGGCAGACAACCAGAATTTTCCATCTACCCTAAGTCGTGGTTGGCCTGATTTTGCTACAGTGCCTCTCCCACCAAACCCATTGGACCCCTGACCTGTAATTCTCCCACTTCTGTAATCCTACAGGACAATACCCCTTGTAATCCCACCCAACCTACCTGTTAAAAACCCCAAAGTCACATGCTCTTTCATCTCTTCCCCCTGGGGTGAGTGCTGTTGTTAGTATCTGCCTCAGGTGCTTTTTGTTTGTTATTTTCACATTATTAAATCCTTTTATTCTGGAAGCAAGTGATCTAGCCTGATGCCTTATGTTTTAGCTTTTATATTTTTCCAATCCTGCATTCCCAGTGTGTCACTCTGCAGTGTCCTGCAGCCTGTGAGCTGCTGCTCTCTCATGCTGAGACAGACAGAACAAAGCCTCTCCAGGCTGCTCTCCAAGGACATCCAGCCCGGCCTAGGCCCAAAATGTGTAACCCAGCATCTTGAGAAGGGGGGCAAGCTGAGGGGAAATTCCATCATTAGCTAAAGTTTAATTGGTGAAATTGGGTTGAGATGCAAATGGACCAAAGCTCTAAAAGTGTGAAGAACTCGTGACTCGGGGTCCATCTTGGGTGCAGCCTTTGGCCTGCCCAGGGTGTGCCTCTGAAGGCCTTTCAAATAAATATCCACCTTTATTCCCTTCCTCCTGTCTAGTCTCTGTTTTTAGGTTAGCCTCTTTAGGCATCAAGCCCATCTCTCTTTTAAGCCACTGCCTCCAACTCGCTACAAGAATCCACCTTCGAGGTTGTTAACAATAACCCTGCTGGAAGTCGCATCTTCCCAGGCAAAACCAGCGGGGTAAATTATTGTAATAGGTGGCCTTCCCTCTGGATGTTGTCACTCGGGCACCTGGAACCGTGAGCTGGAATGCAAAACGGGAACAAAGCCCAAACAAACACAGGTGGAAAAAAAGGCAGGCTGGGAAGCAGCCACAGCCCCTCGGTTCCGAAGGCGATGGGAGCAGAGCTCTCCCAGCCCCAGGAGATTCCCCAGCAGGAATCACTCTGTGTCGGGTGCCATCTAGACAGAGATGGGAAAACTGAGCCCAGCATCAGCGAACAAATTCAGGCTGGGATGAGTTTTCCTTGCCCTCACCAAAAGGATTTGTGGAAAGATTCGCCACCTCCTGGTCTGTTCACTGGAAACATGGATTTGGAATTTTTGGGAACGTGAGAGAAAACATTCTGGCACGGCAAAGAGCTGTTGAATACCACAGTTTTGCTTAGAGTACTCCAAAAGCTTTCCTCCCTCACACATCCCAGCAGCTATGACAGCACAACTGCTTCATCATGTAGAAAAAAAATACAGATCTTCAAAAATCTGTCCCTGGTTCCACAGGCTTTGACTACAGACTGAGATAATTGCACATAACATAGGATTTACATCTTGGACAAAGTAACCATGAGAGTGGTTATAAAGGAAGCCAGAAAAATTATCAAATTTTGGAACTCTTATCTCTCATAATTAGCATATATCCTTCAACATATTAATTTTTTTTTAAGTTACTATTTTAAACCAAATTATGTTAGTGATTTTCTTCATTAACATATTTATATGTAATACCCATTTCTTTGATGCAGACAACCTCGCCAAGATTCTTCACCCGATTCTAAACACAAAGGAAAGAAGCTGTTTAGAACATAATAAACATTCCAACAAAAAGTAAGCTGACTTGGTTTTTTCATGCTGTGCATTTCTTTTTTCTTTAGATTTGCCCTCCAGTCTTCTGGAGCTTCACTTAGATGACAATAAGATCACAGGAATCGAAGTTGAGGATTTTAACCGGTACAAAGACCTTCAAAGGTAAAATTCCCAGGCAGAATCCTTTGATTTGTTAAAATGTCATGCCCAGCAAGCTCTCTTATTTGATACTTCTCTTGTTAATGGGAGAAAAGAGAATTAAAAATTATAGGTGTTTTAGTAAGAATTGCTCTAAATAACACCAAACGTTAAACCCCAAACAAACCCCCAAACCAGCCTTGTTATTACATGTTTTGCCAACAGTCTGCAATAGAAAAGTGAGATAAAAACAAAATATAACCATCCCCAATTCTTATAATTCTTATACATTTACTCTCATAAATACAGCAGCTGGTAAAGGAACCAACTTGGTAAGTACCTTCAAATGCAGTGGGGTTTAAATAAAAATGTGTGTTTCTGAGGAATGTATCACTGAGGTAGAACAGAAGGAAGTTTTCTCTGTAAAGCTCAGTTCAGAACTCTGAAAATATGGCTGAGCAGCACTGAATTTGGGATTTGGTAACAGAAACCACTGAACTGCCTTTAGCTTCAGTTTGTGAAGAAAACAGGAAAGAGGGGAGAAAAAGGGAATGGCAGGATGGGCACAAAGAGCAATTCCAAATGACCTATGTCTCCATTTTCCGAATCACCTTCTGAGCAAATCATCTTATAGCAAAAAATAAAAGGAAAATCTGGAAATAGGAAAGAAGCTAGTCCTGCTTAGTAAAAAAACTTTACATTTTAAAAATAAGCTTTACATTAAAAACACCTTTCTATACAAGACTTGCTATTTGGCTGTTTATTAGAACAGCACTTTTTATTCCTGTGACTATATGTTGCAGCTGTACTACTTGATAAAAGGATATGATTTATTTCACAAGCAGCTTGATGTTTATAATTTAAACACTTGCCACTATTGTTCCAAAAACTGCAAGCAAAACTAAACAATTGCTTACATCAGATAACTGGTAACAGCTGTGAGCCAATCTTCTTCAAGTGGAGATTAAGTAAAAAAATATGTTAGATCAATGGTGGTTTTTTCCTATCAAAGGTAAGATTTCATCATCTCCCCCCAGTTCTTTTCTCCCCCCAGTTCTTTTCTCCCCATGTTTACTCCTGTGTATTTCAATGCTAAAAAACCCAAAATGCTCTTCAATGCTGTTGTGAATCTCAATTAGTCTTTAATTAAATGTTCCTTGTACTAATTCTAGGCTAGGCCTTGGCAATAATAAAATCAAAGAAGTGGAAAATGGAAGTTTCGCCAACATCCCAAGTATCCGTGAAATCCACCTGGAAAAAAATAAACTGAAGAAGGTTCCTCCTGGATTACCCGAACTGAGATATCTTCAGGTCATACTCTGAACTTTAATTAGACAGCTCTGGGAGTTCTGAGTTGTTTGACTTTCCCACTGTCACACTGATTAGGTCACAGCCAAAACTAATAACTGACTAATAATTGACACATATATTTTGACATGACTCTCCTACTAGGAGAGCCCAAAATCATAAAAGCTTTTTAAATAAATAAACAAAATCAAACTGCAGGAACACTTCCTAGAGGGAAGAAAAAAAAAAAGACAACAAAATGCTACACTCAAAAAATGTTTCTAGAAAATGGGAATATAATACTGCATCGTTATAATTCTTACTATACAAGAGACTATAAAATTGCATTTTTGGGCAAATTTCCCTAAGAACAGAGTCCAATTATTCGGAGAACACACTGAGAAAATGCCATGTGACTTTTCTTTGTGGGAGAGGTTGGGATAGGAGGAAGACTTTTTTTAAAGATTTAACAAAAATTTTAAACTCTCATTACTCTCAAGGTGTGCACGGAACTGACATTGTAGCAAACCTCAGTCACCTGCGTGCCAAGGAATATTTTTCCCATTTTCATTCTAACTCTTGTATTTTTCTATTCCTGTTGCTGCAGGTTGTTTTCCTTCATTCCAACCATATTGCCAAACTGGGAGTGAATGATTTCTGCCCAACGGGACGAAGGAAGAAGAAAGCCCTGTACAGTGGCATCAGCCTCTTCAACAACCCTGTCAAGTACTGGGAGGTTCAGCCTTCAACTTTCCGGTGCATTTTAGCCAGGAACAGTGTTCAACTTGGGAATTTCCTCAAGTGAGACCCAAGTTGGTCGTTTCAAAAAGCAACTTGTCCAAATCAGTTTTACAATACTTGAAATTTGCAGAAAAATGCCAATTTTACGCTATTTAACCGTTTACAAAGCATTTGCTATTTCAGAGGTGATTAATTAGAAACAATATGTTAAGTAGGATCCATTGTATTATTTGACAATGTTCAACCTACATTTGGATAATTTAAACAAAAGTCTCTATATATTACAGAAGGACTCTTAGAAATGGAACTGGAAACTGTATTTAATGTTTCCTATTATAGATGTTAAATTCCTTCCTTAAATCACATAGTTTGGATATATTCTTTCTTTCGAACAAATCCTAAAAATCACGTGGAAGTGACTTTTTCCACAGTAAGGACCTTTTTCTCTCCCAGAAAGTGTTGTAAGAAAAGTCACAAAATCAAAAATTATCAGACTTCAAGGGCAACTTCTTGTGCCATTTTTGATAATGAGCAAAGATGCAATAAAAAGCTACGATATTGTTAGGCCGTTGTCTCTAAGCTACAATATATTCTTACAATCTTTTAAGTGAGATAAAGGCAAGTTTCATATCAAGAACAGATGAAAAGCCTTTAAAAGTTGTTGGTAAATTTTCCTTGCAACTTTAAGAGGAAAATGTCCTTCGGTGTTTTGCTATCGATAGAATTGGACGCAGTCTGAACATTAAAAGTAGGATTCAAGATTTATCATATGCTTCAAGCTTAATAGGAATGACTATTAAACTCCCTTTAGGCCAGCACAAACATTTTCCTTAATCTATAACAACTGTAATCGTGTTTTCCACTTTATTCTTTTCCTCTTTTACATTTTGACACCACACGGGTTAAGGATCCCTCCTCAGTGGGAGGACCTTAAAATTGCCGAAAACAAGCAGCTGGAACTGGCCTGCCCTGCCCTTCCCATGCAGGGCAGCACACAGAATTCTCAATCCTGACAGTACTGTATAAAATGGATATTTTAGATATCTATTTAGTGTATATTTGCTATTGGGATTCCAAATAAATTAAATAAACTTACAGAATACCCACGTGTGTATACTTTATTATGTGGTAGCTCACATCAAAATGTTCCGTGGTAATAACCAAGCACCTTTGTGACTCTTCTCTTAGACACTTCCTCTCATGCTCCTTTCTCCAAATCTACAGAGCTTACAGGTCATTTATCACTGCTGTCTTGCACAAAGTAAAAAATCCAAGACTTTGAAGAAGTTAAGGGAAATGGCACAGACTTGTAGAAGAAAATACTACAAAGAAATCAACCAATTCCCAACCTCCCAGCCTTCCCACCACATTCCTAAGTACACTATGCAATAAGCATCAAGTCTAATACCTGAGTTCTTTTCATCTGCTTGGTCTCCTGGTAGTTAGTATTTTGTTAGCACCACTCTGCTGCTGAGACACAAAACTACGTGAAGAGAGGAGGCAGAGCTGTCCAGAGGAGGCTTTTACAGAGGAACAATATTTGCAAATACAAATTCTGTAACACACTTCAAAGCAGAATAAAAGCAAAAGACTAAACAGAACACAAAACCTGAAATCTGTAGATGACCAAGCATCTTTCTCTTCCTGGCTTCTGAAGATGTTTCTAAGCAGTGCATTTCCTAGCAAATACCAACATTCCCTTAAGGACAGACTCCTCCGCCTTACAGCACCATAAACAACTCATAACCCCATCCAGTGTTAGTAAATACAGTAGATAACAGAAAAATCATTCCATTTCTGTGACTCACTAGTTTATATGCATTCATAAACACTCATGCTATACTAATTACATCATTTCAGCAATGCCAGCACCAACAGAGAAGCTGATTCCAATTCTGTAGCTTAACTGAAAGAATAAACTCACAGTGTTGTGTAGGACATTATTCTAATTCACTGGTAAGGTTTAAAAGGCAGCAAAACAGAGAATGCAAACAATTCCTTATCTAATTGGGGTTTATGCAATGGACAACAGGAATTGCAACTTTGTTCTCTCTCTGTGAATTCTTTACAGGTATTCGTGTAAGAGTTTGACCAAATTTTAGGTCTCCTGTTGAAGTCCCATAATATTGGGAAAGCTTTGTAAAAATGTAGTAAAGTCCTAAGAGGTAGAAGACCTCATAATCTTGGTCTTATCCTTCCACAGCCTTAAAAGCTCTCTTGCCTTCTCACTCTTCCCCTGGCCACGCACCCAGACTGAGAAACTTTCCAATCAGCATCCACAGATGCATAGAACATTCACAGAAGAAACTGCAGCACTGCTTCTGAAGAATCTACATCTACCCTCGCTTTTAATAAATAATTTCCAAAAGATTTTATCAACTGCTTAGGTTTGCACCATCCTCAGGGCAAATTCAGCCAGCTTAGAAGTTTGAAAAAACTTCATCTGTGACTTAAACTATACTGACAGTTTTGCATTACAGCAGGGAAGTATCAAATGGTTCATTTTAACCATTTCCTGTAGGAATTATTTTTAGAGAAAAATCAGTAATTTCCTAGAT
>VWZT01015993.1:4720-17360 GCA_013397055.1 Pachycephala philippinensis
GAGAGGACAGCAGGAGGACAGAGGGGATATCAGGAGGGGAAAGGGGACATCAGGAGGAGAGGGGACAGCAGGAGGACAGAGGGGACATCAGGAGGGGAAAGGGGACATCAAGAGGACAGAGGGGACAGCAGGAGGCTCACAGTACCTGTTGGAGACCTGTAGATGCTGCAAAAGAAGCCCGGTCTCATATCAAGGGGCTGTCCCCAAAGATGCAGCACTACGAGGCCCTTCCCTGAAAAACCCCACTCAATACACTTTTAAAATATCTCTTTTTTTAATCCTTTTTTTTTTTTGAAAGGGAAGCACCTTTAGTGGGTCTTGTTCATTGAGAAGCCTGTGAAATTAGCTGTAATAGGACTACGAGGTGTAAGAAATTCTTTGTTTTAATTTCAAAGCCATTAGCACCGTTTGCAGTTGATGTTAATAGAAGCGATGGGCAAAAATTAAGGAGTGAGCCATCCACTGGAGCCCTTTCCTGCTCAGGAGCCTGGGATGCAGCTGCTCTCCTTGAGGAGCAGGCTGGGGTGATAATCAGCCGTGCCCTTGAGCTGTCCTATCCATTGCACTTCCCACTTTTCTGGAGAGCTGCTCTTCCCAAGGTGCAGTTTTGTCTCGAAGAAATAACGACTTGTAGCACTGTATGAAAACACCCCAGCTCACAGAGCAGGCAGCAATTCCCTCGGCAGCAAACAAGGAGAGGATTTTTCTCCTTTATACTGGATCTACTCCAAGAATTCTCTGTTCAGTTTAGTTATTATCTTTCCCCACGGTGTGGAATATTCAATTAAACTTTCTCTCAAATTGGCCATAACTTTCAATGGAAATTAAAGCGGTTCTATTTGGGTAACAGTATCTGTCACCAGGCTTAATGTTCAGAGAGAATAGGAATGGTTCCACCTGTTTGGTGTGAATTAACCTCGGCTGACATTCCTCATGTTTTCAGTTCCTCAAAAGCAGGGGAAGATGACAGCATTTAGCATCCACCTGCATGTGCTGGCTCTCAGCTTTGGGGTACTGGAGGGACACAGCAAATATACTCTTCCTTTGGAATGTATTCCAATTAATCTGGCTTTTTTTTTTTTTTTTTTAAATGGGTTTAGTGATTCACAAGGGGGAAAAATATATATATCGAGCAGAATGTTCTTCTAAATGATCTATCACATTCCATCCAACACCATATGGACGCACACCTCCTTCTGTGGTTAAAATGCTTCTTTTAGTGTGAAATCGAATGAAATTTCCTAGATCCTGCCTCTTACTGAAAGAAATACACTTCTGTGAGAGGAGGCAGACCCAGAGCAGGAGTACATTTGTTTTATCTGACAAGGAGGGGGAAAAATGCTTTTTGGAACCCAATCTTGTTTGCAGGTTGTCTTAAGCCGAGGGCGGCTCGTGTTCATTTTGGGTTAACTCATTTTGGGCTCCTGAAAAGAAATGTAACTCAGGAAAATAAAATCTGCCCCTGGGAGTGTCTCAGCGGTTAGTTTGTCTGGGAAGGTTATTTATTTTATTGTCCTGGGACAGTGAGAAATGTGTGAGGCATGGCAGAATGGTGTAAAGGGGAGAGGGCTAAAATAACTGAGCATTTTCAGGTGTTCATACACAGATGTGCACTGCCTCCTTGTTCTTTTTTGGTGGAATGACCAAAAGAGAGTCTGTTAAACACAATCTGATGGTAAGGGCAAGGGAAGAAGCCTCTAAAAAAAGCAGAGGCTCCTCCTGGCCTCGGTGGTTTCTCTGGATTGAGCTGCTCGTGGTGCTCGCCAGTGATAAGCCAAAAATGTGTTATCACTCTTGGAGTGCAAGTCCCTGGACATTACTGCAACAGAAATGAAGTTACCACTTGGAATTTGTTACAAAAAATGTGTAAAATTCATGTTTCAGAGTTATCCAGATAGCAAAACTTTGCTCCCACAAAAGCAGACACTTCAGTAGAGCAAACGCTGTGCTGACAATAAACATCTGAGTAACACAACTTAGTCAAAAATTGGTTATTTCTGGTGCAGGCACTTGGAGTTTCCTGTCTGCAAGGATCTAGATGGCAGCTTGTTTCATTTATTAGTGACTCTTTAGTGCTCTGTGAACCCAATCCCCCATCTCTGTCAGGTTCTGTGGCTCAGCCCTTATCAGGCAGTGTTGGGATCTGGGCTGCAGTGATTTCAATCACACATCAAGGCCGCAGCAAAGCAGCTCCACAGGCTGGAGATTAAATAGTTTGGACTTGCTTATCTTGGTTATACACAGGCAGCAATAAGGAGAAGAAGAAAGGCACTCAAAATAATTTTATCTGCCTAGTATTGCGAGGTTTTTCCTGCTCTTCTGTTCCCCTGATAGGCTGCAGCTGCTCTCAGAGCTTCTCCCTGCCTTGCCCAGCTCCCTTTGCTGGAAAATCACACCAAGATTTTTCCTCTGGCAGCCTAACAGGAAGGGCAGGTGGTTTTTTTGCCACGTAAAAGCTGAATGTTGAACAGTGTCAGCAGCAGGTGAAATATTTGGAAGCGTTTTCACCTGATCTTCATGAGCTTCCACTTCAGCTTAGGTAAATTGAGTTATTTAGCAGACAAATTCAGTGTTTTCACCTATTTGTGACTATTTCTATGTCCTCTATCTTGAGTCTGTTTTCTAAATTATAAATTGCTCACTAATTAATGACACAGGCAGGATGTGGCGCTTCTTACACGTGTAACTCCCACTGCAGGCTGTGGAGCAGTTTCATTAACCCTTGAAGAGCAGGATGCTGCCCCTTAACCTCTGCTCCTGCAGCCAGGTGATGTCCTGGATGTGTGGGGACACTTTTACCCCTGAGATTTGTTCCTGTTTCCCACAGTCAGGTGATGTCCTGGACTGTTCCTGTTTCTCACAGCCAGGTGATGTCCTGTTCATGTGGGGACACTTTTTTGGACCCTGAGATTTGTTCCTGTTTCCCTCCTCAAGTAGAAGAACTGTTTACTTTTAATGCACGCTGTGTTTTCCTGTG
Source organism: Pachycephala philippinensis (assembly GCA_013397055.1). NCBI lineage: Eukaryota > Metazoa > Chordata > Aves > Passeriformes > Pachycephala > Pachycephala philippinensis. Next base: position 7,698 of record VWZT01015993.1, read on the forward strand.
ATGGGAGGAGGACCAAAGTGTGACCTTTGGTGTGATGTGATATAAATTGACACTCTTTAATTGAAATAACAGCCCATGACACACAGAGAGGGCTGTGAGGCAGGTGACAGAGGCAACCCAACACATCCCTGAGTCAGCAGGGATAACTGGATTATCTGGGATGCTCTGGCTCGTGCCACAATCACACTCTGTGCTTCTGGGATTTGAAGCAACCCTTACCCAGGACCCGAGCACCAGGCCAGCTTCTGGATTTCCAATGAGAAAACTGGATAAATTGAAATATATTTTAAATCTCTTGCTTTCCAACCCACTCATACAGCACTCAGAGCTATAATCTTTGTGGGCCAGACTATAATATTCTTTCTTAGGGTGAATGAGGCTGCTCAGGGAGTGAAGCAGCCCTGGGTCTCAGGAGCAAGTCTGGATGCCATAATCCAGTCCCATATGCTCTGTGGCTATTATTATCTTTTCCCACCAGCAACAGCGAGTTGCACACAGGTGTAATTTAAAGCTGGAGATGAAATGTGCTTTGAATAACAGATGAGTTTCAGTCAGGTATCGTTAACATATAATTAAAAATAGAGATAAATACTAGGCCTGTGGCTGTGTGCTGAGTGCATCCTCTGTTGTGGTGGGGCCTGAGGGAGGAGACACAGGGGAGAGGTGATTCCTTTCTAATCCTCCTGGCAGAGCCTCTCTGAAATACTTCTGTGGAGATGACAGAATCTGCTCTCCCTGGAGTGAAGGGCTGTTGTTCTGTCCCTGGTAAATCCAGCTGATTTCCCAGTGAAAGCTATTCCCATTCATTCTCCCCCTCCTTCCATCTGGAAGATCCATCATCTTCTGTTCATTCTCTTTTTTTTGTACTTTTTGCACATCCCATCATCTCTTGTCACTGTTGTAGTGGGGATGGAGAGAAATCATGACACAGAGCCAGGAAGGAATGGAGACAATGGAATTATTTATTAATAACAGACAGGTTTATATGTGTTATTTCCCTTAGAGTTTACTTGAATGGCAAAAGGCTGTTGGAGCTCTAGCTAGCTACCTCCCAGAGTGATTGGTCAATTCTCACATCACCCATTTCAAAATATTTCAAAATATTTTCATATTTCAAAATATGTCAATATCATAACAATCATAAAATAGTTTGCAGGTGCAAGATAGCAAAGTTGGTTTACAAAACCCATAGCGTTGTTTTTAATAGTTTGCATTAGAAAGACAGGGCTCTCACAAAATGCTGCAGAGAGCTGAAAACTTCTCTGCTAAAGCTTTTTAGCATCCATCATCTCTATATTTTATTTATTCATTTTCCCCTGACCTCCCATACCCACAGATTCCCTGTATCCCCATCCGGGTGGGCTTCCAGCAGCCTGACTCAGGAGAATTCCATGCTTACATCCTTGCAAGTCCCTGCACACTGAAAGAACAGAGACTGCTGTAAAGGCAGGGCAGGAAAAGATTGGAAAATGATCTAAAAATGTTAACTCAAGGCTCCTTCCATTCAGCTGAAAGACTTTCTGACTGTGAGCACTTCCGCCGTGTCCTTACTTGCACTAAACTTGGAGGAGCAGCCAGACGTTGACACTGATGAGAGGAAAAGTCTCAGTGACATCAAGATCGCTGATCTTTTCAGGGAAGAAAAGCTGGTTTCTTTTGTGCTCTGAACAGCCACTGTGGAGATAAAGCTGTCTGATCCAAACAGGATGGAGAGCAGTGAATTTATGTTGCAGTTTTCTGTGGGTGTTTTGAGCAGTGTCAGTGAATTTGCTGAAATTCTGTGCTCACTGAAAAACAATGGGCAGGGAAAAGCTGCAGCTGAGGGATGGGCCTGAGCTCCAGCTCTGAGATGGGATAAATTGATAAGGTGAAAGAGGAAAGTGGTTGAGGAAAGAGGAAAGGAGATAGGAAGGAGTTAATAGCTCAAAAAGGGAGCTCAAAAATCCAAGTGTATTTTTAAAATGAAGAAGAAGTCAGAACAAGGGAGGCTCCCGTCAGTAATCCCCAACCTCGGAGTGCTGGGTTGCTGGGAAATGACTCCTGAGCTCCTTGAAGGTCGTGTCAGGTTGTTTTCCCAAAATATTTTCCCTCTTCTACCTATATTTAGTGTGAGTTTTGAATCCTCTGAAGGGCACAGGTGTGGAATGTCCTTGTCAGGGCTGGTCACACAAAAGCTCCTGGGACCCTCATTCCTGGGGAGGTGTGGGGCTGGTGCCAGGGGATTCCTGAGGCTCCAGAGCACGGAGAGGGCAGGGGGTAAAAGGGTTTCCATCCCCTCAGGGGGGTGATGCACCCCACGACTGCAGAAGGGTTTCAGTCAGGGGTGGCAGAACTTGGGGCTGGAGGTGCTGGGGACCCCCTGGCTCAGGTTCCTGGGGACCCCCTGGCCCAGGTTCCTGGGGACCCCCTGGCCCAGGTTCCTGGGGACCCTCTGGCTCAGGTTCCTGGGTAACTCTGTTTAACAATGTGAGGGTTTAATTTGCAAGGAAAACATTTCCATTTTTAAAGGTGAAGCCAAGGATTGTGATTTGAATTGAGCTTTGCTATGACAACAGTGCCTGCTCCCATTGTTTGAATTTTGGGTGAGGTTTCACTCTGTGCCCTGTTCAGTGTAGGACATTTTCGTGACTGCATGTGAGGTTCAGTGGCTTTTGGAAAAAAAAAAACCCTGCTGTTATAAACTAAATAAAGTGTCACCAGGTCTTTTCCAAGGTGAATGACACACGGCCTCTTGCTGCTGAGACACTATTTTATATTTTAAGCCTGGGAACAGGGAGATCCCATGAATGAGCTGTCCCATTTTCCCTGTTTCATGCAGATGACAACACCCTGCACGGGCCGGTGTTCCTGCAGGAGCCCAACAGCGTGATCTTCCCCTTGGACTCGGAGGAGAAGAAAGTGAAGCTGAGCTGTGAAGTGAAAGGAAATCCCAGACCAACCATTGGGTTTGTTCAATGTTTGACTGTTCTTAGAACCATCACACAAGAGCCTTTCTCCTGCGTGTCTTGGTGATGTCCCTGGAGGCTGCCACAGGGCTGATCCCAAAAACATCCCAACCAAAAACCAGGCAGCTCCTCCCGAGGGGCAGCTCTGATCTCTTCTCTGCGACCAGGAACAGGGTCCAGGGAGTGGCTGGAGCTGTGTCAGGGAGGGTTAGGTTGGATTTTAGGAAAGCTTCTTCCCCCAGAGGGTGCTGGGCACTGCCCAGGGAATGGGCACGGCCCCGAGGCTGCCAGAGCTCCAGGAGCGTTTGGGCACCGCTGCCAGGGATGCCCAGGGTGGGATTTTGGGGTGTCTGGGCAGGAGCTGGACTCTGATCCTTGTGGGTCCCTTCCAGCTGAGGATGTTCTGTGGCTCTGGAGCATTAGGAACAGAGGGAATGGACACCAGGAAACCTCCAGGTGTTGCAAAGCAATTGCAAAATTTGGACAGGAGTTCTAAAAGGTGACAAAAGGATTATAAATAGTCCTGGCTCTCAGATTCACCATCCTTTTCCATAAACATGGACAAAACTCTTAATTCTTTTCAGCTTTAGCAGCTGTTTTGGGGTCCTTGGAGGAGGAAGGTGCTGTGCTCCTGCAGTGCTGCTGCTGCTGTAAATCACTGCTGCTGCTGCTCTCTTTCCTTTGGTGCCTCTCTGGCTCTGCTCACCAGAAAATGCCACTCTGAAACCAATCAGAGTCACCAGGCCTCAGCCTCCCTGCTGTCTCCTGACACAGCCAGGAATCTGACACCATAAAATCCACGGATTCATGGTGAAACACATGTCCATGGTTTCTCTGTACACTCAGGAGATGGGAGGTGCTGTGTCCCCCTCCTCGCTCCATCCTGGGGCTGGAACTCCTCAGTGCCCCACTTTGGGACAACATCTGCTGGCAGGGAATTTTTTTACATTTATAAACAAACAACCAGCGGGAGAGGGGGAAAAAAATATCCCCAGTGGACTTGAATGGGTTAGAGATCCCCTTTCAGGGTCTTCCCCTTGCCAAATGATCAATTCCAAAGAGCAGCAGCACCAGCAACTACAGAAGCATTAATCATTTCAGAGACTGAAAAATATGTCAAGGATATTGCTCTTTCAGTTAAATACTGGAATATTTCAATACCGCTCAGGAAATTTGCATTTTTCTGCTGTCTTTATTTTTAATAAGTAGTCAGAGCCATTCTAAATCTTCCTTTATTTACTTCACGCTGCGTTTTCAAATACCCAGGAGCATCCCCGAGCATCAGGAGAGTTTAACTTTGGCATTGTGTGCTGCAGGTGGAAGTTAAATGGAAGCAGTATCGACGTGGGCATGGATTACCGCTACAGCCTGGTGGAAGGCAGCCTGCTGATCAATAATCCCAATAAAACCCAGGATGCTGGCTCGTACCAGTGTGTAGCAACAAACCCCTTCGGAACCATCGTCAGCAGAGAAGCAAGGCTGCAGTTTGCCTGTAAGTAATAATGCAGCCTCTGATCCCATGGTGTGCTGGAAAAACTGGGAGCTGGGTGTTTTTTCCCAAATTTCCTGATGGATTAGAGTGTTCTCTTAATTGTTCGTGGAGTGAGAAAGAGGGGAAATGTGAATAAGGAATACAGAATTTATTTATCATTATTTAGCTGAAGTTATATGGAGCATATGGGTAAAAGCTCTTATTTCTTGAGGAAGAGGTTACCTAGGAAAGGATCTGGCAGATGGGATCTCACCATTGATTTTGTCCTTTCCTTGGAGAATTAAAGCTTCAAAATGTTCAGAAAAGAAGCATAATCTCCACGAGGGATGAATTCACAGTGATAGAGTCACCAGTCCTGTGTTTTGGTGGTACATCAGCTGTGGGCACTCTGGGTGTGACAGGGAAAATGGGCAGCTCTGTGTTTATTTGGGGCTGAAGCAGAGCTGCAGCTTCTTGTCAAAAGCTGAGGATAAGGAAAGGCAGGATCTTGCTGTGGATTAGCATGATGTGGAATCATGCAGAGCCCTTTGGAGCATAAAGTCTGTGAGAGTGGGGAAATGACAACACAGGACCACGAGTCAGCTTTTTGCTCTTGTGGCTGTGAAGGTGAAGGCAGAGAATAAATACAGGGGCTTGTTCCTCCATCATCGGTGTGGTTTCCCTGTGCTGGGGTCCTGGCAGGGGTGTGCAGTGATTCCAGCAGGAATATCCTTGCAGGAGTGTGCAGGAGTTCAAGGCAGAGCCTTGCCAGGTGTGGAGCTCTCAGTCACGGAGAGTGGTGCAGTGAAAGGTGCTTGTGGCTGGCTGGGGAGAGAAGCTGATGTTCATCAAAGCTCATTTCCAGCTGCAGAAATGAGGAGATAAAGATGCCAATAACCCCCAGGCTCAGAGACTTTAGAGGGGTGATTTGTAATGAGGAATAACACAGAGGGTGCAGTCGAGCCCTCCATCTCCCCACGTCGTTTACAATAAATTATCCTGCTGCCTGTGACCTGCTGGAGCCTGCCCGTGACCAGAGGTGCATTTTCCCTGGGGATGGGTGATGAGAAGCTCCCTCAAGACCACTCCCATCTCTCCAGATTTCAGGGTGTCAAGGTGATTGCTTCACAAACACCACCTTGGGCTGCTGCTCTCCCATCCATGGCCATTCCCAGCTCCCAGGGCAGCAGCAGCAGCACTCCCAGCAAAGCCCCTCAGCACCCCTTGGCAGGGTCACAGCTTCCCAAAATCCACTGGAGAAGGACAGGCTGGGTACCAGGCTGCAGCTCCTCAAATCTGGGTTTCAGAGCTCAGGATGTGGGATGAGACAGGAGGATCCTCCTAATCCCACAAGGAACGGGCAGGCCCTGGCACAGGGTGCCCAGAGCAGCTGTGGCTGCCCCTGGATCCCTGGCAGTGTCCAAGGCCAGGTTGGACAGGGCTGGGAGCAGCCTGGGACAGTGGAAGGTGTCCCTGCCATGGCAGGGGTGGCACTGGGTGGGCTTTAAGTCCCCAAACCATTGTGGGATTCTCTGATCCTGACAAATGCAGTAGCCAGGGACTGCTTGAGTGGAGACAAATCTTCTTCTCACATCTCTGCTCTGACTGATTCCTACCTGAGAGGACTAAATTTAAAAGCAAAGCTTGTTCTTTTCCAGTTGTGGTGGGGAACTCGGATAAACGGATACATTTTTGACTCCTATATCATATTTTCGTTTGCTGAAACAGCATAATCAGATTAGAAACACAGAAAAAAAAAATAGGGTTTCTCAAGGTGGGCTTTGGCAAAACAATGTTTTTGTCTTCTCTAATCAAAGGGATTGCAACCAGAATTAGCTGAATTAGGAAATATAGAGAATATTTAAGTTTACTACAAAGGCTCTGCCTCTAAGAAACAGTAAAAATGGGGTTTTGAAGCTTCACCCTTCATCGGAGCAATCCCTTATTTTCCATCCTCATCATGTGTTTTGTGGTTTTTGTTTTGGCTCACTTTTATATCTGTTGGTTCTTTTGAGGCTGATGGCTGGGTTTTGAGGGTTTTTTTCCCCTTCCTTTTAGGACTTAAATAGTGCATCTTGGGGCATCAGGAATGTGTGTTGTTCTTCAAGGGCTGTATTATTCTTCTGTAGCCTTTTCAGGGAAGATTAAGCTGCGATTGAGCCATTCAGCCTCCCATGGAGGCCAGACAGGGTCAGCAATTCCATCCTTGAAATAGGTATTTAGGTTACAAACTCATTATGATAAAAGTGCTAATATTTCCCCTGAATACTTGCTTTTTGATACATCATTTTCATTTCAGATTTGTCCATTTTTTTCTTTTTCTTCCTCCATTTTTTTCCCTTTCTTTTCCCCCCTTTTTTCTTTTTTTTTTTCCATGCTGGTTGTCTCTGAAATTGAACATATTTTCACCGAGCGAGGAATCTGCTGTGCCACAGCAACAGAATATGGATTAATGATACCCTAAGCCCTGTGCTTATGGCAACACAGGCTTTCAGAAAATAAAAAAGCTTTAAACTCTTGAGTACGGATCTAATAATGGCTTTTCCACAAAGATCTACGAAAACACAGCTGAACTAGATTAAATGATGTGCTTTTTATTTTAGGGGCTGGGGCTTAGCTTGAAATTTTATTGGCTGTTCTGTGGTTTCCATTGGGAAATAACCCTGGAATCAGTCAGGAGCTGTGGCTCTGATGCAGCACTTTGGGGGTGATCCCACCCCTTCAGACATGGGATTAAAGTTTTTTGCTGTGGCCCAGCTCCTGATTGAGTTTAGAATGGAGATGAAGCTCCCATTGATTTTTGGTGGCACCAGATTTGGCCCAAGCCCCTCCCCAAGTGATGAATTTGCAGCTTGTTCCTCCAGCTCGGCTCCCATCCTGTAGGAAAAACAGGAAAAGGTAAAAGGATTTTAGGGCCTGAGAAATAAAAGCAGGTTTCAGAATTATAGGGAAAGAGTTTAGAGATCAGCTTCTCCTGCAGGAACTTTAAGAAGATACAANGCCTGTATCATCTCCTGTGTGTGAGACTGATAAAATAATAAAAGGGCTCATGGAGGGTCGGTCCCAGGTCCCCGTCTCATTTGCCTTCACCAGCACCGTCCCTTTGGCAGGACAGGGAGGATGAGCTTCCAGTGTATCCTTGCCAAATTATCCCTACTGACCATGGAATAATGTACAGAATGGAACATTTCACAGGTGCTGGGAGTTGTTTGGTCACTCTCTAAAATCCCCTGGAAGGAGCTTGTGGTGAGGTGGGGGTGTGTCACTATTGTAGTGGGGACAGAGAGAAACAACGACACAGAGTCCAAGTCCAGGAAGGAATGGAGACAATGGAATTATTTATTAATAATAGACAGGTTTATATGTGTTAGTTCCCTTAGAGTTTACTTGAATGGCAAAAGGCTGTTGGATCTCTAGTTAGCTACCTACCAGAGAGATTGGTCAATTCTCACAACACCCATTTCAATATATTTCCCCAGTCGATATCATAACAATCCTACAAAACAACTTGCAGGTGTGAGATAGCAAAATTGGTTTACAAAACCCATAGTGTTGTTTTTAATAGTTTGCATGGGAAAGCCAGAGCTCTCACAGAATGCTGCAGAGAGCTGGAAGGTTTCTCTGCTAAAGCTTTTCAGCATCCATAGGGGTCGGTCTCTTCTCTGAGGGAACAAATGACAGGACAAGAGGAAATGGCCTCAAGTCATGCCAGGGGAGGATATCAGGAAAAGTTTCTTCACTAAAGCGTGGTTAAGCACTGGAAAAGGCTGCCCAGGGTAGTGGTGGAGTCACCATCCCTGGAAGTGCTCAGACAGTGAGTAGATGTGGCACTTTGTGATCTGCTTTAGTGGCTCTGGTGTTTGCTTAAAGGTTGGACTCGATCTTGGGGGTCATTTCCAACCTTAATGTCTCTGATTTACACCCACAGTCATCAAATCAGCAAGGGAAGTTCTCTAAATCACCCTGGAGAAGCTCCTCAGCCTGTTCTGCCCAGCCCTGGCAGCCCCTTCTCAGGGGTGTGCATTTGGAGATGTATGAATTCAGATTTATTTTCATTTGGTGGCCCCTGGTGGTGCTGATCTCCCAACCTTGTCCAGGATGGGCAGCACTGGTGGAAATGGGTTCAGAGGAAACGGGACAGGGCAAGGTTTCCCTTCTGTTTGTAGGTCTCTGCCAAGGGATGTCCAAGTTCTTTATGATCCCAGTGGGATGAGAGAGGCAGGACAATTCCTGCTGATTTGTGAGCACCTACAGGGGAGCACCTGTAATTAGAGATAGCTTTGAATTTGTTTTACCTTGCTGAGGCTGCAGTCTGTGTTTTAATGCCAAAGCTTTGAAACCAGACATTTTTGCACATCTCCAGGAGCAGAGTCAGCCTGGGCACCCCAGTGCCCCCCACCCCAGGGGCCTCCAGGCTCCATCACCACCTCCCCAGCAGCAGCTGAATCATCCCGAGGGTGGGAGCAAGCCTGTCCCAACAGATGCCCCCTCTCTTCCCCCATGGAGCCATCCCCTATTCTCACAGATGAAATATTCTCTCCCTGCTGTGATAACTTGACTCAATTTGGCCCTAAACTCCTCAGCAGGATTTGCAGTTTAACCTGAAAATTCACAAAGATGTTGCTACCTGCAGGATGCTGGTTTGGAAATAAAATAAACCCTGAGGGAGTGGGTGAGGAGCTGTGCAGGAGCTGTTGCCTTTCTCATCAGCACCACTGTTTGTCACGTGCTGTTGGTTTGGAAATGGGTATCCAAAGAGGAAAATCGAGTTTGAATCAGTGCTGGTTTTCAGTCATATCATTGTTTTGCCCCCTGTTGTTACAAAAACTGCCTGAAAGCGATGTCCGTGAGGCAGGAGCTGTTAGAGAAATGGGATCTGCTTTTCAGGGGGGTTTTTCATTGTGGGACCCCAGGAGGGGAGGATGGCTGATTCCCTTCCCTCTGCTCTGTGCTCAGAGGCCTCTCTGAAATCCCCTTTCCAACCCATGGCCATTTTCCAGGAAGGAGTTTCCTTTGAATCTCTGTTTTAGCAGATCCATAGTAACACTGTGGATGCTTTCTGCAGTTGGCCAAAATGATACTGAGATGTCCAAGGGGCTGAGGGACCAATTTTAGAACAGAATTAAGCCCCAGGAGAGTGGGGGATGACAGGATGAAGGGAGGTGTCCTCTGAGGATGCTGGAGCAGGAGTGAAGCCTCACTGTGCTGCCCCAGGAGGTTAAAAGGAAGGGGAAAGATCTCCTTGTT
>VWZT01015993.1:34187-61676 GCA_013397055.1 Pachycephala philippinensis
CCTGGTAGAAACCCGCCTGGGCTGTTAGAAATTTTCTTGAATAATTACCCTGCGTGGGAAGGGTGTTGCCTCATTATTTCTGCAGCTTGTTTAACCAAAAGCCCAACGATGGTCGTGTGTTGACCATTCTACCCTGAAACTCCACAGAAGAAATAATTCAGGAGTAACCATTGCTCTGGGAACGTGGCAACCATGAGGAGTTGCTGTAGGTGTTTAAGTGGATAAGAGGAAACAGTCAGAAATCCCAAAAGTCTGTGTGTAGCTCAGATTTGGCTTTGGTGTTGGTGCAGAACACCAGGGGCCTCGTCGTGGCCACAGCAGTCCCCAGGGATGGAGCCACAGAAATGGGTTTGGGCACGGGAGGGACATCAAAGGGTCCCTGTGACTTTTTTGTTGAGACTCATTAAGGTACCTCAGCCTGGCTTAGGGTGAGCTCTAGAATTTGCATACCAGAAAACGAAGCTCTCCTGCTTTGTATTTCCAAAGCCCTGTGAGATCAACCATTGAGCCACAGACTGGTTTGGGTGGGAAAGGACCTTAAAGCCCATCCAGGGCCACCCCTGCCATGGCAGGGACACCTTCCACTGTCCCAGGCTGCTCCAAGCCCCATCCAGCCTGGCCTTGGGCACTGCCAGGGATCCAGGGGCAGCCACAGCTTCTCTGGGCACCCTGTGCCAGGGCCTCAGCACCTCACAGGGGACAATTCCATCCCAATATCCCATCTAACCCTGCCCTCTCACAGTCCTCTGGGTGGGTTGTCACAAGAGCAGAGGGAAAAATCCCCTCCCTTGACCATTTGAGCCAAAACAGGAAAAATATCACCAAAACAGTCTTTGTTTTTTCATTCTGTTGCATTTTTAAGCCATTTAGAAACCACAAACCATTTCAAAGTGTACAGCAGTGTTCATGTTAAGCTCTTGGTGGAAATGTTTTCCTTCTGAGGAGCTTTGCAGGGGGAAACAAGTTACCTTCCCTTGTTTGCTTTTTTGGGTGCTGTTAATCAAATTTGGCAACATACATTTCTTGTTGAGATAAACTTAATTGAAACAAACAAAGAAAAAGCTCCAAAATCCAAAGCAAACACTCGCTGGTGTTTCTCAGGGCTCTGAATCTGAGTTGTGTTCTAAAGGGGATATGTCTGGGAAGTATTTGGAGGTCGCTGTCCTTTTAACTTTATCTCCAGATTTTACGATAAAATATTCTTTCGTGCCAAATAGTTCTTTTCATTGAAGTTTGTGGGAGCTGAGTCCTTTAGCTGCCACTTTTATTAGATTTATTTGATAGTCAGGACAGGGTTAGTTAATATTTTAACAACTACAGTTTTCGAATTCCTTCTAACATCCCTGGCATTTCATTGTGAGTCTAGAGGCTAAAAAAATAAAGTCCTGGAAAGTATTTTCTACTTGTCAGGCTGGTAGCACACCCATCCTCATGCAGAACAAACGGGTCTGTAAATCCTTCCCCTCCCTTCTTTGGCAAGATAAATGAACTTGTCTTTGGGATTTCTCTCACCCCTCCTCCTGCGTGGTTCATCTTTACAGAGATCTATAACCATGTTCTCATGACATTTGCCTTGCAGCCCTCGTGGGAAAAGCCTGTGGAGATGGAGCTCTCCAAGTGCTGTGAGAAATGCTGAATGCACACAGGGGGCTGCTGAAAATGATCTCTCAATTACTTGATTATTTGAATTCCGTGTTCCCGTGGCATTCCCTGGAGGTGTGTCCTGCTCCGAGACCTCTCTGTGCTTCCCTCATCCCACCCCTCACCACGGCTGCAGCACATTTATTCTCTCTCCTCATCTCTCTCAATCATCTGGGCAAGGAATAAACCAGCTGATGGCTTTTTTTAGGTAACAAAGTGCCCAGCAGACAGATGGGAACCCGCCAGGTTCCTACAGGATTTGTCTTCTCCTGCCACGTGCTGAGGGCCTCAGAGTTCCTGCTGACCCCGAGCTGAGCCTCCCCACCACAATTTCTCTCTCTGGACCTCAGTTCCTCAGACTCCTTGTCCCTCTGCCCCTTTCTGACCTCCCTGGGTGTCAGGGAGCTGTGTCCCCTTGAGTCAACAAAGGCACGATTTCAAGGAAAATCAGTTTTCTCTCTCTGCCATGCCCACGTTCTCAATGAGCTTGGAAAATTCCATCTTCCCGAAGAGGAGGAGATTCATCAAAGCTCAGTTGTTCCCATGATCCTTTCCTATCTGATGCCATCACTCCTGATGGAAGCACAGCCGTGGATGGGAGCTGAGATGTTGACAGAGAATCATTCCCCCATCTTCTCACAGATTGGGTGCATTCAGGTTTTCTCATTCTCTCCTGCCTTTTTTTTTCCCTGCCTCTATCCAGGAGAACTTTTAGTTCTGTCGCACAGCTTAATCAAGCAGAACTAACTAAATTTTAGCATTTGACAGAGGAGATGGCAATTCTGATTCCATCTCAATCTCAGCCTTTCATGCTGTGGTGAAGTGTGGACACCAGATATGTTTGCAGAAAGCACTTTACTGATTACAGCGCTGCTGAAACCACTTCTGGGCACAGAAATCATTAGTGCTGCTCACTTTTTCACTCCTTTTATTGTTATTTTTCTAAAGGGATGATGGACACTTCCTGGGCTGGGAGCAGTGAGGATGTTTTGGCTTTCAGGGTGGGAGCAGTGAGGATGTTTTGGCTTTCAGGGTGGGATGAATGGTTTGAGGGTTTTGTCTGGTAAATAATACATCTCATAAATTGTGTCTGGTGTTCCCTCGTGTTTGTACAGCCCTCACCACGCAGTGCCAGGAGGAAGGGGAGCAAACCTGGGAAAAATCAGAGCAGTGCAGGAGGAAAAAGGCAATTATCAGGCATTTTTATACCATGAGAGGATCAGCGAATGGGGCGTAGCAGGAATCCTGGAGCATTTCACGGCCTCACTCCACTACAGTAACCATAATATTCAGCCTTTATTCTCCTGTTTCTTTCAGTATGAGGTGCCCAGGGCTTTTGAGAAATGGGAATTTTACAGAACCTGTATTTCCAAGACGGGGCAGTTCCCCCTTGCCAGGCAGGCTGTCAAAGGGCTGAGCTGCCCCTGTGACTCCTGATTGAGAGATTGATGGTTTCTCCTCTTCCTCTCCTCTCTTAATGTCTTTGGAAGCCTTTGCTGCTCGGCCAGGTTCAGTTCCAATTAGTGAGAAGCTAATTTAGAGAGGAGTCTCGCACACGTGGGTGGGCACCGTGGTTGTAAAAGTTCCATTTCTCCAGGAAACCAAGCAAAAAATCTGCTAAGCTGGAGGGAAGTTGGTTCAACCATTTGTCAAAATGCTGCAGGGTCACTGAGCAGCCTGCCATGGGTCACTCCCAAGGCTGGAGGGGAAATATGAGCAGGTAAACTCTCCCTTGGGGCTGGGAAAGCCAAGAAAAAGGAGGCAGGGAAATATTTTTCCATTAGGGACCAGTCAGGGATGGATTTGGCAGATCTGACTGTGGTGTGGGGTTGGTGGTGGCAGACCTGGAGCATCAGGAGGTGTTGCAAACCCCCCTGGTTTATGGGGCAGGAGATAAACCTTGTTGTCCGTGGATAGTTCTGCCTGCAGGATGCAGGGAAGGAGAGAGGGGAGGCTCAGTTCCCAAACGAGCAGGAAAATTCCCCAGCAAAGTGGTGTTCCCATGGGCTGGGGCTCCACAGCTTGCTGATGTCTTTCCTGGAACGGGAACACGTAAAATCCCAGCAGGAATTCCTAGATATTCCTAGGAGGGGATGCAGGACGAGTGCTGGAGATGTGGGAGATGGAGGAGACCACGAGGAGAGCAAAGGGTGCAGCATCAAAAATATCTGAATCTATTATCAGTTTTTCCTCTTCATAGTGATTGCCACCCAATGTCCCCACCCAGCAGGAGAATTCCCATGTCCAAAGTGTCAGCACCCTAAAAGTGTTTCCCAGAGCATGAACAGTTTGAGCCCAAAAAGCCTCTGAGTGATTTATCTCAGGCCAAGATCCAGAAAACAACTTCCCAAAGCTCCCAGTTCCTGCAGTGTGTCTCCAAGGCAGGCTCCCTGCTCCTGAAAGCTGGATCTGAGAAACCTGGCAGCACTTCTGCCAAAAAATTCCCTCAAAATTCAGCCCAAATTTCACTCCAGGTGTCTCTTTCTAAAACAGCATCACGAGGAGTAGGTGAGTCCCACACTGTAATTCATCTGTCTGCCTCCATGTGATGGAGATTATTACAGTTCAGCAAAAATGGGGTTCATTAAACTTAAAATCAGGCACATGAAACCCTCATTTAAATAAAAAGTGATTGAGAATGGTAACTTCCATTGAAAGTGCATCTCCCATCATTTATTTTTTATGCTCTGCCACAGTCACCGTTTAAATTATTAAAAGCAAGAAGTAAAAAGCTTCTCAGGAGATAGAAATGGATTAGATTAAAATTAATCTGACATAATCCTTCCTCTAAAACTGCTGATTCAGTTTGTGCACAAGTTTATCAACATATTTGAGGATAAGGGATAAGGATAAATTCTCCTCTAATTTGGGAGTGCTTTGGCTTGATATTTCTGACAGCACAGGGAACATGCAGCGCTCTCTTAATTGAGAGATTTATGAAATTACAAACATTTCCAACAGCACAAATGCCAAGCTCATTATAGATTTACACCAATTTAAGCACCTCAGTTGGCGAATGTGATCTGCCTCATTTCTGGGATGAATTTTGAGGTGCAAAAATAGGGGCACGGCCAGGAACAGACACTGGCCACAGGAGTTTAGAGCCAGATTTTCACCTGGCACATGTCACTTGTCACCTGCAGAGTCAGCACCCCAAAATTCCTTGTTTGTGCCCCACGGGGGTGCCATGGACACAGGAGGAGCTCTGGGGTCTGTGACAGGAAGGGAAGAGGCTCAATCCTCCAGTAAAGACCTTGGAAAGAGCGAAATAATAAGGAACATGACGTTAATGGATTTTTTATTTATCTGTGACAGCTCGTGACATCTTTAAAAAGAAATCATCTGCGAGCCAGTGGTGTGCTTTATTCCCTGTTTGGTTGCAGTCAGCACTAAATGAAGATTGAAATGGGATTGAGAGGGGGTAGAGCCGGCAGGGTTTGGCTAAAGATGAGTGAAATCTGTCGCCTGACAGAAGCCAGTCAATAGCATTTATCGAGAGTTGTAACATCTTGTGATGTCTTTATGAAATAAATTAGAGATCAGAGTCCTGCTCCCGGGCTCTGCTAACCCTTTCCCTCCAAATCCAGCTCTGCTGGCCCCTGCCAAGCCCTTGGCAGCAGCCAGGGAGGCAGAACATGAGTAGCTGACACGAACACAGCAGTGACGGATCAGATTTGGGGTTCCAGACCCCTGGGTGCACATTCTGTTTTGTTCAGGTCAATATTCCTGGCTGGGGGAGCCCCCATTCCTATGGGGCTGATGTTTTGCTGTTGGGAAATCAGTGGGGATATTGGTTTGGGCATTTTCTGTTACCTCATGCACACAAAGTGCCTAAAAATGCAACCACGATGTGTTTACAGATAATAAATGTGCAACCCTGATGTTTTTAACTGATATGATAAATGTGCAACCACGATGATGTTTTCAGCTGGCAGATATCACAGCACTTTATCTAAACACTGTTTATCTATCAAATATGTGAAGAGAATGTTTATTTCCTGTGCTACAGGCAAGTGCTCTCCAGGCCATACCTCCCTCAGGCTGTTTGGGCAGGTATTTCAGCCTTGGAGTTGATCATCATTTTAATTCATTGCAGTAAGAAAATCCTCTGCAGCCAACTTTTAATTTTTTTTTGGGTTTTTTTTTTGGTTTTTTTGGTTTTTTGTTAGAGGTTTGATCTAATCTCCTACAGCTACAGTAAGAGGCTGATCAAAGGTAGTGAAAGCTGGTATTAAAGGATTAGCTAGGTCACATTGAAATATGTTTTAAAACAAGCCCAGGGACCTCTAGGTTTTCTGAAGCAAGTGCACACACAAAAAAGGATTTTTAGGCTAACTCCCTGTGACTTTAAACAGAAAACAAACTGATGGATTAAATGTGTGAGTCATTCCTTCAGGTGATGTGTGTAGCACTTTATGTAACACAAGCCTGGAGAATCTCAGCAGTGCCTGAATCTCTCAGCACAAACAGAGCGGGATTTAAATTCAGATTTAAATTCAGTGCAGGCACCAGTTGTGCACGTGGCCAGCTTCCTGTGTTTTTACTCTCTTTTGATGATTCCTTAGAAATAATTAGCAGCTTCAGCCCAGCCTCCTTTTATCTTTTTCCCTGGCTGATGTCTCCTGTCTCTGCTGTTTGCATTTGCTGCTGCCAGTCCCTGTCCCAGGGGTGCTTTATCTCCGGCTGTCAGGTGAAGATGAGTTTCTTTGGAAGGATGTTGATGCCACTCTCTGGACCATATCAAGCCATTATTCCTTCTTTTATTACCAGAATTTCCTCACTGAAATGAATGTAGAAAGAGAGAGAGAGAATCACCCAGCTGATCACTGCTGGGGTGAGCCTGGCTCCAAAAATTTCAGTTTAAACAAGAAGTGCTGGAAAGTGGTATCAAACCCAATCCTGGGTGAGGTTCCCCATTCCCAGTAAACACCAAACCTGCTTCAGGAGGCACCAGAAGCTCTGATGATAAACACAGCTTGGCTTGGTGGGTGGGTTTTCTTTCCAGGCAAGACTGGGCTGAGCTGTAAATGTCTGCAAGACAAGTTTTAAAGTTTTTCACACAAAAACCCATTGAATTCTCCCCAAAATTGCCAGGCTGTGCTTGATGGGAGGGCGATCAGATGCTGCAGAAATAGTTTTGGTATTTAGCTGGGGTAAATGCCCTGGTTCAGGACTCCATCTCACAATGTTTTCTCCTCAACACAGACAAAAATTGATGATTTTTCCCCCTTTAGGCTCAGCTTGCCCCAATGCCACAGTGAAATTGTCCTCAGTGCTCACCCTCCATCCACTGGGGCTGCTGGGGAGAGATAAGGCAGGGCAGCTGTGTGCAGCCAAAAATATCTCACTGCCTTGGAGATGCACAAGCTCAGCTGGTACAGGGGATTATTGATTAGGCTCCAGGTAATGAAGACCTGCTGCCCTTTTAATTACCCAGAGCTGAAGCTCTACATACAGGGCAGTCGAGGGGCTGGGAGGCAAACACAGCTCTGAAAATTGCTGGGAGAATGAATCCAACACAGAAATTGGGTAATTTGTGCATTTTTCTCATTCTTATAAACTTCTGACAGCACATTTCCCTGGTGCCTGGCTGCTGAGTAACTGTGTCCTCAGATCTGGCGTAGCTGAGGGTTCATCCAAACGTGTTTTATTAACCTCAGATTAATCTTGTTCATTATTTATCATCCCTTTTATTAAAACCTACATTTGAGGCCCAGAGCTGTGGTGGGATGTAGCTGGGCAGCAGAGCTCAGACTCAAAGGGAGAATTACCAGGTGATGCTTTTGTCCAGGCTGATTTCCTTAAATTGTTCTGCAATTATTTAAGACTGGAAGATGAAAAATTGATGCAGTGTGCTGGCAGGACGATGGAGTGGTCTGTAGGCCCACGAAAAAAAAAGGGGCAGTGCATAATTCATGTAGCTTTAACATTAAAATAAACCTGTGGAATCAGAGAAAAATGGTCAGAAAGTCCAGGAATTGCAGAGAATTGGTGTGTGTGGAGAGGAGCCTCGGAGGGCTGGGTAAGGCCATGAACATGGGATTTGTCTTTCCCTGATAATCCCCTTTTCCCATTCCCCAGGGCACTCTGCTTGTGGCTCTTGGAGCCTCCTTTCCTGCTCACATTTTGTGATTCATGGGTGAATTTTGTGATTGTGGGTGCTGATCGCTCAATCAAACCACAGTGAAATCTGAAATGGTGAAATTTGAATTATGAATATCCCCCACAAGCAGATTTTAATAAGCAAGTTGAGAATTCAGAGCAATTTCACAGGACACTCATCAGATAATCAGTTCAGCTTTAGCATTGCCCAAATTTGCTGTAACCTTCCAAACACCCTGTTAGTGGCACTTAAAAGAGATTTGAACACCGAGGAATGGAAGCAATCAGAGCAAAAAAAACCAAACAAACAAACAAACAAAAAAAANAAGTCTGCAAATTATCCACCAAAAATCAGCTTTCCATGAAGTTTACACAACAACAATGGGAATGGCTGGGGGGTTGGACAACAAAATGTTATTATAGCATTTGGATACATAAAACAGAGAGCAGGGGGGAATGTTTGGCACAGGAACACACCCAGAGCCAAGAAATTTGTCTGTGCTAAAGCACCTAAAAACAAAGTGCTAAATGCAGCTGCTCCTGACCATCCCTTGCTCTGCAGCAGTGGAGGGGACAGCTTCTCTCCAGGGAAAAATTCACTGTTGGATCTGTCTGGGAATGGCGGGGAGTAAAATAGACAGGAAAACTTCAGCACTTCCCATTCTGCAAAAAAAATGATCGAATTTTGAAAAAAAAATTTAAAAACAGCCAAATTTTTCCAGAAGTACACGATCAAGGGAAGTGCCAACCAAGCACTCAGAGCTGGGTTCACTCTGTCTGGATTTAAATTGTTTATAACAGGGGATGAGCCTCACCTCTCCTTTCAAAATGTCTCAGAATTATTTACTGTTTCAGCCATAGTTTGGGTTGCTTGGGACAGGATTTCATAATTCCCATAATTTCGTATTTTTCTCCTGCCATGAGTAATGGAGCCTAATTTTTGTGCATCATGATTTACAGAAAACCTTCTGTTTCACACTGAAAATCAGTTCCCACCTGTCCAGCTTGAGAGTGACAGAGGAGGTGATGACGTAGGAATTATAGCAATCATTAAAGATTGGATTAATCTCTGTAACTTTCAGTAAAGCCTATAAAAAATAATAGTGTGTTGTACCCACACTGCTCTTATTAAAAATGATAAATGGCCCCCATTTTTGGGCTAATACTAATTCCAAAATTTCATTCCTCCACTCAGCTTTATGGCTACCATAATCTTGATATTTTAATAGCTTTTCCCATAATAGCCACAGAGACCTTTTTAAGTGGCAGCCCTGACTTTATGGAAGAGACTTAAAAAAAAAAAAAAAATCAAGAAGAGATTTCTCTGCTTAAAGGCAGAGACAAAATATGGGCATGTCTCAAGGCAGGCAACCAGAGAACGTTATTTTGGCAAACCACATGGCCTGATTTTAATAATTACTCAGAATTTCTGTGCAGTATAGAGTAGAAAATGGAAATGAAGAAAAATAACGTTTCAGCACGTCCTGGGTCTGTGCAGGGGCTGACCAGGCAGGAGCTCAGTGGCTGGTCTGGGATTGCAGCTCGTGGAGTTTCCCTTTTCCTTTAAAATCAGCAAATACAGGTCAGAAATTGAGTAATATCCTCTGTTTGAGAGACCTACTTGAATCTGCTTTAAAGGAGACATGAAAAGCGTGGCAAATTAGGCAAAAATTACACGAAAAGGGCGCCAAATCAGACAGGAGAAGTTTCTAACAAATTCCTCAAGGAATGAGAGCCTAATGTGTGATTAGAAAACCTCGAATTGCCTGTTGCTGCTGATTCCTTGTGCTCAACTCTGTGCTGGTGACTTTGGGAGATGTTTCCATCACCAGGAGCCACCCCGGGCTGTGTTTTAAGTGTCTGTTTGCACTGGAGTTACAAATTGCCTGCAGGCTGCGAGCTGCCTGTCACTTCCAGAGCAATTAGGGAGGGAGACCTTATCAAAAGGAATCTGTCAAGTTGGAAAAGCCATAAATATTGCACCAGGATCTCTCAGGGAATCAAAGGGAGGTGGAGGGAGTATTTATTTACATGTTGCTGCGCAAGATGCGCTCAGAGATGCTCCACTCCGTGCTGTTCCCTGGGCTCTGTGTTCCATTAGTCCCTGGTGTTGGAGAGAGGGAGAAAAAGAGAGAGAGAACTACCCAGTTTTAGATATTATACAGCAATAATGGACTGCTAATACCTAATTCTGTGTGATTTGGGCAGCTGGATCTTTCTGGACACTGATAGGAGGGCACCTTCAGATCTTTACTGCGTTCCTCAGCTTTATGTAACCAAATTAGTAGAGTTTGAAGGTGGCTTTGGGGGAGGTTTTGATGTTTTTCCCTCTAGAAATGGGTCTCCTTTAGTCTCCCCTGCGCTGGGTTCCTCATTTTGGAGGGATCTCATCTCTGTTTCTCTCTTTGATCACACCTCCTCCTCTTGTGGCCTGCTTACCCTGGGCTTCCAACCCGGCCCTCAGCTCGATGACAGAATTATTCCAGACTTTTTAACAGAGGCAGAGCCAAGGAACAGCTCCTACAACGATTACAGGGTTGGAAAGGCTGTCTTGAAAACGCCAGCACAAGGGCTCTCGATGGCTCTCACCAGCAAAGAGACGAGAACTCCTTGAGCCAAAGGGATCATTAGCCCACAAGCACAGAGCTGGAGGCTACAATGAAAATATTTAACCTGGAAATTAGAGGGTTCTCAGCAGTTAAAGTAATACTGGCTCCCAGAGAAAAGCAGGAGCTGTTTCTGGGGTGTAATTATACCTCCAAGACCTCCTGGGGGAGGGTGAGAGGGACAGGGATTGATCCAGAAATCCCCTCCCCGCTCTGTTTTCCTGTGGTCAGTTCAGCATTCCACAGTCAGGGCAAAATTGCAGAGCTCAGGGGGGCTCTGGTGGAACCTTGTGTGTGAAGAGTCACTCCAATTCCAACACCTCTGTGCATCCCAGGGCAGGGATGTTTATTTGCCTGCTTCTGGAGGAGCAAGATAATTGTTCTCCGAGAGTAAATTAAAAAAAAAAAAACAACAACAAACTTAACTACTTGCAGAAAATAATAAGCTGGTTGAGAAGTGGTACCTTGTTTGCTCCGAGCATCCTCTTGACATCAGCATGAGGTTCCTTCTAATGAGAAACACATGTGTAAATATGATGATTAGATATTCCCTCATAAACAGAATTATCGTATCTTCCTAAAAGTCTAAGCAGGCATTTTCGAGTCCTGTTGTTAAAAATAGATAAATGAAGGCCGAAAGTCTCTGTTCAGCCTCTTCTGGCTGTAAACAGTGGGACGTGAGGGCAGAATATATTTTCCAAAGTACCTAATGGTAGTTGAGGTCAATTGCAGCCATGACTCATTAGAGTATTAAAATAAGAATATGATTTTTAGTATAATTAGAGCTCCCTTAGAAAACTGCAGCGGTCTCGTATCCACCTCAGGCTCTTTCAGTGTGTTTGGGCATTGGACTCAGGCAGATAGAACAGAGTTAGACCACATTAACCTCACTCACAGCCTCTTCAGCCGCTTGCAGCATCTCTCACTTCTTCTTTATTGTTCAAATAACTTCCAAAGATGTCTTATAAAACACAGAGCACCGTCTAATTAGTCACAGCAAAGATTACAGCTGCTTAATTTAGTGTTCAGTTTTTTGCTGATTCAGAAATTCCCGAGGAGTAAAACATCCAGTGGGTGATAACGCGACTCGGCAGATCCTCCTCACAACTGGGTTTAAAGGGGAAAAAATTAATTAGGAAGGATGAAAGCAAAGCCGTGAGCAGGCTGGAATGTTCATGACAAAAAGGTGAGATTCCTGTAACATGGGTTTTATTCTGGATGAACTTGAAGGAGTGGCAGGAATCTCAGATCCGCATGCGGGCTCGGAAGCGTCATAGCTGGAAATTTGCATTTGTAATGACGCCTTTTTCTCTGGTCCTAAAAATGTGATGCAGACACAGTTAGGGTGATAAAAGGGGTACCTTTTGGAAGGATCATTCTCTGAGGATCCTCAGGTGAACAAATTGGTCGGGTGGAAGACGCTGAGGACGCGCCCCATGTGTGACATGTAAACAACTTTTTATAGCGATGCCTTACGTTTTAGTTTTTATCTTTTTCAAATCCTGCATTCCCAGTGTGTAACTCTGCAGTGCCCTGCAGCCTGGGAGCTGCTGCTCTCTCATGCTGAGACAGACAGAACAAAGCCTCTCCAGGCTGCTCTCCAAGGACACCCAGCCCGGCCCAGGCCCAAAATGTGTAACCCAGCATCTTGAGAAGGGGGGCAAGCTGAGGGGAAATTCCATCATTAGCTAAAGTTTAATTGGTGAAATTGGGTTGAGATGCAAATGGCCCAAAGCTATAAAAGTGTGAAGAACTCGTGACTCGGGGTCCATCTTGGGTGCAGCCTTTGGCCTGCCCAGGGTGTGCCTCTGAAGGCCTTTCAAATAAATATCTACCTTTATTCCCTTGCTCCTGTCCAGTCTCTGTTTCTAGGTTGGCCTCTTTATTTGTACTAAACTGGCCTCGGTAGCCGTGGGGATCATTCCACGGGCTGTGGTATATCCGATTTCTATTGATACATACCGATATATCCTGCTCAGAGCTTGTCCCCTGTGCTTGCAGAGCTCAGCTACGCGTGGATCTTCAACGAGTACCCGAGCTTCGTGCACCAGGACAGCCGGCGCTTCGTGTCCCAGGAAACTGGGAACCTCTACATCGCCAAGGTGGAGAGCTCGGATGCGGGCAACTACACGTGCGTGGTGACCAACACCGTGACCAACAGCCGCGTCCTGGGGCCGCCCACGCCCCTCGTCCTCAGGAACGACGGTGGGTAGGACCCTCCCAAGCTGGCCTTGGAGACTCTGTTGTGCTTTTCTGTTGTCTTGAGTTTTGCAGCTCCCGATGTTTTCATTTTCTGTAAGAGTTTTCTCATGGGCCCTTTCTCTAAATAGTGCTATGTTTTGCTAACTGTGCTCATGTTTTGCATTCCACTTCTCCTAGGCGGAGAAATTTGATGGATCTTTCCTTTGACCAGTGTGATTGAGGGGTGTTGATTTCTCCCTCCAATCCACGGTGATTTCTAAGAACATATATAAACAAAGTGTGGGGCAGAGCCCCAGGATTTTGCCCGGCTCTTGCCCGCTTTCGCTTGACAATCCCTGCGTTGTCTCTTTCGTGTCCAAGTGCGACACTTTTCGTCACCCAGAAATTAAAAAGCGGCCTGAGATGTTTATATTGGAGTTAAAGAGACATGTTTCCCCTCACAGTGAGGGTGGAGTCGTGGTTCAGACCCGTGGGCAGCTGGAGTTGCTCTTCCCACCACTGCAGCAACTCTCAGAGTCAGGCAATAATTACAAAAGAAAACCCTGATGGGATTTGGTCAAAGACAGGAAACACAATAGATTTTAGAGTCTGGATGTACCAGTTTTTCTCATTTTATGCAGCCCAAAAGTGAACAAAGGCACTTTGTTGTTTCGGTAACTGTTAGCTCAGCCTGTATTTCCCAGCAGAATTAGGGCTATTTTTAGTGGCCTGTGGAATAATATTAAAAAGGGAGAAGAAAGCAAAAGAGGATTTCTAAATTTATACAGACAATTGATCTGTATCGTCGTCATTTTGGAGCAGATAAGAAAAATACATTTGCATGTTAATTTACAATTAAAATTAATTAAAATGTCTCTGTTTAAAGGCTAACAGTTGGGACATTTGTTCCAGAAATAGAAATGCAATGTTAGCAACTTCTCCTGGAAGAAGATCCACTGTCACCTCGTGGTATTTGACAAAAATTCCTTTTGGAATTTGGAAAATGCAGTTGCTGCAGCCTCCTGCCCGTCAGGCTGACACAATCCCTGTGGATGGGGAGTGGGAAATGCTGTTGGTGATGAGGAATTGTCACAGCTGGGCTGGGAGGGTGCTGCTTTTCCAGCTCTGCTCCATGTCTGCCCTCCCTTCCAGGGAATTCTGTGTTCCTAAACACAGCAGCAGCAAATCTGTCACTCTGAGTCCACAGTGAGCCGTGGCATGGATGGCAGACAAAGAGGAACAGGTAGATTTGCCTCATGCTAACAATTGCAGTGTTGGAATAATATTTTTAAATATTCCAATAATAGGACTTTTTTTGCAAACCCTACAGGAAGAGCTGGAGAGGGGCTTGGTACAAGGGTGTGCAGTGACAGAACAAGGGGAAATGGCTTTAAACTGATGGGGCAGGGTTGGATTGGGAAGGAATTGTTCCCTGTGAGGGTGGGGAGACCCTGGCACAGGGTGCCCAGAGCAGCTGGGGCTGCCCCATCCCACTCCAAAGCCTGCTGGAGCATCCAGGTGTTGAGAGCTGCTGGTCCTCCAGTACCTCTCTATTTCTCTTTAAAATGTGGGATTTTTGACATCAGGATTGAAACAGGAACGGTGGGAAAGGACGGAAATAGTCCTGGAATAAAATTGGCACCAGCAGCAGCTGTATGGGCCAATTAAACTGTGCCAGATCACAGGTGTTGTCAGGAAATGCATCTCTTCTCCTCAGACAAATTAACCTTCTTCTGAATTCCTGGGACTTTCATCCCAAAGCAGGTTTTTAAGCCTTGAAATTGGAAGAAAGATACGAAAGCCTCTGAAATGCCAACACATGGAACATCTGATGGTGCTGGAAATGTTCTCCAAGCTACAAACCCGGGCTCTGTTTTAGTCCTTTATTTCCTCCTCTGTCCCTGCCACCTGCACAGCTAAGTCAGATGTTCAATCACCCAGGAACAGCAGGAAAAATGAGGATTTTTCTGCATGGAAGTGATCTTGGATTCAGGATGGAGATGTCCCAACTGCACTGAGGTTGCTCCTATAAAGAGGAGACAGCAGGGCTCACTTCATACCCTATATATATTTATGTAGGTAGGCAGGTTGTCATTGCAGCAGGAACCTTGGGATTTTTCCAGGTACAAATCCTGATTTTTGGGTGGTTGGAGATCACAGTGAGGCTGTGAGAGGCCTGAGCTGCAGGGCTGAGGGTGGTGGTGGCTGCAGCTGATGTACCACAGCCCCAGGGAAGCATTCCCACCCCACTGAGGGGGGTTTTATCCCCATGGGATTTCAGCTCTCCAGTCCCAGCCCAAGGCAAAGAAATAAATAAAATGTGAGAGAAGGGGGATAAGATCTCCACAAGTTCTGAACAAATAAAAAGTGAGAGAAGGGGGAAAAGATCTCCACAAGTTCTGAACAAATAAAAAGTGAGAGAAGGGGGAAAAGTTCTCCACAAGTTCTGAATAAATAAAAAGTGAGAGAAGGGGGAAAAGATCTCCACAAGTTCTGAACAAATAAAAAGTGAGAGAAGGGGGAAAAGATCTCTACAAGTTCTGAATAAATAGAAAGTGAGAGAAAGGGGAGAAGATCTCCACAAGTTCTATCAGCTGCTGCTTTGGAGACCACGGGGCAGCTCTTGGCTTGATTGAAGCTCACCCAGCAAATATTTAGCACAGATTTTGGAGAAATTTGGGCAAGATTGCAAAGATTTGGCAGGTCCCAGTTGGGAAAAGAGGATTTGGAGCTTTTTGAGGGTGCAGCATTAATGTGCAGAGGGCTAATGAGTGACATGCCACGTAATTCTTGTTTGTGTGGTTTGTAAATGCTGGAATGTTATTATATTGAGCACAGATTTTGGAGAAATTTAGGCAAGATTGCAAAGATTTGGCAGGTCCCAGTTGGGAAAAGAGGATTTGGAGCTTTTTGAGGGTGCAGTGTTAACATGCAGAGGGCTAATTCTCACAATTCTTGTTTGTGTGGTTTGTAAATTCTGGAATGTCAGCACGGAATCACAGGTTTCCTGTTTCCTGTGCCAGGCAGGACATGAATATGGGGAGAGTATTCATATTTTTAATAAATGCATTTAATTTTGACAACTGAGGCTGCGCAGCAGCTGCATTCTTGAACATTTATTTGCAATTAATGTGTTGGAAGAAAGATGACACAACCTGCTGTTGCATCAGAACACATCAGCAAGCAAAGCTAGGCTTGGTGTAAGCCTCACACTGAGCATTTCCACCTTTATCAATGGAAAATTAAAGAAAAAAAACGGGATTTTCTTGCATCCTGTGTGAAGAGCAAGGGGAACAGAGAGCAACACAGCAACCAGAGGCCAGCAGCAGCAGCTCTGGTGTGCCCCAGCATCACTGCAGGCTCATTTCTGTTTTCTGGGATCCATCAGGGCTGCCCCAGCTCCTCTCCTCCCTTGGCCCCTGGCCAGGCAGTGCCACGCTGTTGAGGTTTAAACTGCAATCATCAATTAGCTGATAATCACTATTGGTGAAATTATATGTGCCGGGTTTAAGACAGCGCAGTGGCTGGAAATGGAGCCATTTGTCAGGAGCGTAATGGCCTTTTTATGCGCACAAATTTTTAAACACAATTTCATAAAGAGGCTGCCACGCTCCGTGATTTACTGGGGCAGTAAAAAATAAAGAAATTACCCGAGGAGTAGATGATCTCTGTGCATTGAAATCCTGGAAGTTAATAGAAACCTCTATTAACTCCAGGGATTTTAAAACTTTTTCCTAATGGCTGTTTGTTCCGTGTTTCATTTCTGGAAGATGCTGAACCTCCCTGGTTATTGCTCCCCTAATTTCACAGGTTACCTGCAACGATCCTGCATATTCAAAAGCAAAAAGTAACAGAGCCATGAAGAGATTTTAATCTTTGGCAGATGGTGTGGAGAGTTGGTTCAGCTTCTCCTCTGGCAGTAAATGGGAAAAGAGCCCACACTCCACGGCTGTTAGGAACAGGCCATGTTTAAAATGAATGGATTAATTGGGCAAGTAATGATGTAGAGAAGAGCTCTGTGCTAGCACGGGAACGCTGGTGAATTTACTGCTGCAATCCAACCAAGCCTCAGCATCTCTTTATGTTCACAGGGGTGATGGGGGAGTATGAGCCCAAAATAGAAGTGCAGTTCCCAGAAACGGTTCCGTCTGCGAAAGGAGCAACGGTGAAACTGGAGTGCTTTGCCTTGGGGAAGTAAGTTTGGATCTATTATTATTATTATTATTATTATTGTTATTATTATTATTATTATTATTGTTGTTGTTATTGTTATTATTATTGTTGTTATTATTATTATTATTATTGTTGTTGTTATTGTTATTATTATTATTATTACTACTATTATTATTATTATTATTTCTGCTGCTTCTCACGTTCGTGGTGCTGGATTGTGGAGTTTGCAGCAGTTCCTAACCATCCCCTTCCCTCAGCAGCAGTTACTCATGGCCAGTTTTCATAGTAGCCAGAGGGTGTGGGGATCCTTGTTTCTGGAGTTAACAGTGGCAACACTTCCAAAATGTTGGGACTGGTAGGAAAATCATCACAGAGTGGATGGTTTGGGTTGGAAGGGACCTTAAAGCCCATCCAGTGCCACCCCTGCCATGGCAGGGACACCTTCAACCATCCCAGGGTGCTCCAAACCCCATCCAACCTGGCCTTGGACACTTCCAGAGCACCCACAACTGCTCTGGGCACCCTGTGCCAGGCCCTCCCCACCCTAAAATGGGTGTGTTTCTACAGCAGAACCCCAAATTCAACCGGGTCAAAACAGCATTTTAATAATCTAACGTTGCCTGCTTCCACACCGTGATAAACATTGAATATTTATGTTACATCCAACTCACCCATCACAAAATTCCTCTGGATCCTGTGCCAGGCTACTCACACTGAGCAGCCCCGTGGCTTTCTCTGCACGTCTTAATTTGCTTTATTTTTCTCCTTCAGCCCAGTGCCCACGATCAGCTGGAGGAGGGCAGATGGGAAGCAGATCCCCAGGAAAGCCCGGAGACACCGCTCCAGCGGGCTCCTGGAAATCCCCAATTTCCAGCAGGAGGATGCCGGGCCCTACGAGTGCGTGGCTGAAAATGTGAGAGGCAAAAACGTGGCACGAGGACAGCTGACGTTTTATGGTAAGCAGGCTGCTTGCTTTCAGGGCTTTATTGCAGCCAGG
Source organism: Pachycephala philippinensis (assembly GCA_013397055.1). Lineage (NCBI taxonomy): Eukaryota > Metazoa > Chordata > Aves > Passeriformes > Pachycephala > Pachycephala philippinensis. The sequence goes on from VWZT01015993.1 coordinate 51,888, forward strand.
GCAATCTGCAGTAAATATTTTGTGAGGATATTTTTAAAATGACTTTCTTTTCAAATGGCACATCTCGAGAAAAGTGTAATTTGAAGTAAAACCTGGCCGGATGGTGCATATTAATTGAGAATCAGAGCAGCTGGAACAAAAACACATCCCTGGAAGGACATTGGCATGGAAACATGCTGGAAACGCTTGGAAAGGGCTCGTTTCCTTTCTCGTGGCTGGGAGGGTGAGGCAGGGAATCTGGGGAGCATCCTCGTGGGTACAGCTTGGCATTTATTCTGGATGGGTTGCCCCAGCTTTCGGGGATAAATGTTAATTGCTGATAACCAATTAAGGGCTGCTTTCGAGAGGATCAATGATTGCACAAAGGGGAGAGTTGGGATTTAACTCTGTCAGGGCAGAGCCCTCTCCCCTCAGAGGCTTTCTGCACCTGCTCTTCCCTCACTGAAATCAGAGTGAGCCAGTGAAAGCCTTGAGCCAGGCACTGTAAAATGTCAAATTTCAGCTCCATAGACCTGCTCTGTGAAGTAGAAAGTGCATTAATCCCTCTGATCCTGGTGCCCATCCCCAAATTTCTGCTGGAAACAGCCCCATGAAGCAAACTCAGTGTGGCTTTACCTGTGCAGAGGTGAGTGAGAGGAGTGAGAGTTGCAGGGAGGGGCTTTAGGGGCTCTGGGTTTGGTACCAAGGCTCTGTTTGAGATATTTTGGAGAGGAAAAGCTGCAGGTTCCACATCCCCCACAGGAGTGCAGAGACATCCACGGCATCAAAAAAATCCTGGTTTTGTTGCTGCCCTGTTTCCATCTCCAGGAGCACAACATTGCTGTTCTTTATAGAAAATATGAACAGGAATTCAGGGTTTTCTCCCCCAAATGCTCCTCAGGGCCCAGCTCCTGTCAGCAGGGAAGATGAGGTTGAACTCCAGAGATGAGGAGAATGTTTTTTGATTTACAGCAATTTTGCCACAGAAAAATAATTTGGGAACCAACCCTGCTGGCAAAACTGAATTGAATTTGGTAATGTAACATTTTTTTAGGAAAGTAGGGATGTTTTCAAATTGGAAATATTTCTGGATGACATTCCATTTAGAAATCAGAACTTTGTGGGCTTCCATTTCAAATGAACATTTCTCCTTTAAAATGAGAAGACACTAAGAAGGCATGAAAGAGCAAGAGCAAAGTGAAATCTTTCATGTTAAGGAAAGAATCGGGGGTTGATTTGAACGTGTTTGAATTTTTTTAAATTAGATTATTTCAAGATTCCTTTTTTCTGTGCATCCAACTCTGTGTGTTTCTCCTGATTTTTCCCACGTGGAGAGTAAATTAAAAGACTCATCAGTTGTACAGTTTTGCTCTACCCACGGCCAAAGCTGCCTTCCTTGGAAAGCAGTAAATGGAGCCTTTGGAATACTCCCACCATAGCATATATTGAGCTATAATCTCATTACTGTAACGAATTTACCTCTCTGGATCCTACACAAAAGCTGCTGCTGTGGCTCGTGCTGCTTTTCACACCCATCGTGGCATTTCAGCAGAGCAGCTCGAGGCTTTTTGGGAAGAGGAGTGTCCTGCTCTCAGTCTGCCACGCTGGGAGCTCTTTCCATCTCCTCCCTGGGAGTGGAGGAGTTCTCGATGGAGAGGTGGCAGCCGGACGCCTCCCCTCTTGCAGGTTTTAGAGATAATTCACTGAAATATCACCCATGTTGTCTTGAGGATGGTGATTTTCCAGGGAAGTAGCTCGTTTTTTAGGATAACTTGGGTTTTTGGCAGCCAGCACTGAAAATAGATCTCTTAAAAAAACCCAACTTGCATTCTGGGCTCTGGGCTCTGGAGTTCCACGTGGCAGCAAAATTTTTTAGGGTAAAGTAACTTATTGTAAACTTTTGGACAAACAGTTGGAAAAAAGAATGTAATTTTCCTTAATAATTAGGGTTTTTAAAGCTGAGAAGTGGTATTTCATTATTGAAATACAACAAAGACCTTTCAAGTTGCTTTTGGAAGGTCAGGGTTGGTGCCTGGAGAGGGAAACGCTCTGGAGGTGCTGAAAGGTGCTGGTTTGGATGGATTTTAGGAAGAAATTTTTTATCATGAGGGTGGGAGGCCCTGGCACAGGGTGCCCAGAGAAGCTGTGGCTGCCCCTGGATCCCTGGCAGTGCCCAAGGCCAGGCTGGATGGGGCTTGGAGCAGCCTGGGACAGTGGGAGGTGTCAGGGGTGGCACTGGATGGGCTTTGAGATCCCTGTAGCCCCAAGCAGGGTGGGACTCAGTGGGATCTGGGTTATCAGACGTGCTGCCCACGTGCCCTGATGTGCTCTGCAGGTCACAACGTGGCTCTAACAGCATCACTCCTTTAAACCCAGTTATCAGCCTCTGAGCATGGCATAAAATAAGAAAATAGAAGAAAAAGAGATTCAGATTTGCCTGCTCACTGTAGATAACCCAGCGCTGTCAGCTTCTCCCTGTGCTCATGGAAGTTGTCAGGGAAGGCTGACTTCTGCTGTGTTTCATGCTTGTATCAGTGTTTATTTTCCCCTCCGTTAGCACATCAGTGACAGTGAAGTTGTTTGACATCCTTGTTGCAGCAGAAGAGGTTAATTAAACGTGTGAGATCCCTTCTTGCTGCATTTCCTGTGCCTGAGCCCCTGCCCCAGGCTGTGTTTCACTGCTCTCCACGGGCATTTGCTCCCAGGGCTGAGTCCCCCTTGATGGATCACCCTTCCCATGGAAACGTGTCCCTTTTAATGCAATTACAGACTCACTCCTGTTTCCCTGGCTGATGGAGCTCTGCATGACACATTTCCTTGCTGTGCCTCTTGTTCTCCTTGACATTCCTGCCTCAGGTTCATTCCTGAGGCACCTGCTGGGATTCTCAGGGCTGTCCCGTGCACTCGATCCTTGTGGGTGGTATGAATCAGGGGGGGTCTAAATCTGCTCCTGTCTTTTGCCTAGGCCTTTGACAAAAGGCAGTCACGTTATTGAGGTTGTTAGCACCCCAGAATCCACTCTGATTTACAAGTTCTTTTAATGATGACTGATTCGGTCTATTATAAAATGGATTATTTATTTGTAGACGTAAAACTAACAGACATAAGGCTTAAAACAGACTATTACTGCACAGGGATACGACAAAGAGGGGAGTATTTGTAAGTACACGCGGAGTTAAAGGCACCATTAAAATTATAGCTAGCTAAGAGATAGTACAACTTAGGATTCAATGTTTCTCACCACCAGTTTTGAAGGGGTGTGCATCGAAGTCCTCTCTCTCAATCCCCGGGGAAGTGACCTGGAGTTGCTCAAGCTCCAGGGAGAAATCTCCCCACACATTCCCAAAGGAGTGTGTAAGAGATGTCTGCCTCTCTGACAGTTGTGTGGGCTTTTATAGACATAAAAACTGTGTCTTCTTGGTCAAGAATATCTCTTCCATCTCTCTCTACTTTTGCATCCTAGACTGAGATGTTGATTCTTAGCTGGGGCTTGAGCCTTTGGCACCAGAGATGCTTCACAGCTGGGCTGTGACCCACCCAAGTTATCTCTTGCATACATATCTTAACCTGTGCCAGAGGGAGGGGGGAGGCATGTCCTGCCACAGTGGGTTTCTTCCAACTCAGACCATTCCCTGGTTCTGAATTAACAAATCAGACTGTTCAGCCTCTGCTTTGCCACCTTTTAGCAGCTCTAAGTTGGTGCTGCCTTCCTGACCTGGCACCTTGTTCCCCGTGCCAGCCAAACCCCGTGGCTGAGGCAGCTGAACCACTGCCTCTTCTCCCAGTTCCTCCAGTTCCTCCCAGTTTCTCCCTGCAGTGAGGCCCCTCCACGCCATCAGCTGTGTGTTTTGGGATGCACTTCCATTGACCTGATTGTATTTTTAATCTGCCTGCTCATAAATTTTACATTTGCTAACCCTCCGCAGGGCTAAGATTTATATCCCGAGCAAACAGCAATGCCAACAGTTCTTTTTTTCCTGGCAGAAGTACAGTAAACAGATTACCTTAACCAGCTAATTTAAAAAGAAATTACCTTTGTGTTCATAAAACCAGCATCAAGGAGATGCTTATTTATTATTGATGTTTAATTCATGGTAAGCTTAGATGCTGTTTCAGCCCAATCTTCCTTTGTTGATATTTGTGACCCAGAGGCTGCTCATCCCTGGGTTTAAACTCCCAGGGCTCTGCTTCCCTGGATTGACCCTGATGAGTCAATGCAACGTCTTGAGATCCCCCTTCCCAACAAAATATTTAGTCTGAGCAGCAGAAAATATGAAAAATAGCTGCTGGTTGAGGTGATCCAGATATAAACAGGTTCGGTGGGGCTGGGAGGGCAGCACTGGGGAGCTGCACCACCCCTGAGAACGTTTGTTTGGCAGCATTTCAACATAAAACGTGGGATTTGTCCCTGGTTTTCCAGTCAGATCAACACTGGGAAATATCCAAGCTCCAAACCAGCTAAACCAGGAAAAAGTTGCAGTGGAAATGTTTTCCAAAAGTGTTGTCCCAGCACCATTCCCATTATCAGACAGTCAGACTGATTTGTCTCTAATTACAGCTCTTTGCAGCCGTTTGTGAGATATTCAGCAGAAGCCATTTAATTGGCTGGGCCCCTTTTCAGATTAAATCCTTCTCAAATCCAAGTCCCATTAGGAATTTGTGAGGCTCCTTAATTCTGCTGTGAAAAGAGTCCCCCTTTCATCAGCGGGCCTGTGTTTTATTTGGGCAAAAGCCACTTTATGCCACTCTGTAAAACAGCCTCAAATGTAAATCAGATTATGCTCTTTATTGTGGCCAGAGGTCCAAAAAGGGAATTTGCACAAGTGAAAATCAGGCAGTTTTATGTCTGCTCAGTTTAGGTCCCAAATCACAAATAATTTGCTGAAAATTCAAATAAAGTGAGTTTCTGGACTGGATAAAAATACAAGAAAATTCACATAAATAGGGCAAGTGGATTATTATATTATTACTGTATTATTAATAATTATCTTTCACATCACTCACTAGAAAACCCTGTTGCTACCTTTTACACTGCTCTCTGGTAGTACAGGGGGGAGTAACCCTGATTTTGAATTCTTTGCTGCCCAAGGGAAGTCTTGCATCCAGAACAAGTTCCTGCACAGAGCACAGATGTGTTTCTCATCAGCTTTTCCTTTTCCAAGGGATTGCTGGAACCCTGCTTGCAGAGAAACCAATTTTTAGGAGATTCAGAAAAACTCTTATATTATTATCATTGTGGCTTGGAGAAACACCTCTCCAGCAGGAGAAGCAAAAACACAAATAGGTGGAAATACAAATAGAAATAAAATGTGAAGGCTACTCACAGAGCAGCCCACACCTCCCTCACACCCCTGAGCAGCTGCAGGTCAGTGTCAGGATGAAAAATAACTCAATCCAGGAGGATGGGTCCCTGTGGATGTGCCTGTAACACCCCCAGCCCTTTGGTGCCCACAAAAACTGGGGAGAAATCCCTGTCATGGTGCAGAACAGCTCATGGAACACGAGGTAAATGAGAGGAAGGGACAATCCAAGTGTTTTTATCAGCTGGGTTGACTCCTTCCATTTTTCCTGTGTTTCTTTTCCTCTGGTGTTTAATATTTTAGTGCCAAGCAGAACTCCAGGCTGGGTTATTGGGGTCAGACTTGTAGAGAGTATCTGGTGATGTTCCCAAAGACTCAGAGAAATGGAGATTGTTCAGGTGCAATCTTCCAGCAGATTGCTTTGGTGCAGGATCTGCAGAGCTTTAAGTTGTAGAGATTTCAAACAGTCCTTAATAAAAAGTCAGGAGGAAAGGATTAGGAGGAGGAAAGGAAGAGAGAGGAAAAGTGGTAACTCGAGGTCTGGGATCTTTGGGAAGGAAACAAGTGAGGGATCTGAGGGGTCTGTGCACAGAGCTGTGTCCCCACTCGGGGCAGGATGACGTGTGCCTTGGCTGCACAAGCCTCACACTGGCTGCACTCTTTATTTTCAATTATTCGTCTGTTTTTCCCACATGGTTGGTTTATTTTCACTCCTTACACCTGGCTTTCTGGTCTTTAGGCTGCTCTGATCCTGGGCTCAGTCTCAATCTCCTTAAAATAGAGATAGTAATGGACAAGTCATTCAGCCTTTCATCTGCCATTAATGATGAATTACACAGCCTGCACCAGGTCATCAGCTGCTAGAAATTGGCTTAGGAACACTGAAATCAATATACACCAGCCGAGAATTGGATTCTGGATATGTATTAGCACCTCATTTGCTTGAGTCTTTTCGGTTGTTTTGAATTCACTGATGATTGCAGAGTCCTACAGGTTTATTTCTGGTTTATTCCTCGTATTCCTCCCTTACTTCTAGGAGTTTGTTACTCATTTCTGAGGTGATGCATCATCACCTGCCACGTCATTTCATTTTCAAATATCCTTTGGGACATGATTTCCAGTTCCTACTTTTGCCTTTCAATTTATTACAGTGAAGGACAGGCTGCCTCTGGATTTTTTTTTTGTCTTAGAGAAGTAAGAATATATTTGGGCATATTTTCCTATTCACCTGGTTTTAACTGTCCCACTTTGTGTTGGTGAAGACTGAAAGGTGATCAAAGGTAAACAGGGTTTTTTCTCACTCTTTCCATCACTTTTCTTCTGTCCCCCTGAGTACAAACCCCAGACAGCTCTCATCTCCTAGGAGGGGGAGATTTTTCTTTAAAGCAATCCTTATGTAAGAGTCGTGCTTATATCTCTGAGCTTTTTCTTTCACTTTATAGATTTAGCATACGAATTTTGCTTGCAACTCCGACAAATTCTTAATCAGCTTCCAGATTTTTCCTCCAGGGTGTTTCCAAGGCCAGTGCTATCTTGAGTACTCCAAGCAGGGCCAAAATATTTCTTGTAAAAGAATTTCTCTTTGGTCAGCGGCGCTGCAATGATCCAAAGGACTTTTTTCTAGTCACAAATTAAACCTTGCCGTTATCTCAGAGAATGTCTCTATACCAGAAAACGTTGTAGAGAGGAGCTGGTTTCATCCCCTTATTTGAATTATTTTAATTATCATGCCTGGAATCTCGTGTCGTGTTACCTTGCTCTGATCCCCGGTGGGCGCCTGTCAAATTTCATTAGGTCGTGGAGACTCTCCTTCAGTGGCTCAAACATATTTTCAGCGTGAGCCAAGCCCTGAGTATTCCCCAAGATGAAGCCAAGAGCTTCTCTCTGCACTGAACTGTTGAAAGGAGAGCTTGACCTAATTAGAAAAGGCTCCCAAAGAGCAGCAGAGAACGAACTCCTGCGAAACAAAGCACTCCGAGCTCTTCACTGAGGTGATTTTTTGACCTGTGCTGCTCGTTCTGGATTTGTCTGCACCAGAAATGGCTCTGGGATAGAAAATTTAACCAGTTCAAATAACTGGAGGGGGTTGGGGTGGTGTGGGGTGGAGGCTGTGGCTCGTGGGTGCTGCACCCCAAAGGGTGAGGTGAATTTGGGGGTGGCAGCTTCCAGCACTGCACGTTTCAATCTCAGCACTCAGGGCAGGAGCTGGGATGAACAACCCACAAACTACCCCAAAAAATGCCTTTTGGAGAGAATTTCCCTTATTTGGGGCAAATTATTATTTCCCTTATTTGGGGATTCTGTATGAAATGAGGATGAATTCTGAATTTCCTGTCCTCCTCACCACAGGAGTTATCTTTGTTTTTACAGAGCAGACACTCATGTTATAGAGCACAGCTTACCATTCATGGCTTTTCTTGATTTGCAGATTATTTCCAGTTGTTTTGTCTGGGTTGGTCTTTTTTTGTTTTCTTGTGGGAAATCTGTAAAGCAGCACTGCAAGAATAAAAAAGGCAAATGGATCTGTGTGGGTTTTATAGAGCTCCTTTCATGGGATCATAAAATTCCCTTCAAAATGATGAGTTAGATGCTGTTAGAATAGTAAATATGTAAATTCACGAGTAATTTGCAAATGTCCTTGAGCCACTGAACCCGTTGCAATTGCTGGGCTCGATGGAATTGTTCAAGTTCTTACTCCAGACGACAGAACTGACTTTCATCTTCCTACATTTAAAGGCTTTCCCTTTCCTATCTCTTTAGATACAGACAATAAACAAGCTTAAAATATTACAGGGGCAGGAGGGGCAGCCAGAGAAATAAACACTGCTCACTCCTTTTACTTCTGCATTGTCAAGATGCCTTTTTTTTGGAAGTTCCTTGGAGCTGAGATGCTGTGGAAAACTCTGCAGCTTTCTCTGTGTTTTGTAGGCACATTCAGGGTGCCAGGGGTGGGGTTAAACACAACCTGAGCTCCCTGAATTTGTGTTTCCATCGCAGAAATACCACTGTTTTGGGTATAATCATACCAATTTGCCATTTCAATATGATATTTTTTATTTATCCTTTTAAGCCCATCTCTGGCCCCTGTCCCTATCCAAAGGAGATGTGTAAAGTTGTGCCCTGGCTTTGAGGAATCTTAATTTTTTCTTTTATCTGATTGCACAGGGAAAAGGATTAATCAGGTTCTTGGAGACCTCTGCTGGTAATATCATCCTGCTAAGTCAGATGTTCTTATGTCAAAACAGGGCAAATGACCATTAAAAAAATCTGGACTCATCTATTGTTTAATGGGACCTTCTGAAAAGTATTATAGGTATATTAAGATACTATTAATTATAAGATCTTAGAGAGATAGTATTGTATATTGTAGATATATCTGGACAAAAGGTAACTCCTAAGGAAGTCTGAGGTTTTGGATGGTCTTCAAAACCACGTGGCAATTTTAGTGGAATTTAGTGGAATCTGGCTAAACTTAAACAGTATTAAAACTGATAAAAATATGTGAAACGCAATTAAAAATACAATCTCACAAGTGGCTGAAAACTTCCAGTGCCAGTTTTCACCAAATTCTACCAAAATGTGTCTCCAATATCTGCTTGTGGCCTTTCTAGATTTATTCAGTGTCACTAATACAATTATTGGGTCCAAAGGCTTTTCGTTCCTGTGGCAAGATGTGGAGTTATGGCCATAATCAAGACAAGACTGAGAGCCTCGGCCTGAAATAGTGCCTCTAACCATGCAGAATTACTGGAATCACCTTAATTTCAGTGCAGAAGTAGTTCTAAATTACAAGTTTTGAAGTCAGGAGCTAAATTTTACAGCTTTGAAGCCCAAGTCATAGAGACCCTGAGGAGGAAAATGTCTCTATTTGAAGGACCAGGGGTGTAACTATTGTTCTGTTTTTGTGGGATGAGCAGGCTTTCTGAAGTTGTTCGTTTTCTTTAAGGGTTTTTACTAAAAATAAAATAAAAGCAGCTTCTGATGTTGCCCATGCCACCTTCAGAAAGCCACACTGGACTGGGGGAAGAACAGGAATGTTTAGCAGTTATTAATTGTGGTGTCGCTGTTATAGAGGAGACAGGGAGGAATAACGACACAGAGCCAGGAAGGAATGGAGACAATGGAATTATTTATTTAATAATAAACAGGTTTATATGTGTTAGTTCCCTTAGAGTTTACTTGAATGGCAAAAGGCCGTTGGATCTCTAGCCAGCTACCTCCCAGAGTGATTGGTCAATTCTCACAACACCCATTTCAAAATATTTCCTCAGTTGATATCACAACAATCCTAAAATAGTTTGTAGGTGCAAGATAGCAAAGTTGGTTTACAAAACCCACAGCGTTGTTTTTAATAGTTTGCATGGGAAAGACAGAGCTCTCACAGAATGCTGCAGAGAGCTGAAAACTTTTCTGCTAAAGCTTTTTAGCATCCATATTGTGTTATTAAATCAAAGTCATAAATATGCTGATAAGGGAAGAAACGTCCATTTGGCAGCCCAGAGCTGTTGTT
>VWZT01015994.1:15248-33811 GCA_013397055.1 Pachycephala philippinensis
GGGGGGTCCTGCTGGTCCCTGCGGGGCACTGCGTGGCCCTGGTGGCATCAGCGTCCCTGGTGGCAGCACTGGAGGCCACGCGGGTCCCCGCAGGGTGGGGGTGGCCCCGGTGGCCGCACCCACCCCCGCCGGTGCCGCAGGTTTCAACCCGCGCTGGGAGGAGACGCTGCGGTTCCAGGTGCGGGCCCCCGAGCTGGCCCTGGTGCGCTTCGTGGTGGAGGACTACGACAGCACCTCCTGCAACGACTTCGTGGGGCAGTTCACGCTGCCCCTGCCCAGCATGCGCCAAGGTGGGTGCGGGTGCCACCCCGCTGCCCCCCGGGGACGGGCACAGCCCCCTGCCACCGCTGAGCCCCGTCTGTCCCCAGGGTACCGCCACATCCACCTGCTCTCCAGGGACGGCGCGGCGCTGTCCCCCGCCACGCTCTTCGTGCACGTTCGGTGCAAGAGCCTGTGAGGCGCCCACAGGAAGGACATCCTCGTGTCCCCGAGGTGCCCGTGGCAGGGACAGCGTGTCTCTGTGTGGGGGACAACAGCTCCTCCATGGTGGGCACCCTGCGTGGGGACAGTCCAGGACACCGCTCACCTGCCTGTGGTGACAGCAGGGCTGGGAGGACACAAAGGGGTGGGGGCTCCCCTCCCTGATCCCCAGTGCCACCCCCTCTGCTGGTGCCCCTTTCCTTGAGGGGACAGAGATGCTGTGACAAGCAGGACGGGTTGATTGGCCCAACAACAGCCCAGCACAGCCCCACAGGGGTGACATGGGTGACAGCAATCCCCAAAGGTCACCAGTCCTGGCCATGCTTGATCCCAGCCCCTCTCGGGGTGCAAGGACAGCACCATCCCCATGGAGTCCCTGAGGGGACCCTGCCACCACACACTCCCTTGTGCCCGGGTGGGGACACATTCCCAACCTCTGCTCTGGCACCAGCGACGGTCACAGATTCACACCCTGGGATCAAGCCAGTCGAATAAAGGTTTTATTTTAACAGAGCCTGTCCCAGTGTCCCTGTCACCCCCCGGGGCCCATTGTGGGTGGATCAGGGCTGAGCCCACCCCCAAACCAGAGGTGCCCTGGGGAGCTGCCAAGCACCCATGGGTGCTGCACCCATGGATTCATCGGAGCAGCCCTCAAACCTGCCATGGGGACAGGGGGAGGGTCCCACGGAGTGTCCCCCACCCGCACCCAGCCTCCCCTAGCCCAGGACAGCAGGGACACAGGAGGGGACACAGAGGTACTTGCATAGGTGACACAGGACCCCGAGCAGGGGGGATGTGATGGCACTGCCAGGGGGGATCTGATGGGCTCCTGGTCCCCACCGCGGCCCCACAGGTCCAGGCTGGGGTGGGCACAGGCTCTCAGGGTCCGTGGTGCCACGGGGTGTGACAGGGACACGCAGGGACAGGAAGGTGTGGGAGTGCATAGACAGGGTCTTGGCCTTGGTGTGCAGCTTTGGAAACCTTTGGCTGGGTGGGCAGGAGAATCTCGGAGCTCTGGGTGGACAAGGTTCATGGCATGGCAGGAGGCTGTCCGGGCACTCCTTTCCCAAAAGATCTCAATAGGATGAAGATTTTCCATGAAAACGGTTCCTTTATCTCGGTGGATCCCACGGCACGAGGTGACAGCGGGAGCTGGTGGCGGAGGCACCGGGGTGGGTGGGGAGGCTGAAGCTCCGGGGTGATGCTGACAGCACATATCTGTATTTCCACGCTTCCAGAGAAAAGCAGCTGAGCAGAGGCCGGAGATGTGGCAGTGGCGATGGAGCAGCCCCCGGTGCCCGCAGCCCCACGGGGGAGGCTGAGGGGAAGGAGCCCAAGGAGCCCGAGCAGAGCGGGGTGCGCTGGACACGCTCTGGAGCCGAATCCCCCCCGGATCTTCGGGCGCTGCTGCCCCTCGGCTCAGCGCTCGCCCCGTCGAGCAGGAAGGGTCGGAGTCTCCGTGGCCAGGCAGGAGATGGGACAAGGCATCGCTTGCACAAATAGCCCTTGGAAAGGAATCTCGCCGTGCTCCCGAGCTCGCGGGGAGGGGCCCTGTTTAGTCAGGAGCAAACGGGGGCAAAGAGCCGAGCAGAGGAGAGCCCGAAGCACCCTCGGGGCAGGCGGGAGGGTTTGGCCAGCGGCCACCACGTCCCGGGGCTCCAGCACGCCGGCAGCATCAGCCTCAGCTGTCCCCACGGAGAGAAGTCCCGGTCCAGCGGCCCAGCGGTGACCTTCAGCAGCCAAATGCAATTCATGGCAGGTGGGAACAGGAAAGATTTAAAATATATATAATATAGACTTTTATTATTCACCCGTTAAATCCATTATATGCCAATCATGATCTAGTTTCAGCAGTTACATTCCCTTGATCATGTCTTTAGAGGATGAAATTAAATCAAACAAGGAGACGGCTGATGGCAGCAGGGGCCGTGGCTCTGGTCCCCCTCTCCTGGCGTGGGTCCAGCTTTGGCAGAAAGGATGAGGGCAGCACCTCCGCAGGCCCGGCTCCTCCACGCTCTCCTGGCAAGGGCTCCCTTACTGCAGCACCAATCCGACCTGGGAGCAATGGAAATGGGGTCAGGATGTGTCCTCTGCTCCGTTCCCAGCTCTGCGTGGGCACAGCTGGGAGGGCTCAGTGCTGTCTCTGTGGGTTTCCCCACTGGTTTTGGGATATTTGAGAGCGGCAAAGCCCTGGGTTTTGTGGCTGAATGGGCACACGGGCCCTGCCCAGCTCTGATCCGGGGAGGTGACCAATGTTTGGGGTGTGACAAGCCCCGTCAGGTTATGAGACAGCCTTGATTCATGAGCCAAGGATATTTCTGAGCTCACGACGAGTAGAGGGATGGAACACCTCTCCTATGAGCTGGAGTTGTTCAGCCTGGAGAAGGCTGCAGGGAGGCCTCAGAGCCCCTTCCAGTGCCGAGAGGGGCTCCAAGAGGGACTTCAGACAAGGGCCTGGAGTGACAGAACAAGGGGCAATGGCTTCCCACTGCCAGATGGGATTTTGGGAAGGAATTCCTCCCTGTGAGGGTGGGGAGGCCCTGGCACAAGGTGCCCAGAGCAGCTGTGGCGGCCCCGTTCCTGGAAATGCTCAAGGCCAGGTTGGACAGGGTTTGGAGTAACCTGGGATAGCAGAAGGTGTCCCTGCCTGTGATGGGGTGGAACAAGATACTCTTCTAAGGTGCCTTCCAACCCAAACCATTCTGTGATTCTGTGACTTGGGAGAAGCTGCTTCCCAAGAGCCTGGTCCCTGGACATGTCCCTTGGTAGGCAGCTGGCACTGCTGGGGACTCTCCAGGACGTGCTGGTGGCCGGTCATGCGCTCTGGCCCAGGGGACCCAGAGGCAGCCCCACCACAGGAAACATTCCCAGCATCAGGCTCTCCCACCCACCAGCTCTCCCAGAGAAAGAAGGGATTGCTGACACCTCCCGGGGACCTCCGGCGCTTCCCAGGAGGCTCAGCAGGCGAGTGAGGCTGGTTTAGGGCACAGGGGCTTGTGCCCAGAGGCAGACCTGGCTTCACACCAGGGAACCAAAGCCCTGTGACTGCCATCAAGGCATTAATTAGCTGTTAAGGCATTAATTAGCTATGATGTAGCCGGGCAGATTCTGGTTCTCAAGCACCATCCTCTGCAAGGTGGCTGTGGACTGGAGAGATGCTGAATCACGTCTTTGGGATGGAGGGACAGTAGCAACCAGGTGCTGCCTCAGAATGGCCCAGGGCAGGCAGAGCGGCTCTGGGAGCAGCTGGGTGGGGAACAGGCTGCTGGCCCTGGGGACAAATGACATCCTGGGATGCCGTGGGTCAGACCCCTGCGTGTGGCAGCAGAGCTGCCTCGTCACAGGCCCTGCTCCAGCCTGTCTGCTCTCTGCAGAGAGAGCTGGAGCTGTTCCTCCCACCCCACCCCACCCTACACTGGCACCCAGGGCTGTGCAGTGACACCCGGGCCCTGGGAGGGATCACAGGTGACTGTCACAACCCCAGTGTCACATCCCTCACCCTGCAGCCCTCTGCTGTCTCCTCTGTGCTTGGTCTCCTTCCTCACAGGGAAGAGGTTGGTGTGAGGGGAAGGACTGAACCTGCACTAGTCCAGGAATAAAAATAGCTTTGGAAGATGAGAGTGGAGGGATTTTCCCCAGGGACACATGGAGATGGCACAGGGATTCACCCATCACCGTGTGGGGCACCGCAGGGACATCGACTGGGCTGGGAACGCCGAGGGGTGGGTGACACCAAACTCATGTCCCCAGGGTTGTGGGGACGAGACCCCTCCTCACAGCACTGACCTTCTCTGGTGCCATGCTGGGACACTTCCAATTGTACAGGTAATACTGCAGGTTCCCGTCCCCGATCCCGAACTTCAGCTTCTCCAGGAAGGTTTTGTTTTCCATGAGATCCAGTGCATTGAAGACGTCAAATCCTTTCTGCACAGGGAAGACATGAAGCCATCAGTTCCTGATTTTGTGCTGGGGAGTTCCTCCCACCTGTGAGCAGCCTGGCCCCCTTTCCTGCCCGGCTTTGAATCCCAGAAAAGGGCAAGAGCTCAGCCTTGGTGTCCCCAGCCTCAAACCAACTACTACAGGAGTTTGCTGTAGGACATGAGTATCACACCCTGAGCTCAGCCCACCACGAGCAAAAAGGTTCAAGGTACCCCTGCATCCCTCTCCTGGGTGGCAGATCCTTTAGGATTTGGATTTCTACAGCCCTGGGAAGAAGCCCTTCCCACAAACCCAAGGGTGGCCAGCCTGCAGCGAGCTGCCCAGCGAGTTTCCTGGTGAGCTGCCCGGTGTCCCACGGTGCCACCCCGTCCCTGGTCCCTGCCATCCCTCACCGACTTGGCGAGGATGAGCGCGTCGCTCATGAGGTCGATGAGAGGCGTCTTGGTGTGAACGTTGTAGAAGGAATAAGCAGCTTTCAGGCTCTTGTGAGTCGCGTGGTTCATGATGGTGGAGGGCAGCGTGTAGAAGCTCAGGAAGTCTGTCACCTCTCCCGGGGCACTCTGGAAGGCACAAGTGACATCACAACATGTCAGGCTGGGATAAAGCCTGGCCAGAGCCTCAGAGGGGCTCTGCCAGTTGGAGTGATGGGTGCAGGGAGACTCAGGGCATCTCAGGATGGAGGCACCATCCTCCAGCAAATTCCCATCCCAGAGGGAGCCTGTCCCCAATTGCTCCCACAGCTCCAGTAGAGGCAAAAGCCAGGAGAACACCCCTCCCATTGTGCTCCTGCCCCTCACCTCTACCACAAAGGTGTCGATGATGTTCTCCTGAGGTAAGAACCAGTGCTCCACCTCCTCTCGGCTCATCACAGGTGTCAGGTGGAACTGCTTCAGGTACTCGGTCAAGAGCTTGTGCACAGCAGAGATGTCCTTGTGCTCCATGGGCCGCAAGCCGGGAGTCTTGGGAGTCTACAGAAAGTGGGACAAGTTGTTTCATTGCTTGCACAGTGGTTTTCATCACCCAAGGGCTCTCCAACGAGCGGCACAGAGACGCTCTCTGCTTAGATCAGCCCATTTTCAGCCCCCAGCCCTGCGTGCCCAGCAAAGGAGGGATGTGATCGGCCGTGACACTGATGGCAAAGATCACAGAGAGCACAGTGTGTCCCAAATCCCCAAGCGCCAGGTCAGGTCCCACTGAAGTGGTCTCCTACTCACTAATGACACAAACTCTCTGCTTCCCTCCAGCTTCCTGTTCCCACTCACAGCAGGCACGGGCTGGGAGACGTGTCCCAGGCTCCACAAGATGTTATTCCCAGTTGGCCTCAATTACTAATCTAGGGTTGGGATGGCTCAGCAAGCCCAGATCCGCTCTGGGGCTGAGTTTCTGTGCAAAAACCAGTAGCTCCAGCCCAGCAACTGCTGCCTGTGTGGCTGTGGGAGGCAGGAGCTGGGAGCTGCCCAGCATGAAAGCAGCACTTTCCACCCCAAAGAGGCAGCTCTGGCTGACAGAAAGGAGCCAGCAAGGTCGGGGAAGGTGGTGGCAATTTCAATGCATTGTTTGTTTTTTTCTCTTCCATCTCCAGCTGGGGAACTTCCCCAGCAGGACAACTGCAGTGCCAGAACTGATCAGTGTGACTGAAGAATGAGGGACTAACCCGATCCAAGGTCACACCGAGGCTGTGTTTGGACAGATGAAGGCTGTCACATCTGCCTGCTTGTTTTAGCAGGATGACAGGCTGTGACTCACCAGCAAACAAAAGCTCACAGGGTCCTCTAACTGCAAGAATTTGCCCTTAAAATGCAGGTACCCAGGCAAAAATACGTAAAGATTAAATAAAGCACAACTGCTTGACAGAGTCATTTACTACATGGAACAAACCCTGGCTCTCCAGGCAGAGGACTTGACCTCAACCAGCATGTTTGTGCCTCTCCCTTCGCCCAGCAAGGAGCAACTCCTGAGCTCTGCTCCCGGCTGGCACCCACCTCGGGCAGCCGGTAAAGCTTCGTGGTACGTTGCATAGTCATGTTCCTGCTCAGGTGGGAAAATTTGACCTCGATGAGTTTCCGAGGGTTCAGGGAGCGGTGCCAATACCTGCGGAAACACACTGGCAGTGGGAGACTCGCTCTGGGGCAGCGGGGCGGCCGCGAGGGCAAGTGAGAACATCAGGCCAGCAGCTCCCCACGGAGAGAAACACGGCTCTGAAGTGCTTGTGCTGCCAAAGCCTCCTCTCCCGTGTTACATGAGCAGCTTTAGCAAAGCCACTGCACTTAAATCCTGGAAGGACAGTGTGGGAGGAGAAGCCTGGGCTGGGATCACTCTCTCCTGTCCCGGGGAATCCCACACATGCTACTGGCCACAGAGGGGACCTCGGGAAGGGAAGGTCTGCACACAGAAACCTTGGGAGAGCCACAGACACTCACCTGCAAGTCCCCACAGGCTTTGGCAGCACCACTCCCGCAGTGTAAACAGCCTGGAAGATCCCCTCCAGATGCACCCTCCTCGTGATCTCACGGATCAGAACCGGAGCCACCCGTTTGGAGCGCAGCTTTTTGTGGACACACAGGAAGTTTATCTCCACCATCTTCTTCTCTCTTGGGGAAGAAACAATGCAGAGCATGAGGCTTGACTGTCCTGACCTGGGAGGATCAGACCAACGCCCTGGGTAATCACCTCCAAGCCCCTTCAAGGGAATGAGGAATCAAAACCCCAGGGAAGGGACAGGGGCTGGGTTTGGAGAACCCTCCCTTAAGCTGTTACCCAGGGATTCCCAAAAAAAAATGGTCTGAATCTGTGTTGGGGAGGGTCAGGTTGCACTTAGGGAAGGGTTCTTCCCCCAAAGGGTGGCTGGGCAATGCCCAGGCAGTCTCCTGGGAAGAGGCTCCCCAGGGAATGGTCACAGCCCCAAGGCTGCCAGAGCTCCAGGAGAATTTGGACAACGCTCCCAGGCACAGGGTGGGATTGTTGGGCTGCCCTGTGTAGGGCTAGCACCTGGACTGGATGATCCTTGGAGATCCCTTCCAGCTCAGGATATTCTATGATTCTACATCTCCATCTAGCCCTGGATGATTTCTGTAAGTCAGAGCTCTAAGTTAACCTAACCTTTTGAGGAAAACAGCCTTCACAGTGGTTACCTGCAAGATGTCCCTGCCCAGAACTTCCCTGCCAACCCTTTAACATCCCCCATCTTCCCTTCCAAGCAGCAAAACATCTCCAAAGCTGAAGGGTGCAGGTCTGCCTGTGGGCTGGGGAGGACAATGTGGCCAGACCCCCTCAGCACTCCCAGAAAGCCCGAGGTGTCAGCAAGGGAAACGCAGTGGAGCAGCACTCACGTGTCATAGATGTGGATGGTGGCTGGAATCGCGCTGATAAATCCCACCAGCTTCTTGCTGGAGACCACTCGGACCCCACAGTGCCACTGGGGCAGCCAGCCTGGAGGACGCAGCGCCCTGGGGAGGGGACACACCTCAGCAGTCACCTCCCATCCAAGGCCCCTGGTGTACCTGCTCCTGCCTCCCACCCTGCCCTGGGACACCCCGTGTCCCGCTCGCAGCAAGAGGATGAGAGGGTGACAGTGATGTGACAAGGACTGTTGGGATCCAGGGCAATTCCTGCATCCCACGGGCAGTCCCCACTAGGGACACGGGAGGAAATCCCTGTTCCTCGATTCAGGAATGCCCTGAGGAAACAGCAGCTCTGCTGTGACAGGACTCCAAGGGTCATTGCTGCCAGCTGCCTTCATCCCACAGCTCCAGGGCACTGAGGAATTCCTCAGTGGGATTTTCACAAACACTTGAGGGATCAAATCAAAGAGGAAAGAAGCCCACTTTTAAGTTCCCATCTCTCGAAGGAGCCTGAGGCAGGCAGGGCTGGGTGACAGCCCCCTCTCACCGTGTCTCTGGGACAGTGTACACAGTGCCAGATGGGGAAGGGACATTTCAGGAAGAAGGGAGATGGGATAAGCAAAGGCAGCTGCAGCCCTGTCACCAGGATCACGCTTCTCAGCATCCCACACCCTCTGCTCCGCACTGCTGGTGCCACTCACCACAGCAGGAACTCAGGAGAGTAATCGAACCGGAACATGTTGTCATCATCCTCCACATAGTTCTCGTTGAGCAGCGTGTAGAGCTCCTTCAGCTGCAGCAGCACAGAGCACGCAGGTTAAGGAGGTTACTCAGCCATCACCTGCCCCCAGACAGGACCCTGAACACTCTGTGTGTGGCCACAGCTCTGGGGCACCATGTGCAGCCGTGTCCCTGCTCCTGGCACATCTCCCTGCTCTGGGGGCCTGGACCAGTGCCACACAGAGCAGGGGCAGCAGCAGGACACAGGTAAGCCCTGGGTCATCTCCCAGTGAGGTGGGTCATGCTCTAAAGGGTCTTCCTAAGCAAAATCTCCTGGCTTCAGGCATCTGTACGTCTGCTTGAAGAAACCAGGCCAAGCTGGCCAATCTGGGATGGGTAAAAGGGAATTGCAGTGGGGGCAGTCAGACCCATCCAGGCCCAAGGAGATGGTGAGACAGAGCCAGAGAGTCGCCTGCTGTTTGTTTCCATCCCCAAAATCATCTCCAACAGCCCAGGCACTGAACTGCCAACCAAGACACTCCCCACACGCGCATGCCGAGCTGCCTGTACTCACCACGCCTCTATCCCCCAGGTCCAGGGCATCCCAGGTGAAGCCCTGGGGCAGGGTGTATGGCTCCTGGCGGATATTGTCCTTGTCCGGCTCCACCGGACCGTGGGTGTTCACCACTTCTCCTGCAGGACAGAGCAGGGAGCCATGAAGGAGTTCCCTACTGTGTGAGGCCAAGCCTCCACAACACCTCAGTCTGGTGTCCAACGTGCCTCACGTCTCCCGCCTCTGGAGTGGCAGACAGGGATTGTCACTTGACCCACCCAATTTGGGATATGACAGCGGGCAGGGAATCAAAAATCCTTCCAGGGCAACGGTGGAGCCCATGGGGTGACCAAACACAGCCACAGCCACAGCTACACCATGGCGCTCCACACGTGATCCTCATCCTTCCCCCTCCCCACACTCCCAGCCTGGGCCAGCACTTTCCCGTGAGCCCCTCCATGGGAGGGTGATCTCCTGCCAGCTCCGGCCGCTGCCACTTGGCAAGTGTCAGGGTTTCCTGCACACTGTGGCTAAGGAAGAGCTGCAGTGAACAACACAACTTTTGTTGTAAAACCACTGACTCCTAAAGGCCCTGATTCAGCCAGGAGATGTCGGCTCAAGCTCCGGCTTTCTCGGGGATGTCGGTCCAGCAGCATAACTTCAGTGCTGCCAAGAAAAGCGAGTTGTGCTAATTAGGAATTCCCTTAAAAAGGCATTGAAAAGGTTTCCAAGCAATGGGGAGGTGATGGAAGCCCAGAGCAAAAACTTGCCCCATCACACCCACTCCAGGCAGCTTCCAGAAATGCTCACCCCTGGCTGCCCTCTCTGTTTTGAGCAGGTGCTGAACTGCTCTGAGATCTGGCCCCAAAAATCCCACAGCACTTCTGTTATCCAGCCCTAAATAGCCCCGTGTCCATAATGCTGTGTGCCAGAGGCTGCCAGGACCACGAGGAGCGCTGGGACACAGGGAGTGGCCGGCAGCCAGGCACAGCCAGGGCACAGCCACCGCCGTGGTGTTGGGAGGAACGAGCTGCTTTGTGCCTCCCACTCCCCAGGAGACACCTTCCACCCTTCCCCCAGGGTTTTCCCAAGCAGAAATGATGTTTCCCATGCCCAGCATCCTTGGAAAAAAGGGCAAATGCAAGACCAGGCTCTGCTGTCTCACATGACCATGTGCCATCTCACTGTGATTTTCCCAACTTCAAGCTGAGACTGTTGCTCCCAGGAAAGTTTTTGAGACCCAAAAAGGCCTCAGAGTGGTGTGCACAACATGGAATGGGAATCAAACATTGCATCTGCAGCAAAAGGGACACAACCCCACGAGGGGAAATACTGAAGAGGAGCAAATCTGAAGCCATTACAAGTTTTGGATAAATCTAGAAACTGTGGGCTTGGACTCATTCCCTAGTTCCCCTGAGCTCTGGGGGATGCAGATGAGGAGAGACTAAAGTGAAGTCATCCCAGCACCCCAATCAGCCTGGGAATGAGCGCCTTCCAGGCAGGCAGCTCTCCTGTCACATCTCTCTGCTCTGAGAGCTCCTGCCACGGTGTCAGCAGCAGATCACTGCCACAGGCTGGCAGGAGCAAGAGGAAGAGCTGGAGCAAGGACTAGAGCTGGGAAGCACCACTGGGATGTTCACAGAGGGAAGAGGGAACCAAGAGATGGGGCTTCCCATCCTTAGATGCTCATGGCAGCTTGCGGTGGAGATGCTTTGATGTTTGTGCTTCTCCTCTCCTGGCTCAGCTGCAGTTCCTGCCCGTGCCAGAGAGGGATGTGAGCCCAGCAAAGCAAAGATGTGGCAGCTCAGCACACGGACCTGCTTCCCAGAGCTGCTCCTATCACCATCCAGCCCTGACTCACCCCGAGTTCCCTTCCACACCAAGGATCCCTGTCTGGGAAGCTTCAGCCTCCAGGGAGGGGAGAGCTGGACAGCTCTGAGTCCGTAGGATGTGGCAACACCACACATGAAACTTGGGTATAGAGGGCTGGGGAGACCCAACTCCAGGGCTGAGGACTGGGATTAAGGGATGCACAAATGTAGGAGGCATCAGGCTGGATGTCTGAAGTGGTTCCTTGTCCCTCTGCATCCCCTGAAGTGCTTGCACAGCTCTCCAGACCCTCCCCATCCACTCAGCCCAAGCTGCTGAATGCTGGAGAAGTGGTTTTGATGCCTTTGAAGCCCCGGCCAGGCAGGGACTCATTTGGTGGCCACAGATCAGCATCTCCAGGCTTCTCCGAGGGCTTTCTGGAGCAGCCTGGGCACCACAAGGCCTCCCCCAGGGCCCACAGGACGCCGAGGGGCTGCACGTACCTAGCTTGGGCACCGGCTGTGTGTCCCAGAACTGGTAGCTCCTCTTGCTGGCTTCCTCCATGGTTTTGGCAGGGCCCTGACCTACAGAGAAGAGCTCAATGGCTTTTTGAATCTCCTGGATCCTCTCAGCAGGTAAAGAGTTCACCTGAGGGCAGAAAAGGAGGGTGGAAAGACAAAATGAGTTAAGCTGAGCCCCCAGGTCTGTATGTGGGCTCCTCATTAGGGGAACCTGGAGCTGGTCCAGGGTGGGTGCTGGCAGGAAAGGGAGAGCAGGCAGGAACCTCCCTTCCCATCCTCAGCCCTTGACAGGATGGATGAACCCTTTCACCAGCCACCTGCCACTCACCCAGACCTGGTTTCTAGGCACTCCTAGGACAAAGGGGATGGAAGGACTTTCTGGAAATGCTTTGAGCTTCAGCTAAGTGGGTGCTGTGAGCCCCAGAAGCAAACCTCCCCACCTGACATCCTGCAGAGACAGATGGATCAACCCACACCCAGCCCTCGGGATTCCTTCAGTGGCTTTTCTCTCTCACAGTTCAGCCTCCTCCCTCTAAACTGGATCTGTATCCACAAACTGCAGCTTCCAGAGGAGTCCCTGGACACCACGGACTGGGACAAGGCAGAGAGGTTGAGTCAAGATGAAAGATACTTTCATCCTCCTCTTCCTCAAGGTGAATGGCTCTGCATTGAATTCCCAACCCCAGCTCCTCTCTGATCCCTGAGGAATTCAGTTTGAAAAATGCAAAGCCCCAATTTAAAGCTCTGCACAGTCAGATGGACAAAATATTCAAAATATTTGGATGGGAACTGGGCATCAGATAGAAAACAGCCTCTGCTGATGTGTGTCCTCTGTCACAGGACCAGAGGGGACAAGAGGGCCAGGAGGGTCAAACCCTGTGTGTCCCATGCTGCTTCCCGAATCGCTGGCTGCTGGAGAGGATCAGGCAAAGCCCAGAGGGATAAGACAGACCCTGCTCTCCCCAGCTGCTGCTCTTGTGATCATCAAGCACAAAATCAACACCATCAGATGTCACCCCTGTGCTGCTGCTGTGGGCAGGACTCGGAGCTGGCAGGTGGCAGCTCCTGCCTGCGACAGGCAGCTGGTGTCTGGGAAGGATCACTTGGAGGTGCCAGTCTGACCCTGGAACTGGCTGGGATACCCAGCCAAGGACTGCATTATCCCCAGAACACTCTGCAAACACCTTCTGCACCAACAGGAATTCCCACGCACGGAGCCAGGCTGGGAAATCACTCTAAATCTGAAGTTTTTTGAGCAGTCTAGTGCCTAAGACCAGGGCTGGGAACTCTTCCCTTGCCCTAAGTGACACTGGAGGGGTTCAGGATGGGGCTGGCTGTTGTGGGGGGCTGGGATTCCGGGAAGGGGTTGGTCACCTTCACCGGCTGGTCCTGAGCCTGGTCGGGCTGGTCTCCTCCTCCCTTCTCTTTCTTCCGTTTGGGTTTCTTTTTCTTCTTTTTGGCTCCGCTGTCATTTGCTGGACTCAGGCCCCTGGGGAACAAAAGCAACATCATTGGAGCCTTGGGGTTTTCTTTTGGGAGAACATTTGTTTGCTTTCTGAGGCACTCTAAAGAAAATACAGGCTCCCTGCTGAGTCCAAGTCTCCAGGAAGGGGAATACTCCGTGCACGGAGGGTGCAGCCAAGCGCCCACCCCACGGCACAGAACTCCCTGTGTGCTCCCAAAAAGGGATCAGCACCAACACCTCCCACCCCACGGGTTTGCTCAGCGGTGGGGACCGTGCCCTGTGCTGCAGGTGACCACATCCCCACTGTCACATCACCCCACTGTGCCACCCGTGCCCAAACCCACCCTGTGGAGGGGTGCGATGCCCAGCTTTGGCTTTTTCCTCCTCTCCAAGCCCAAGGATAGATGTGGAAACAGAAAATGCTGGTCCAGCCCCAGGGATAAGGCGCCACAGCAGGTCCTGGCAGCACAGAGAGGTTGGTGGCCAAGGACACCGTGCCAAGTGTCACCTCACCTGCAGAGCAGATGCTCCAGGGAGACGAGGCTGTTTATTGGAAAATTATTGTATTGTTATGATGGAGCTGGAAAATTGAGAGTGGGGAGCAAACCTCTGGGAGTGCTGGGTGGGAAGTGCCTACACCAGGGCACAGCTCCTCCTTCCACGGATGCAGGGCAGCCCTGGGCATCCAGATCATGATCATCCCCAAACAGCTGCTGGTGTGAAACCCCTCACTGAGCCTGGCCTTTGTTCCAGCAGCATCCTGATGCCAAAACACAGGAGAGGTGCCTGCTCCCAGCATGGCAGATGGGATCTCATGATGATGATCTCGTGATCCTGCATGGGATGACCTGACACAGGAGAGGCAGGGGGGAGCTGGGGTACCCCAGGCTCGGAGGGAGCCTCCAAACAAGGCCACAGCCTCCGAGGGGGTCAGGGTTCAGGGGGAAATTCAATCCTGGAGAGGCTGGAGCAGGTCTGAGCGGAGGGATGAAAGAGGAAAGGGAGGGACAGGGCCAGGAGAGCTCTGCCAGCTGCCAACACATGAGGGGTCTCCTGCAAAGCAAGCTGGGGGACAGCGGGTGCCAGGACATGGCTCAGCTCTGTCCTGTCCCTCAGAGCTGCCAAGCAGGCTCAGGACACAGCCAGTGCATTTGTACTCTGCAACAGAGGTGCCCCCTTCCTTGCACCCCAAAACAACTCGCACAGCAGGGACAACCCCACAGATCTGACCTGTCCAGAGGCACCAGCCTGGAATCACCCCACAAAAGCACTGCTCACTCCTGGAGCAGTTTAATGTCTTTACCAAACACAAGACAGTGGTGAAGAGGGTGGAGCAGGAAAAAAAGAAGAAACGTGCTGGAAAATATGTTGGAGCAGCATCCAACTACTTATTTCAGCAAGGCCAGAACAAGGAGGAGCTGGGGGGAGAATAGAGCTTGAAGAAATGCAAGTGCAAGGTGTCCCTGCCCATGGCAGGGGGTTGGAACTGGATGATCCTCAAGGTCCCTTCCAACCCAACCATTCCATGCAATCCCTGGGCTGAGCAGCAAGGTTATGAAACTAGGGAAAAGTGGATGGAGAAATGTTTTTTAAAGGGATGAAGCTTGGGAGGTGCCTGTGGATGTAGCATGGAAAGCCAACGTGCTGGGCTGCATTGTCCTGGGAAGCAGAGAAGGATGGTTTGCAGGACACGGGGCTGCTGGGCTGGGGGAGTTTTTCCTCTGGATAAAACCTGAACAGCAGCAGAGACTCTGCAGCCACCACGTGCTGGGGAAAAGATTCCCATCTACCAGCAGAGCCTGTGTGGAACACCAGGAGATGGGAAGCATTCCTGGCATGGGAACAAGCAGTGGTTCAGGGCCAGCTGCTCCACAAAAGGGCGTGAAGAGAAGCCCCCCCCACCTCTTCTCCAGAAGAGCATGAAGGAGAGGAGGGAGAGGACAAGGAACAAAGCCACAGCTCTGAGGACCAGCAGCCCCGAGGACCTGCAGCCCCGAGGACCTGCAGCCCGCGGCGCTGCTGAACCATCCCTGGGGGGAATCTCACCTTCCCTCCCACTGCCAGGAAAGGGCTTTGCCTCAGCGCAGGAGATGCTGCTTGGACATGACAGCAGCAGCAATCCCAGCACAGCGCTGCTGACACCACTATTGATTTTAGTGACAAATGTGTGGTGGCTTTTTTAACTCTCTGGGGAGGAGCACGGGCAGATCCTGGCCACGCTGAAGTCCTGGGATGAGCAAAGCCACCTTGGAGCTGCAATGAACACATGCCAACCGTTTCCTATCAATTTTCACACCACAAACTGACAGCCGCAGGAGAATTCTTGAGCACACCCCAAGGGCTGACGCTGGAAGTTGCCCCTTCCAAAGGAGATGGACACGTGTTCCCAGCTCCCCTGCACGTTGGGATGCTGCAGGTGTCAGTTGTGACAGACAAAACGCTCCCCTCATACTCTGTCGGCATCGCTTTGCCTCATAAATCAGAACTGCCAACTCCCAGCTTGGTGCTAATGAGCTCAGCCCAACCACGCCGGGCTCGCAGGTGAAAGCGCTGAGAAAATTCCTCCCTGATTTATGAGCGAAGCTGGCGTGACCTGGAAGAAATCAGGGTGGCAGAAGGTGGGATGAGGTTTTGCATTCCAGGTGGTATAGCGTGGGGAAGGGCCCTGCTCCAGCCAGGAGATGAAAACCAATCCAGCAGAGGAGTCACCAGCATGTAGGAAAATGCTGGAAAAGCCAAAGGTCCCACTCACTACACCCAGAGAAGCAACAATTACAGGTATTTTCTATTTTAAATCTATTTAGGAAAGAAAATATCTTCTTTCTCCAGGGTAGCTGCACCCCTCAGACACTCCCCAAATTAATGACAGTACCCCACCAGTGTCCTGGGACAAGCCACCACCATCCAAAATCTCAACTACTGCGGCTGGCCTGACCCACAAAGCTGAGAGGGCTGGAGCAGTTTCATCCCCAGGAAGGGTGAGCTGCCAGCCCAGCTCACATCCAATGGCCCACAGCCTTCCCAGCTGCACTTACGGCCTTTTTGCTCCCATATCCCTTTGCATTCCGAGCTGCTCTGAGAGATGAGGTAGCTGGACAAGGGTGCCTTGGCTGCACTGTGCAAAACACCTCCTGATTCCCTGTGGGATCACCATGGTCTCCTTTCTGGCTAAGGAAAACATTTTTCCCCACTCCTGGGAAAGGCATCCCCACATCACGGCCATTCTTAGCACTCCAATCCCTCCTTTCCGTTACCAGGCAGCTCCTTGAGTTGGAGGCAAAGGCTCCAGCACCAACCACTGCCCAGAAAACAACCCCCATAACCAGAGTGATCTTGAAAACTGATTTTTGGAAGCACCTAAAGACAGCAGCCCGGCTTGTTCAGGGTGAGACCTGCTCAGACTGACCGTGCTCCACCAGCTCAGCCCCTCTAGAGGCTGAAAACACCAGACACATCCAGTAACAAACTGGTGCTCAGCACCCACGTGGTTACCTATCCCCTGGATCCATGGGTGTTCCCACCCTATTCCCAAACCTGAGGGAGGAAGCACAAGGGGAATGAACAACTCCAGCTGTGGGTGGCTCCCTCAGCCTGCTGGGAGGCTGAAAGGCGTCAGATGAGCAGGAGTAGATCCCTGCTCCCTATTTAGGTGCTGGAAAATCTTTCTGCCAACCCGGGGGCTAATCAGGCACGGTGCTTAGGCTGTAATCTCTGTAATCTCGTTAGGGGCAGGGAGGGAGGGAGGGAGGATCTGCAGATGGCAGAGCTCAGCTCCCCAGAGCCCAGCGTGCCACCAGCGTGCTCCCTACACCTACAACCGAACCCCACGTGTGGGAGCTCAGTGCTTGTCCCAGGAACAGCTTCCCGCGGCTCCCTGCAGGCAGGCACTGCCAAACCAACAGCTGCCCCTCTGGAAAAGCCCCTCGCACCCCATCAGGCGACAACCCAGCTGTGCCACAGGGCGCTCCCGAACTCTTCCAGCCTGGAACAGCTTCCCCAGGTGGTTCTGACAACCATGGAACCGTTTCACGGGACTGGGACTCTCCAATCCTCGGTGTCACCGCTGCTCTTGCTGCCTGTGAGGTGACAAATCCCACCAGGCTCAGCCCATGCAATGTTCCTGCCTCTCCAGAACCAGGGAATAAACCCTCCACAGCCACCAGGGACACGGCAGAAGCTCTCTCCACACAAAGGGAAATATAGCAAATAACAAAGTGGGATTCTTTTCTTTGGAAAACCAACTTGGATAGCCACAGCAGAGAGCAGAGCAGCCACTTCCCAGTGCCGACACAGGACTGAGGCTGAGGAAACTCAATTCCTCTTTCCTGTCCTTAAAAGGAAAGGAAGTATTGCTTTCACTATGAAATACTTTCATGTTTTAAACCTCAGTGCCAAGATCCAGTGACTCTCAGCACAAACTGGCACGGGCAGGGCTCCGAGTGTGGCTCTACAAACCCTGGCAGCTCCAAGCCCTTCCCCTGCCCTGTTTTTGGGGACACTGTCACTGGGGTGACTGGAAACACTCCCACACACCGGTGTAATGGGATGGTATGGAATCAACAGAATTAACGACTGTGCATCCAGAAAGAAAACTGTCCTCTCTCCCAGTGTTTGGTCTCTCCCTGCTGGGTCCCTGGTGGGTTTTGGGGGTACAGGAGACTTGCCAGAGAGCTCCAAAGCCTCCCTGCCTCACGCTCCTTATGGCTGTGCCCACCAGCCACGCTTCTGGTGTTATTTCCCAAGACATTCACACTATTTCCTACTGGATATTCCCCAGGCTGCTTGTGGTATTCCATCTCCTCGAGGTGGCCAGAGTGATGCCCATGCCAGGATCTGAGGAGGGCTCCAGAACACGCCTTTTCCTGGCAAAGGGCAGGAGGAACCGCTGGGCTGGGGAGCAGCGGTGATTGAGCACCACGTCTCCTCTGCCCGGCTCTGGCTTCCACAAACCTAATCATGTCAGAGGGAAAGAAAATAAAAATCTCCCCAAGCACGGCTAAACCGATTAAATTGAGACACGGTGCCACACCCGGGAGGCAAATAAAATATAAATGGGCAGCTGTGCTGTCATAAAAAAAGCCTCTGTGATATTTCTTGTGTGACCTTTTATTCGCTTCGGCTCCTGGGCAGGCGGGATTGCCTATGGAAAGCTGCTGATGGAGGGACAAGGGCTCTCCAAGCCCATGGTCTCTCCTCTGCAGGGGTGGGGAAGCAGCACCAGGTGAGCAAGAGGAGCCCAGTGAGGCTCAGGTGCGGGAAGAACAAAGCGCAAAACCGCCGGAAACCTCTGGAAAACCACATGTTGACGTTCCCATCCCCAGCAGGAATGAGGATGAAGCCTCTCCCGCAAAATCCCAGGCATGGTAAGGCAGCTCTGCACCGTATTAATTAAGGCAGTGAGTAATGAGGGTGCTACGTTAAGCATTCCAGCTCTTCCCTACTGAGATAAGGACCTGCCTCGCTGCCTGCCTTGTTGTTGTTATTCCACCATTCCATACCCCTGGAGGCTCCGCTCCTCCAACCACGAGACAATGTAGGCAGAGCTTTGCAAAACCCTGGGCTGTGTTTAGGATAACGACGGGATGAGTGTGCAGAAGCCCGGGATTATTCCAGGGCATGGGGATGCCACATGCTCCGGAAGGCAGGATCACGCATCCAACCGTGCCATCAGCCTGGGTGTCACCGCGGGGATGGAGATGCCAGGAATGGGCTGAGGCTCGTGCGGGAGAGCAGAG
>VWZT01015994.1:35061-45764 GCA_013397055.1 Pachycephala philippinensis
TGCCGGGAGTGGTAGTCTGCGTGGGCATGCGGGGGCCGGGCTGCGCCGGGGCCGGGACTACAATTCCCGTCGGTCTCTGGGGGTGTCCAGGGGCGGGGCGCCGGTGGCGGGAGGGTTCCCTCACACCGGGACAGCCGTGTGGATGCCCCGACTGACGGAGAGCCGCGGCCCGTCCCCGCGCTCGCCCGTCCCCCGAGGCCGCGGTGCTCGCCTCTCCGCCCGCTTCCTGCTTGAGGGGATGGGTCGAGTTTACTGAGGGGGGCGCCGATTGGCTGGGGGGGACGCCCCCGCCNATAGGCGCGCGGGACACTGCGGCGCGCGTGAAGCCGGGCGGAGGGTGAGTGGTGAGGGCGGCGGGAGGGGTGCGCGCACCCCGCGGGGTGGGGCACGGTGCTCGTGGCGGCGGCTCCTTCCCCGCCAATTAACCATGTATTTGGTGATTCTTCCCTTTAACTGCAGCCTCCTCGAGCCAAACACCGGGTCTGTCGGTCCCAGCCACACACGAGGATGGGCTCAAGAGGAGGGCCGGGTGTAGGATGGTGCTACACGGTCTAGCTTCATCCCCAGTCCCTGTGCTTGCTGGATGGACAGATTGAGGCTGGCAGCTTGTGCTGTGCTCAAAACCCGCAGGAGTTGGGACACGGGAATTTTTGGGCACTTAATTCTTTAAAAAAAACATTTCCTTAGTACCCTGGGTGCATCTCCCCATTGCTCACTGCAGGAACAGCTCACCGAGTTTTCCAGCCTGAACAGCCTCTGTGGCTCGTGTTCTGGTTTTCCCCATGTCTGGTTTAGCTGGCACAGGCCAAATACATCCCCCCAAAATGGTGTATTTGGGGGAAAACTGGTTCTGGCTCCTGCCGGTAACATCTGCAGGAGCGGGCTGGCCTCTCCCCTCGTGTGCAGTTCAAACCCGAGCTTGTTAAATATTGATGCCTGAGATCTGTGCAGGCCCTTGGACAGCACAAGTGTTCAGATCCCTGGCTGGCCCTGGTTTCCAGGATAACCCTTCCAAGGGCTGCTTTCCCCCTGCAGTAATTCCTGTGGTGGAGGCATGCGACAGAAATAGCAGGGTTTTTGGGAGCAAGTCCCAGCTGAGGCTGGAGGCCAGAACGCTGAGGTTACTGCAGTTAAAGCCCTGTGTTTACAAGGGCTAGAGAGTTTTTAGTGTATTTTTACAGAACAGGCACATGGAGCCTCTACCGCTGTGATCCGGATCCTCCTGGTGCAGCGTTGCCCCTTGCAGGCTGCTGCAGCATGAGTATAAAATCCTGGTGAGAGGGCAGGATTTTAACCTGCTGGGATAAATAAACAGCCCCTCTGTCATTCCAAGCCCCCTGTAACACCGAGAGAGGCTCTCCGTGGGGTCCAGGTCCTGCTTGGGCGTACATCAGCCTCTCCAAAGCACTGCTGTTTGCTATTATTATTTTGGCCCTCTCTGATTCCCTTTGGATCCTCCCTTGTTGCTGCTGGAGCCATCCCCATCTGTTTTCCTGGTGTCTGGGAAAGGGAAGGAGCACGTGGTGCTGCTACAGGCTGGCGTCGGCGCTCGGTGGAGCTGCTGGCAGGGGCTGTTGCTTCTGCTCCAGCTCTGCTCCTTCCCCCTGCTGAGCTGCCTCCAGCTGCCACAGGACTTGCCCTTACCCTCCTTCCCCCCAGACTGTGGGTTTGGGTCCTGTTTGTAGGGCTGAATTATGACTGAAGTGTCTGGTTTTGAGGCTTTCTAGCCAAAGGGACGCAGTGCTGTGTTGTCACCCATCCCCAGCCCTCCTGCAGCCCCGTGTTCCCACCTGCGGGCCCCACTCGCTGGGGACAGTGTGGGCAGTAGGTACCTGGTTCCTTTACGTGCAGAGTTTTGGGGGGCTGGTGCTGTCTGGAGGGAGGGGAGAGACCAGAGCCAGGTTAGGCAGGGCGATGGTGACTGAGATTGTTGGGCTTGGGCTACCAGGAGGGAGCCAGGATCTGGGCGAGGGGAAGCCGAGGGGTGGCTACCAGCAGCCTGTGGCTCCTGGCCAAAGGTGATGGAGCCAATTCCTTCCCAGATGCATGTGCCATGGGCTGGGCTGTGGGAGGTTTGGCCCCTCACCCGTGGTGTCACCCTGGATGAGGTGACAGCAAAGTCAGAGCTGCTGTCCTTGGGGAGACTCAGCTGCACAAAGCCCTGGACGCTCTGGGCTGGGGCTGCAGGAGGGACCCTGGGGTCTGTACCCAGCCTGCTGAGGCTGTTGCATTTTTGGGATGTGGATACTTGCAGTAGTCCCCTCCGCTCTCCAGAGCTGCCTCGGTGTGGCTGAGCCATTTGGTTTTGAGAGCACACAAGCAGGATTTAGGGGATTGCAGGGTTTGGGTTGAGCAGGGAGATCTCTGTGCAGGAGCTGTGAGAGCAGCGTTACCAACCCCCTCCCGGCCTCGAGGCCAAGGGCAAGCACAGATCTGTGCTCGGGGCCGTGTTGGGCAGCTCACAGACACCAGTTTGCTGCTCAGAGCTGTGGTTTCCCTGTCCTTTGGGCTGCTAGCAGTGTGGGAATGGGATTCACTGTGTGCCTTGTGGGCTCTGGGTCCCGATGGTGTCAGAGGTGGCTGAGCTCTGATACCTGGCTGCGGGGTTTCAGCAGGGCTCTCCCCCTCAGGCCTCGTGTGTCCCAGTCCTGGCTGAGATACTGTCTGAACTCTGCCCTTTTTCACTGCTCCTGGGTCACCCTTGACAAACCTGACAGAAATTTCCTGATTTCTCTGAGCAGGTCCAGAGGAGGCCACGGAGATGCTCCAAGGGCTGGAGCCCCTCTGCTCTGGAGGCAGGCTGGGAGAGCTGGGGGTGCTCACCTGGAGAGGAGAAGGCTTCAGGGAGAGCTCAGAGCCCCTTGCAGAGCCTAAAGAGGCTCCAAGAGGGACTTCAGACAAGGGCCTGGAGTGACAGAACAAGGGGCAATGGCTTCCTACTGCCAGATGGGATATTGGGAAGGAATTATTCCCTGTGAGGGTGGGGAGGCCCTGGCACAGGGTGCCCAGAGCAGCTGTGGCTGCCCCTGGATCCCTGGAAGTGCCCAAGGCCAGGCTGGACGGGGCTGGGAGCAGCCTGGGACAGTGGGAGGTGACCCTGCCCGTGGCAGGAGGTGGAGCTGGATGGGCTTTAAGATCTCTTCCAGTCCAAACCATTCCATGATTCCATGACTCAGGGTGCTCAGATGGGACTCTGGTTTGATGGGTAGAGATGCTAAAGGGGAATAAGTTGCTGGAGCTGCAGGTAAACCAGCTGGAGGAACTTAGGGCTGGCTCAAGTGGCACATCAGAGTTAGGAGGGTCTAGAGAAGCCTCATTTAATCCAACACTGTCTTCCAGCCTGTGAAACAGGGACACCCAGCTCAGAGGGTGCCAAAATCCTGCTGATGTCTCAATGACGCCCTGAGAAAGTATGAAAATGAGCTTTGAATGAAGTTGCCTGTTTCGGGCTAAATATTTGATGCGCTCAGCATGAACAAAATGGCCCTGTCCTGGCTCGTTTTCCAGCTCTTCTCTCTCCCTTCCAGAGCACGATGTTCCTGGTGGGACTCTCGGGTGGGATCGCGTCGGGGAAGAGCACGGTGGTGGCCGTGCTGCGAGAGCTGGGCTGTGCCGTGATCGATGCCGATGTTATTGCCAGGCAGGGTGAGTTTTCCAGAGCTGATCCTGCTTCCTGAGGTTCCCCTGACAACCGGGATCGCTGCCGGGAAGCGCTGACGGCAGA
Source organism: Pachycephala philippinensis (assembly GCA_013397055.1). Classification (NCBI taxonomy): domain Eukaryota; kingdom Metazoa; phylum Chordata; class Aves; order Passeriformes; genus Pachycephala; species Pachycephala philippinensis. The sequence goes on from VWZT01015994.1 coordinate 38,786, forward strand.
GGGTGCTCTGGGTACATCGGAGAAGGGCTTCCCAGCCCGCTTCCCAGTCCGCGAGGCTGCGGAGCAGCTGCCCCGGCAGGAGGGATTGGAACTAGGATATCTTTTTAATAAAGAAAAGAAGAAGATCGTGACCTAGTAAACACCCTGGGGAGATTTTGCTCTGAGTTTTCCTGCCCTGGAGTGTGGTGCTTCCCAGCTTTGGAAGCCAAGTCTGGGCAAAAATAAGTGTAGTTCCCTGTAAAGTGGAATCCCTTGGCTAATCTGAAATGCCCCCTGAGCCCCAGGACACCCTTCCTGTCACTCAGTTACCTTGGGTGGGATCACTAGCACGGCTGAAAGAGAATGTCCCTCTGTGCTGGATGTTGTTTGTGTGCTGATCCTGAGAGATCAGACCACAAAATCATTGTGCTCAAAAAGAAAAAAAAAAAAGGCTCCAGAGACCCCAGGTCAGGGGGAATTTGTTCTGTGCTCCTGCACTGCACACCTGCCTCTTGCTGCTCTCAAAACGTGCTGCTCAGGCTGGAGAAAAGACCCAGAATTCCAGATCTGTTGGCTCAGTAGGACTGGAGCAGACCTTGTTTTCCCTGATTACCTGTGAGATGTTAATCCCTTCACCACACCAGGATAACAAGGAGAGCAGAGGTTGTCCAGAGAAGCTGTGGCTGCTCCTGGATCCCAGGAAGTATCCAAGGCCGGGTTGGACGGGGCTCGGAGCAACCTGGGATGGTGGGAGGTGTTCTTGCCCATGGCAGGGGTGGGACTGGATGCTCTTTTTCCCCAACCAGTCTGGGATTCTGAGGGCTGTGGATCCTGCATGCAGCAGGTTTGGGGTCTGTGGCTGAGCCGTGGTGCAGTGGTATCATTTGGAAGTGCCTGAGCTTTTCTGTTTGGTGAAGAACTTACTGTGTAGCCACTCAAAGCTGTGATGCTTTAACATTTTATTGCACTGTAATTCCCCTGGAGGTGCAGGAAATTTGCTGGAGGTGCTAAAAGCCCTCGGAGACGGTAGGAAAACACCACAGATACTCTGTGAAAGTTTTCTGCCAATCACTTTATTTTCCACCAATTCCTTTTTTATATCTGTTTGTTTACTATATGGATTTCACCCATCCTGAAACTGCCTCCATGTGATATTCCACGGGAGGAAAAAAATTGGTCTTAAAGACTTTTATGAGGTTGGCCTGAGGTTACAACCTGTGGCAGTGTTCCTGGATTTGCGAGAGATGATTATCTGCGGTCTGTCCTTCGCTGTGGTTACCCTCAGCTGGAGCTTAATTATGGTTTTATTGCTTCATCCCTTTTGTTGGGCATTTTTTTTTGGTGGCTTTAAAGTTATACACTCCTGTAACGTCAGAACCCTTGCAAGGGCTGATTGGGGATTGAGCTTTTAGAAGGTTTTTGTGTTCATTTTCCTGAAGAATTTAGTGACTGACGTGAAAGACAGTAAAAAAAACCACCTCAGCAGCAGCCAGAGCCAAGTTGCAGCAGTGAGTATCCACATAGTGCCGAAGTTTTCAGCTGGTCCTGGTCTCTTTAGGATCTCCCTGCTTGATCCCCAGTGGGAATTGGCTCATCCTGGTTCCTGCCCCTGCCTTGGCATGCGGCCATCACCGTGTCCTCCTGCCCGCCCTGCTGACTTGTCACCCCGAGCAGCAGCACGAGCCGGGAGGGTTGTGGTGCTGAATTAATGTCTGCAGGACTTCCATCTCCCAGGTGGCAGCCCTCAAAGGGACCTTGGGCTGGCAGGGCTGTTCTGGCAGGAGCTGCCAGGCCGTGCAGCTGTGGTGCCAGGACAGATGTGCTGGAGGCAGATGTGCTGCCATGGGGAGCATCAGCTCCGTTAGTTAATGAGCAAACCCCATCTGAGGGCGATTGCTGATGCAAACACCGACTGTGCTGTAAAACTGGCTCTCACCCCCGGCTCTTTGATGTTCTCAGTGGTGCAGCCCCACTCCAAGGCCCATCAGCGGATCCTGCAGCACTTTGGCACCGAGATCCTCCTGGAGAACGGCGAGATAAATCGTGAGGCTCTCGGAAACATTATCTTCTCCCAGCCGGAGAAACGGCGGCTGCTGAACTCCATCACTCACCCTGAGATCCTGAAGGAGATGCTGAAGCAGGTCCTGAAGTACTTTGTGCTCGGTAAGAGGCCATGTCTGGCCTGCCAGGACTCCTGCTTGGGCTCCCTGCTCCCTTTGCCTTTGGTTTGAATGTGGGGAGAGGGACAGAGACAACAGAGAAAGGGAAGGGACATTGAGTGACAGCCTTTGTGCTCTGCCTCTGGTGGCCTTTGGTGTCAGTGTTTGGAGGATTCATTCCTGATTCACTCCTGCCTTTCACTGCTGCCCTTCACCGCTTTCCTCTGCGGTTTAGAGTGTATCTGTAGGGCCTGGGAGCAGCTTTGCCGAGATTACCCACCGGATAATGTCACACTCCCGAAACGGCCAAATATCCCTCCCTGCCCCCAGCCTGCTCCGGCTGCAGTGGAAGCTGAGGAGCCCTTTGAGTGTCGATAAGGCGAGGAATGGGCTGACAGCTGTGGCTTCCAAAGTCCCGCGTTCCCCCTGATAAATGGAACAAATGCAGCTGTCAGCCCGGGCTGGGGAAATGCCAGATAAGATCACCAGCTGTTCCGGAGGTCTTCGTGTAGACAGACAGATGCCTTAATAGAGTCAGTCTGGATTCGTGGTGCTTATCAGAGCTGAGCCCTGTGAGAGCTGAACAGGCCGGGGCACCGCAGGGCTGAGCTCTGCTGCGGGGTGAGGAGGAGGAAGCACAAAGGAAGCAACAGGCAGGAATGCCAGGAGCCAGAGATGGAGTCTTGAACTCGGGGCTGCGGGCTCAGGAGGCGGATGCTGTCCTGGCCCTCGGCGAGAGAGCTGTGTGGCTTCAGCAGGCTGCTTTGTCCTCATTAGTCAGGATTTAATGATTTGGGATAGCTGGATGTTGTCTCTGAGGATCGCTGTGTAAGGAAAGCTCTGATCGATCAAATCAGAGGGCAGCGAGAAGCCTCTCAGGGCGGAGATGCTCGTGGAATGGTGGCTCCTTAGATGATGATGTCTTTGTCGAGGCATTGCTTGCTGTGGGCAGCTTGGTTTTAGGGGAGTTGGATTTTAAAGAGGGGACACCAACAAACCTGGAAATGTCCCCTCAGCTGGGGACACACAGGGGAATGAAGTCCTGACTGGGAGCTTTCCCCTGCCCTCACCCTTTCCCCCAGGCTCAGCAGGGTATCTCCTACCTCCCCAAACACTGGCCAAGGGCAGAGGCACAGGGAGAACCAGGGGGACAGTGACTGACCGTGACAAGCTCTGCTGCCTGTGATGACAGAGGTTTTATACCAAACTCAGCCAGTTTTGGTGAGGGTTCAGCCCTTGGGCTGTGCCTGGAGGCTCCCCCACATTTCAGTGTCACAGCTGCAGGAGGTCTGCAAGGATTTCCTTGCTCCCCTTGATAAAATGGAGCTGTTTAGCCAAAGCTTTTCATGAAGGGAGGAAAGCTGAGCTGGGAAATGTTGGCTCAGATGGCTGCAGCCTGGTGAAGTCTTGGACAAGAGAAGGAGTGGAAAGCAGATCCTGCTGTGGGCACTGCTTCCCGGGAGAGGCCGGCACGGCGCGCGGCTGCCGCTCTTGCCAGCCAGGCACTGCTGCTCTCATTTCAGCTCCTTGTTTCTGCTCCTCATTATATTTCTGCAGTTTCACCTTTAGTCTGAGAGCAGCCAGGTTAGGATTGTTTTTTTTTTTTCCTCTGGAAACTTGGAATGAAACCATTTCCTCCCTATGAGAGGGAGGAGGGCCAGCGGGCTCTGCTCTGCTGTAATCGTGGAGCTGTAGAGCTCGTGCTTGCTTTGCTTTTCCTGCCCATGGTGTATGTGCAGCATGAGGGATTTGGGAATGGGGGTTAACACTGTTCCCTTTTTTGGGGAATGTTGCCATTTCCACAGGCTACCGCTACGTGATCCTTGACATCCCTCTGCTCTTCGAGACCCGCGGATTGGCCAGGTTTATGAAGTACACAGTGCTGGTTTATTGGTAAGTGCTCTGGGAACCACGAGGACAGGGACAATGCCACCTCTCTCAGAGGGGACCATCATGTGCCTCCACTCTGGTGAAGGTTCAGCCACAGCCCTGGTGTGAAGCCCACTGAGAGAAGTGACACTCCCTTTATAGTGCATGAGGGCCTTCCTGAGCTTCCCCTGGGACCTGGCACCATCATAGTGGGAAAATCACTGCCTTTGGGCCTTCCACAACCCCTGCTCCATCAGGGCAGGATTTGGGGCACCGTTACAGGCTGTGGGAATGCTGAGAACAGCCCAGGCAGCGGTGGCTCTGCTGATCCAAGTGCAGGCTGACTGTGTCAGAAATGACAGGGGGCACCTCTCTCATTCCCATTTATCCCAGTGATTCCCCCTGGTGCCCGAGGAAGGCAGATCCCCCGTTCCCTCCCACCCCCAGCTCAGCCCCGTGCTCCGCCCGGCAGTGACCCCCCGACGCAGCTAGCGCGGCTGATGAAGAGGAGTGGGTTGGGCGCGGCCGAGGCCGAAGCTCGGATCAGCTCCCAGCTGCCCCTGGACGAGAAGCGCAAGTGGGCAACGCACGTCATCGACAACTCGGGGGACTGGGAGAGCACTCGGCGGCAGGTCCTGCGGCTGCACGCCCGCCTTGAGGATTCCCTGCATTTCCTCTGGGCACGGCTGGCGGTGGGCACGGCTGTCGCCGGGCTCGGAGGGCTGGTGTTCCTCCTCCTCCGGCATTTCATCTCTTAATTCACCTTTTCTCTTAGTCAGGGAAGGGGCCTGAATTTCCTGGTTTGAAAAGGGCAGTGAAAGGCCACCTCTGTTAATGAGCTTTGCCAGCTGAATGCAGACAGCGGCGTGAGGCGTCTCCTTGCACACTTCCCAAGGTGAACACAGCCAGAGGGTTTTTCAGGCACATTCTCCCTGCTCAGGTTCTCACCCACCAGCCGTGCCTGTGGGATGAGGCCCTTGTCCCCATGTGGGTCTCTATGGTGGGACTTCAGTGAGTTGAGGCACTTTAATCGGGTACAATCTCACTTTAATCTGGGACAATCTCACTTTAATGTCTTCCAGGACAATCTCCTCCCTGGGGCTGGGTGGCTTCTCAGTACCTGTCACTGCCTCCAGTGTCCCCTGGGTAATTCCTCATAGCTCAGCCCTACTAATCCAAATTTACACTTGGGATTTCCCCTCTTTCATGTTGATTTAATGGAAATCTGTTAAATCAGCGAGGGGGAGGACAGCACCTCATTCACATGGATCAGGTGTTCAGCTGGCTGCTCCTCCCTCTTCCCTCTGTTTCTGTGGCCATCACTCGTGGGTCACCCTTGGCTTTGGATGCAAGGGTCTGATCCACCCCGGAGTAGGCTGAGACCTGGGCTCTACCTCGTTCAAACTCATTTCCTGCTGTTTGAGCTTCCTTCAGCTGCGGTTTTCCGTTGGGAGAGCTGAGCCTGGGCGAGGCGGGTGCTGGGTCTTCACTTTTGTTTTAATAAAACACTGAACAGCAGCTGCTCCGCATCCCCCGGCTGCTCCCGCGGCTCTTCCCAGCCCGCTCCCAGGTTGTTCCTATGCCGGGGCACGGCTGCGCTCTGTAAAGTTCAGCACACGCAGGAAGAGCTGCTGGGCACTCCTGCTTTTCCTGGTAAACATCCCTGAGCTGCTCCAGGAGCTGCATCAGCCCTGCTGTGATCTTCCCTGGGAGCCTGTGGCTTGGTGTTGGCTCTGGGCACCCCACGGGGTGGGTCTGGCTTCCTGGGATGTGATCCTGGACCTGCTGTGGTTCTCTGTGGCCAGCACGTTCCCTCTGGGGTAGCCCTGTCCCCAGTGCCACCACTTGTCCCCACACTTTGAGAAAGGTGGATGCTGCCAGCCCCTGGCCACCTTCTCCCTCCTCACAGTGATCCCTGGGATTCTCCAGGGTGCTCCCCGCCTCCTGCCTGGGCTTGGTCCTGTGAGACAGTGTCCTGCCTATCCCCTGTGCCATCCTTTAGGCACTGGGACCTTCCCAGGGTGTCCCAAACCAGCACGTGCCCCTTTTTGGGGCCGGGCACTCTTCCACCCCCATCCTCCCCTGAGCCCCACGGTGCACCTGCAGGTGCCGTGTCTCACCCACCTGGAGCGACCTGGTGGTCTCTGTGCAGCCCCAAGGAGCATCCCTGAGCTGGAGCACCCACCTGGCTACCCCACCTCGTCCAGCCGTGCTGGGGGAGCCGTACCCGAGCGCTGCCCCCGCCGTACTCTACTGCTCCGTAATTGCGCGGTGCCGCTGGAGTCCGTCGCAGCCAGCCATAAATCAGGGCCGGAGCGGGATTTCTCGGCCGAGATAAGCGCCAGTTCCGCCTCCCTCCCGCCCGCCTCCGCGATAAATGGGGCCCGGGGTGGAAGGAGGGAGCGAGACGGGGCCGTAATCGCATTTGGCGCTCCGCTCCCGCCCGGCTGACGTTCGCCCGCCGCTAACGAGTTTAGCGGGGCCGAGGGAGCGAGCGCTTCCAGGGGCACGGTGAGGAACAGGGCTGCCCACGGCGCTGGCGTGGCCAGGGGAGCCTGGTGTGGGGGGCCCTGGGCTGAGCTGGGGCCGAGCCCCCTGCGTGGGCTGCGGGCCCAGGCGCTGGCACCCACGGGGGAAGGGCTCTGGAGCTTGGCCACGGCGTTGTGCCCATGGGAGCTGTGTGGTGCCCATCCGTGGGAGCTGCCCCAGGATTGCCTCAGCACCTCCAGTCCCACTCCTGCCCATCCCACGCTCGGGGAGAAGCCCATGGCCACCTGTCTCCGTGGCAGTGGACATGGCTCAGCCTCAGCCATCCCCTGCCGGTGACAGCTGGCTCGGCTCCCTGGGCTGGGTGGCATCGGCCATCAGTGGCCGTGGAGGGGGCCTGGCTGAGACCCTGCGTTCGTGGCGCAGGTGCTGCCCCTGAGCGGGCTCCACGTGGGCTCCCAGGGCCCGTGGGGGCTGATGGAGGA
>VWZT01015995.1:0-27075 GCA_013397055.1 Pachycephala philippinensis
AGCTCGTGGGGTGTACCCTCTTTGTCTAGCTGGAGGATGTCGGGCTCTGACACCGGGGGCCTGTGACTCGCATTGGTGCCACACTGTTCTTCCTCACCTCCTTCCTCACCTCCCTAATCTCCTCTTTAAACTCCTCCTTGAGGAGGAGATATGCTCCATGCACAGCAGAGACATGAGCCTTCATTGGGCCATTGACTAAACTCTCATAATACCTGAACCTGTTGGTGACAGAACCTACTGTGTCTCAGTTGTCCTCGGCATTAATGGTTGCAATAAATGTGGTGTATTGCTGTGGCCCCAGCTTTGCCAGGTTCCACAGCATCTGCCCTGTGCACCTGACCTTGTCGGGGTCATTATCATGCTGTCCATCCCTCCCAAAAAGTACCTCTAATACTGCTACTTCTCTCAGTTGTTGGATCCCTTCCTCAGTGGTCTTCCAGGGCATTCTACGATGGTGATCCTGCATTCTGTCTCTGTGAACAAACCTCTCTTACACTTGTTAAAAGCTGCTCCCCAGAGAGAAAGGGGCCCAGGCTCACTCACGAATACCTGATCCACACTGGGTCTTGGGACGAGGATTCCAAATACCTTGCCTCACCACTATCCAGTTGTATGCCTTTACCCATAAGGTCCCAAACCCGAAGTAACCAGGTTGTATAAGCCTTGCACCCCTGTTGCACGATGTCTTTTTGCGTATTACGGAGACTGTCATACGACAGGGACTCTGTGATGATTTCGGTTTCTGACTCCCCTGCCATTGTGGGCCCTGGTTCCCCATCATGGTTAACTGAGCGCACTGATTTGGTTTTATGTTTCCTCCTCTGCACAGGGGCGACTGCTGCTGGCTGTGATTGCCCTTGTGGTTCAGCTGGAACCTGGGCAGTTGTAACATCTGTGGGTTCCACTGTTGCACCCTTCCCCCACCCTGGCCATTTCTTTTGTCTCTCTTAAGTCTCGGTCATTATTGTGTCTTAGCAAGAGATGGGACAAAGTTCTATGAGAGATTTTTTAAAGACAAAATCCTAACCCCCAACAAAAGTATGTTGAAGACATACATATTTTCGAGTGGCAAAGATGTTCTATTTGGCAGATTTGGGTGCTTCTATATAATGCTCTTGGAATCTCACGGGATGTATGAAAGACAGCTCCTAAAAGTTACATGCATATACGATCATTTCCTAAACGGTATTATTATAGTAGACTGGTTTATTCTTAATTAATATGAAAAGAAATAGAAAAAAAGGACAGTTCTTTTAAAAGAAACCTTAAAATTTTTTTAAATAAAAGAAGCACCTTCCTGAACTGTTTCATGTTAAAATTACTTTCCCCTTTATCTTCATCATAATTTAACAAGTACTATTTAAAAATAATTATGATTAATTGTACAAAGTTAATCTCCATTACCTATTCACGTAATGTGACAAAATTACAGTGTTAGCTGATAATGGTATGCTCCAAATGCTTCTTAAGCTCAGTGAAAGCTGCGGAGTACATGCTAATTTGTTTGCACTTAAATGAAATTTTCAAAGAAACCATAACCTAATCCAGTCCAGCTATGTATCAAGGCTCTGTGATGCAAGGAAAACTCAACTGGAGTATTAATTTGTAACACTTGTCTACTTGAATATTTTAAAATTTTGATTTTAAAGAAAAGCATTTATTGGAAATTCAGATTACTCTTTTGTAAATGCAAAAAAAAAAAACCAACAAAAATCCACAGAAGGTCACTGAATTCTGCAATGCTGTAATAGAAATCTGAGACAGACATTGCCTTGATGTCCCATGTAAAGAATTGGCCTTCCATGCTTGATGGTGCTGTGTCACTACTGGGGAATTACCTCTGGTCTAAAACTTTTAGATCGTAACTCAAAACTCATAATGTTAAATCTTACAGTCAAGAGTTCAACTGTACTTGCATTAAGCAAGTGATGATTTTAATGATGATGTGGGTTTTTAGCTGGTAATGACCCATTATTATAGCATAAATTTGTACAATCACTGCAGTGTGTCCTGTGCCAAACCACTAGAAAACAAAATTAAGGTTATGAAACTGCACCAGTAACTGTGGGAAGTACTTATAATCAGAATCCTTTATTTTTGGAACCAATATATAGAACTGAATGTTAAAAAGTTGGGAGGTAGTTTAGAAGGAGAAAAAAGGCATTCTTTAGTATAGTCTGTAAATAAACGGAGTAGTATTTACAGACAGGTGAAATATTCATAGAACATGGAATTTTTTATCGGGGCACTGCACCTTTCAAAGGCACTTAAGCATACTGAGAAAAATTAGGTAACTACACTGCCTTGAACACAGCAAAGCATAATTTAACCTCCTCATTTACAGTAATCAGGCTAGTTACTTTACATTTGAGATAATTTTATGCAACATTACTCCAAATTAAGGAGAAGCAAATTATTTGGCTTTGTTGCTTTTGTTGCTTTTGTTGGATTGTGTGTGAAACTAATGGGAACAGGATTTTTACATGTTGCCTTCAAAAAGTCCAAATATATCAGGAAGTAAGAGCTGTAGATTTTTGTTACTTCTGACAGAAGAACTCTTGCTGTCTAAGACATATCTAGAGCCTTATTTTCTTCTAGCCCTTGGTTTAGAAGCTGATTAATTTTTTGATGTACAGGCTTTTATTTTTGACTACAATGTGATAACAATGACTGTCATAAAAAGAAAAGTTTTCTAGGCTTTTCTTGTTGTGGAGACATTTATGAGAGTGACAAATCCTTCAAAATCAGAAAAAGCAAGAGTTAGATTTCTCTGGGCAAAGTGGAAATGCTATCTACATGTGCTGGGCCAATACAAGAATCATGGGAAAGGGATAATGTAAAACATCCTGCCTCGGTACAATATCAGTTTGCATGGTTCTTGGCCCCATAGTGTAATGCAGATGCTGCTGCTGCAGCCTTGTTGCCTTGGCTAAGCTGGTTGGTTAGAATAGGCTAAGAAACGTGTCCAAAGAGTCATTTCAGGCTGAAGACATCCCTAAAGTTATGTGTGTTGCTTATGTTTGCACAACTATTCAGAGACTTATGACACAAAAAAGGAAAGTAGTTCAGGAAAGTTTGGGAAAATATTTCTCTGATTATCATCCTTACTATCTTGATGCCATGATGATTTTTTGCCTTTTCTTTTATATACCTTTTATATAAAGCTTTTGTGAATCCTCAGTGCTCTTAGCATGCATACTTGTAGTCCCTTAAGTCCCATAACTTAGCATAGTCCTAGTATTCTGTTCAGCCAGGAGACCAAACATCCTGGAGGCCTTGCAGCTGGAGGCCGGGAAGCCCTCTGCTATCCTGAGAAACCAAGGTCCTCTCTAGAACACATCCTTTAAATTAAGATCAGGCCCATCCAGGGGGGAATTCCTCGGGATGGGGGGATATCATACTATTCATTCAAGCTTCTCGTTGGGGAATCTTTGTAGATATGCTAATTTGCAAAGTCTATAAATTGTTTACGCAATCTGTCGTGTGTGTGCATTTCGGCACATTCCACCTTGGCGAAGTGGTGCACCATAAGGATCCTTATTAAATACTGAGGTAAAACCCCTTTTTCCCTCAACCATGTCTGGCTCTTAATTTTTAAGACCAGTAAAAGGCATCAATCTATTAACTATTTCATCCAGTTTTATTGTGTCAGCTTTGGTAAAGCCTGCAGACATGTAAGGATGCAGCAAACGGGCTAAGCGGCTCCTTAGGCAGCCTGACAATTCACATCACAGCTGCTATTCCCAAGACTGTCAGCAGAGCAAGACAATCTGGGAAAGGAAGCCCAACTGAAGATGATATTTTCCAGGAAAGGGGACTTAGGAAAGATGTCCTGAGCCATTATAGTTAATCCCACAAGAAGTGGAAATGCTTAAGATTTGGGTTCCAGGTAGTTTTTGAAGCATTGCTCTCTAGCACATGGTTTTTTTCATCCTTTAAGAGCTCTTCATACCTTCTGTGATCATGTGGAAGGCAGCTAACATATCTGCTAGATAACAATTGCTCAGTTGGGCCCTGCAGTCTTTGACAAAATAGTATCTTCACTAGAATCTCTAGACTAGTTGCTTCATAGAGATGAAAATAACATTCCTCTCTCACAATTCTTAAGGTGGAAAAAGTAGAAGGAAAAAGCCAACTGAAAGTCAAATGAAGAATAAATTACAATAATCAACAAAAGACCTCTGAAAAATATGACATCTTTCTCTGGACATTTGTACGCTTTTCATGGAATATGAAGTGCAACCACTGCTTTAATAGAGAATTTCATGGCCAAATGACTCTCATTTCCTTTTACTCCAATACCAGACATGGTGTACTTGGCTAACCACATTCATGTCCCTATAACCAAAAGAAGATAACATCTATTTATACCCAGAACACAAAATCAGGTGCTGAAAAGTCTACATGAAAATTTGAACTACAAAAACACAGAAGGACAGTGAGGAAGGAGCTAGGATGAGAAAAAAAGGAAAGGTGGTTTGCCTCCCAACGCTTATCAGCTTTATTCAAAGTACAAGGAGTGAAGGGAAACAGTTACTCTTCAGGGAAAAAAAAAAAAAAGAGAGAGAAAAAAAAAAGATTTAACTTGAGATTTAGTTTAAATTGCTACGTAGTCATCCCTACACATAACAAAGCTCTATTGAAGTAACATATTTTTGCATTTCTTATTATCTCTTCTACATCAAATATCCTTTAAAAACTTTCTTCTTTATATTTTAAATGGATTAATTTTAAAACCTTTTTTTATCATTCTAATCTGCATAATGATGTCAGATGAACTCTATCAGAGAACTACTTTACATTTTAAATGAAAAACACAAAGTAGAAAAATGATTAAAGATTTACATCAGCTGGTGGCTTCTTATGTAAAGATTTCTAAAACTGCTGTGGAATGTCCGTTTTTGTGCACCTACCAACTTTATCTCTGCATAAGAAGTGTAGCAGAAAATAGTATTCTCTGACGTGGTCTGTCCAATGCTTTATAAATTTTAACAGAAAATCCTTGAACTTGCACAATTTTCCTTCAGTGCAACATACCTATTAATCTTCTTTACTCTTCACAGTAATCCTACCTTTTAAAATCCGATTTTCTTACAAAGCAACAGACACTTATTCCTGTAGCTAGTTTCAATTAATGCCAAAAGAAGCAGTAAGAGAACTACAACAGCAGCATCCCATTTTCAGTACATTGCTTCACGTGTTAAATGGCTGTGCAAATTTGGTCCTTCAGAGGTCATAAGAACCCAATCAATCAATCACAATGTTCGATTTTTATTTTTAGTTGTGGCAAAACTTATCTGCAAGCTAGCAGGAAATGAATGACAGTGATCTGGGTTTCTGATTTAAAGAAAGAAAATATTTTAGAATAAGTGTTAAATAGTAGCGGTGCTGACTGTAGAATTTTTCCTTATTTTTGCCTAAGAGCAAATAACACTTCCAATGTATTACGGATACACCAGACATTATTTTTCTAGATATGTTTTCTCCTTTAACATCGGTGAAACCTCATTTTGATGGATATAATAGCACTGAAATATGGTATGTATTCTCGCTGAAAACCAAATATACATCAGTATACTTGGCAACTACTGAGATATTTTAGGTGAACATAACTGTTTCCTCTCTAAAACTCATCATTAGGATGCATGAACTAGGACTGCCAGTTATGCAAGGACTGAGATGCAGGGGGAGGAAAAAAAGGAGGAAGAATTAAATGTATTTGTATGTGCTTGCAGATTTATCATTTTTGTATTAAAAAAGCTTAAGGGCGAAGAAGACTGAGATAATTTTTCCCTAAAAAAGGACTCTTCAAGTCTAAGAAAGGGAATCCTTAAAAAAATTAATTTGGTTGCACTTATATTTTAATAAACACGTTATTTTTGAAAGTTTTCATTGGAAAGCTGTGGCAAAAGATAAACCTACCACTTATTATCCTGCCAATGTCATTATATAAGTAATGCTTACAAGTATTAATGTATGAGTCATCAATAAAACATTTGCTGAAATCCTACCTTCTGCACTCCTTGTGATAATCTCAAGGAAAGTGAACTTTGCAATTACAGTTCCGAACATTCAGCATCTTTATTTTTCAATGCTGTTAAGAATGATGACGAACAGCTTTCAAATTTCACTAGCATATTTATTTGTTTGCTCGTTTGTATGTTTAATTATTAGCAAAGCATCCCACAGCGGGCAAGGATGGCTGAAAATCTTCACATTATAGCACCTGTTTTTAAGAAACTTAAAAAAATTAAAAAGACGTATGTGCTCTTTCTGTATAGGGTCATTTAATTATGAAACCACTAGGTAGTCTGCACAAGAGACACACTAGAAAGGGTTAGTGCTTATTTAGTATGTTCCTGAGAAGAAAGCTTTTCGGACACAGCCTTTGTCACTAAGCTCGCACAGAAACAGGCCCTGCATGGAAATGGCCTTTGCACATTGAACAGGTGCACTCTGTTGGGCCAGAGTCACGAATACCTGTACAGTGCTGATGGGTGTACCTGTACCTGACAGGTGTGTGTTACCTCACAGGTGTACCCGTACCTCGTAGGTGTACCTTACCTTACAGGTATGTGTTACCTTACAGGTGTACCTGTACCTCACAGGTGTGTGTTACCTTACAGGTGTACCTGTACCTCACAGGTGTACCTGTTACCATACAGGTGTGCCTCACCTTATAGCTGTACCCATACACACATTAGCATGTCAGATAACTAAGCCCAAGAAGCCAAACAGCCACAGCACCATTGCCTCTTTGGCATGAAATGATCTGCCTGCTGCCGAGACCAGAGGAGACCTCAATCTCCGCACGGCCTTAAATTGCTCTGTGAAGATGTCCCCTTCCCTGTCATACGTCCACTGGCCATAGTAATTTCCATGAGTGGGGAGCTGAACTACTTTATTATCTCCAACTTAAAGAAACGCAGGGAATGATAAGGTTTGGTTTGCAACTGAATTCCTGTTGGTATTTATACAGATGACTCGAGTGAAATGAGTTTTGACTGGGCTTTCAATCTATCACAAATTCTCAAAAAAAAGTTACCATGCTGCTATTATTCCTTTTTAAACTATTTTCAGCTTACTGGAAATTTGGGGTTTTACTGGAAATCCTAAGAGGGAGAAGGGTGTCTGTAACAGGCATCAGCTAGAAGCAGCAAAGCCAATGAGAAAGTGAAATGCAATTCACAACTGTAATTACGACCCCTCATCACAGTCCCACCGGCAGCTTATGAAGTTAATATTCCACACCTTACATGCTAGAAATTTTAAACTGGGCACACATGAAACACAGAGGGGAGAATCTATGTACCTTTCAAGGGTGTTTTATCATCTTGTTATATACCTTCAAACATGGATGTCCTCAGATTAACTCGAGGCATTATGCTGCTATAATTGGAACTGGAGATTAATCGCAGGACTAACTCTTTAGCAGAGCTTTCTGAGCAGATTCCTATTTTGAGAAAACGGAAGCCTACATGTGAAAAATATATTTTATGCTGAGAAGACAGTATTAAATGACTCAAATTTTCCATAATGAGTTTCTCTAGATTTAGATCAACTGTAAACTAGTCCCTAAACTATATGGTTTTTACAAGCTTCAGCAATAGAAGTCATAACATTTTTAAACTGTAAAAGTCCACTATTAAACCATGGTTAGAGAAGGAAAAAATCAGGTCATATATCTATAAAAAGTCAGCTGAGGGAAGCATGGGAGAAGGTTCGAGTTTGCTAACCATCTAATTATAACAACACTTCTGTATGAAGGGTACTTTCAAGAGAAAGGAAATAATTTCCATCAAGAAGTTTTGTATATTCTGCCACTCACTGGGATAGTGACCCCTTCATTAGAAAGCAAAAACCAGAAAATAATGCAGTAGAAAAGGAAACAAAATTTTGATCGTCATACCTCAGAAGCTGTTAAAGTACTAAGGAACTGAATGCAATCAAAAATGACCAAATTATTTCTGAATTTGTGCATTATGCACTTACATCCATTAACTTCTGTGGCTTGGAGATGAAGGATTCTCATCTGTTTAATCACAGTGCCTAAATGTTCTACAGAATGCCATAGGCCCCTTAGTTGTATAATAATAGCTGCCATTTCAGAGCCCACAGTGTGATACCCCCAGTCAGCCATCCATTGACCACTCTTCACGCATCGGTACTTAACTAAAAACTTTTCAGGATCAAATCTTGCATTTTTGCCAAAAAATCCTGGGGCAGAGAAAGGTTATAGGACAAAAAGCGAGTATATGGAATAAAGAGATCCTCTTATTTTAACTCATCAACAACATGCAACATTCCCTTTTTCCTGCGCTAAGAAGCTGTCTGTTCCCACTTTATTCTCAGCTTAATCACATAAAAAACATCACAGCCATGTACTTGAAAAGCGTTTGATCGATGCTTCTTGTTTCTAAAAGTATTCCTTAAACATAGTGGCCATTCGTCTTGGTAATAAATGAAAAAAATTAAATTGATGAAAACAGAGTGCCTTTAACAACGCGAGGAAAAGAAAAGGAATACAATCATTATACTGTATAGAGATTAAAATACGGCAAATCTGTAAACCTCTGTAAAAAGTTGCCATGGACACAAGATCTAAATCTTGCATCTTACATCTTAAATTGCTCATTCACATTTTTTTCTGAATAAAAATATCTGTTGGTCTAAAATATGCCAGGTTTAGTTTCGTTTGCCTGACATCCTTCCCTAGCAAGGTTGATCCTCTCAATATCTAACATACCTTTACAAATGCTCACAGTCTATTGATCAGCATAGATTTCTGAGCTTTGCTGCACTCTGGCTTGATTCCCAGCTGCTCTATTGTTTAATACCTATTGCTCTACTCTGTTTTTCTGGGGGTTTATTTCCTCATTTTTCTTTTATCTTGGGAACTGATCGAGAGGTTGGGATGTCCTTGCTGTAACCACAGTTCAACTCCACATTACATGGAAAGCTGAAATTTTCAGTAAAACTAGTTACGAAACACCCGAAAAAAAAGGATATCTGTAGGGGCTGGTAGACGCGCTCTACTAAGACACCATCTGGACACACATGGCCTTCTCTGGCAAAGGGACTGCATTCCAACCACCCAGTTTGTGTAATCACACAGGCCATCCCTCATTGGTCTGGTATCTGTGACCCCGAGAATAACAAAATACAGACAAGGGAGAAAACAGTAGGGGGAAACACTTTCTCCTGTGCTGACTATACAGCCATACCCTGCAGTCCCCCAGGGATGTGTTCCTGAAAGTTGTGATGGTCAATATGATGGACGATGAAGCAGCTTTCCTGCGAGACTGACTTCCTGGTCATTACCCTGTTTTCCCATTCTTTAGCCTGTGTTGATCTTAGCTCATCTGAGGAAGACAAGGATGAAGACAAAAGTTCAGAAAGATGCAGCAAGAAAGTTCCCAGTAAAAAAGGGAGTTCAGTCACACAGATGAGGCAGCTGAGATCTTTCAGGACAGTGATCCTGAAAGCCATGCTGAAAAGGCAGTGTGTTCTCCAGCTGACGATCCTGGTGCAGCTCTTCATGCCTCTCTGTTCTTGACGCTGTACATACCGCCCATCTACATTTAAAATGCATATTAAGTCCCTCCAAGCATGTCCTCTACTTCTCATGAAAGCAGTTGCTTTAACATCTGGCAGCGTAACCACTTCATGTACAAGTGATGACAGCCTGCAGAGCAGGGTGACACAACTCTGTAACACCACGTAGAGAAGCAGCAAATAGAAGATGGTTCCTATTTTGTTTTAAGTGTCTTTGGCCACTGCCACATCAAAGGGTGAGCAAATGCTCTTTCTGTAACCTGCTTTGATTCCACTCTCCTCACTTTTACATTAATCCAGAATCTGAAGGTTTCATCATACTGCAGAGCATGTGCCCCAGGCCACTCAGCATCACAATGAGTGGAGGGCTCAAGGTGGCCAGCTCCAGGACCTTACAAGCATGAGGCGGTGCTCAAGACAGACCTAGGAAAGGGTGCTGCACAGAAGTACCAGATGACCGTGTGTTCAGCCTTGTCTGTGCTACTAAGGAAAATATATCTTGTCTGTCTGGGAGCCACCTACCTTACAGAGAGCTGATTGCAATCATAAGCAGTTATTGCAGTAGAAGGGAGGGTAAATTAGAAGTATAGCCTGGAGAAACTCCTGGACCATTCAGTAGTATTTGGTCTTGTGACTTGTACACTGTGCGTGAACTGCTCATCTGAGTTGTTTTCCTCTCTGCCACATGTTCAATATAGTGACAAAATCTGACAGAATCAATTTAAATACATTTATGTACACTGCACTTCATCTTCAGTTAAGTGCAGATCATATTTCCCCTTTCTCTAACATTGTTGTAAGAACTTAATAACTTTGAGCACACCAATGTTTTCATATACTTATATACAACCACAGGATAAGCAATGAATAAAAGAATAACCAGTGAACTGGAAATTACATCTCTTTTTAAGAATTGTTTCTTAACTTTTTTTAAGTGTTCCCAGAAAGCACTAACAAAAGTCGTAATGCAAACCCTCAGAGCACAGTCCCACTTCTTTACCTCTAGTGCGCCTTAATGGCAAACCTGTCCACAAGAGCAGTTTTGGGAGCACAGCACAAAGAAGAGCCTGCAATTCATAAACAAAGGAGTTGTATGAGATTAAAAAAAAATAAAGAAAAGAAGGTTTACCTGATTCAGATCAAAGATTTCAAACACTCGTTTAATGTATAGGTCTCCCTGCGGATCCAGCCCTTGGAGGCCCAAAAGTTTCTTGAATTCGTGGAGACTAAGCTGCCCAGACGGACATTCTCTCATAAATTTGCTGTAGTAATGGTGCATCTGTGCAGGGGCATCATTCAAGGGTGATGATTCTTGGGCGCCCATGTCGTTACACAGTAAGCGTCCCTTTTTGTCTGTTCACATTTCTCTCTTCCAGGTTCAAAGTCTTGCTCATAATGACAACTCGGGTTAATATGGCTTTTAAATGGCCACGTTAAACATCTTACACGTAAGTCTCTATTTTTATTTAGTGCCTATCTCTACTCATGAGATTACCTTTAATGCCCAGGTCTAAAATAGATGGGATTTCAAATTGTGGCTAAAGGAGAAGCAAAGAGCACCATAGTCAAATTATAGTCCGTCACTCTCCCATTGACTACAAACATACCTGTTATAAAAAGAATAAGAGGATATTCTAAAAGTGATTGATTTTGAATTATATACAAACCATTAGCAATACATAAGAGTCTAATCCTAGAATAGCTGTAATGAATAGCTATAATTTTTTCTGCAAGTAAGGATGGAAAAGGTTGTGAGTGCAAACAGAAATGCCTGTTATTACATCCTCTTTGCTGTAAGTGGATTAAGCCTTTCTAAAAATTGAGCCCTTTGGACTCCTCCTTGATGTACTTTTTATCATAAATACTCTATGTGGGATCTTGTATTTGTGTGCAAATCGCATCCTATTTCTTCCCTCTCAGCACGGTTTTCCAGATATAACCCACAGTTTTGGTCACCAGCCTTGTCACAGAACTTGAGTGGAAGAGGAATCTTTTACAGTAACTTCTTTAACAGGAATCAACTTAGTCTGGTAAGTAAATTAAAAACAGGTTTTCTGTTGGTCAGTAGTCCTGCTTTTTATTTTACAGCTTTAAGGAGCTGAATTCTTTCTTCCTCCATAAGCTCAGGGAAGGGGTTAGGTATCAGTAATACTTCTGTACTGATTAGCTTTTATACAAGGAGGTGAGCGGCTCAGGAGCATTACTATAGGACAAAGAAATGTGGAGCTATAAATACCAGTGTAAATGTATAGGATTTTAGTGATGCAGAAACAAGACACTGCCATTCATCCTTTTCATTTATAATCACACAGCGGAGTTAAAGAGCACAGTCCTGTGAGGTGGTGAGTGCCTGTGAAAAATGGCAACCATTCTCCAGCCCGACTTCAGCCAGAGAGCAATCAATATCTTAGAGGATCAGGTCAGTTTTTGAGAGGGACTCCCATACTCCTAATGGTCTGTGCTACAGCTCTCTCCACGAGGACAGTAAGTTTATCATCATATAGTTCAAAATACGGCATACGAGTAAGAAAGCTTGAACACTTCTCAGGTGCCCATGAACCTCTGAAGATCAAACAGAAAGATACAGACGTTGCCATCAGTTTAGCCAAAACTGGTTCAGTAGGCAAAGGACATAGAGTAAAGTGGATAGTCAGTGTGTTGCCTTTCCTCCAGACCACGCCTCAGCCCTAGAGCAGCTGTGTGATTGCAGTGACTGAAGGAGAATGGGAACACACCCTGTGTAGGCATTTCATCTGCAGATGTGTGCTGGCTAGAACAGTCAGGGTGAATGAAGAGGATGCAAGGACAAGGGAGGTGAAAGGAAAGCAGACAGACCTCTTGGCAATGCACAGTCTGACAGCAATCCTGGATTTTCTTCTTCAACCATCATGCCCTGCTCTTAAAGGAATGACCATGATTGTGTCAAACAGCAAAGACAGGTGTTGTGGTTTAACCCCAAGTGGCAACTAAGTACTGTAGACAGCTGTGATCTCACTCTCACCCCATCTTCCCCCTGGTGGGATGGGGAGGAGAATAGGAAAAAACCGGTAAAACTCGTGAGTTTAGAAAAGAATAGTTTAGTAATTGAAATAAAATAAATATAGTAACTAATAATAATAATGCAAGAGAGGAATAAAACCCAAGAAAAACCAGTGTTGTACAATACAATTACTCACCATCTGCTGAGCGATGCCCAGCCTGTCCCTGAGCAACTATTGGCCCCTCCCAGCAACCTCCCCTTGGTTTATATCCTGAGCATGACATTCTATGGTATNTACTGTAGACAGCTGTGATCTCACTCTCACCCCATCTTCCCCCTGGTGGGATGGGGAGGAGAATAGGAAAAAACCGGTAAAACTCGTGAGTTTAGAAAAGAATAGTTTAGTAATTGAAATAAAATAAATATAGTAACTAATAATAATAATGCAAGAGAGGAATAAAACCCAAGAAAAACCAGTGTTGTACAATACAATTACTCACCATCTGCTGAGCGATGCCCAGCCTGTCCCTGAGCAACTATTGGCCCCTCCCAGCAACCTCCCCTTGGTTTATATCCTGAGCATGACATTCTATGGTATGGAGTATCCCTTTGGCCAGTTTGGGTCAGCTGTCCTGGCTGTGCTGCCTCCCAGGTTTTTGTGCACCTCCTCAGTGGCAGAGCATGAGACACTGAAAAGTCCTTGACTTAGGATAAGCACTGCACAGCAACAACCAAAGCATCAGTGTGTTATCAATATTACTCCTACTAAATCCAAAACACAGCATTGTACCAGGTACTAGGAAGAAAATGAACTCTATCCCAGCTGAAACCAAGACAACAGAATACCAGGAACAAGACTTAAGCAGGCTGCAAATTTGACATGATATGGTTAGGTTAAGAACTGTCCATCAATAACTCATCCAGTGCTAGTCATCCTTCCTCTTTTCTCTCTTTCACTTGGGCAATGACAGCTCTCCCCCATCTCTTCACATTACCTTGTGCAGACACTGGTCACAGGATTTCACTTAGGCACAGGGAACTTGGGAGTTGCTCACACATACTGATCCCCCTCCCCTCCCCTCCCTTCTCTTTTCTCCCCCTCAAAAAAACCACACACTAATTCTGCTTGTTGCTTCCAAATAGCAAGTCTTGGAGAAGCGTGCCCACAGTGATTGAGGCACATGAAAGACTGCTGCACTGCCTTAAAGAAGGGCCTTAGAAGTCCGATTTTTTTGTCAGATTTTGGACGTTCTGGCAAAAGACTTATAAGAGAATGTTAAGTTAAAATTGGAATGCTTTTAAAGTAATATCTATTTTTAGAATCCCTTTAGCTTAGTAAGAATAACTAAAATACCTGTAAAGATGGCAAAAATGCCTGGGTAGAAAATTATCTGATTTATACTTCAGTCTCACAGGATCTCTCACTCCTAGTAGGGGACTAGAACAGTATATACTGGTTGATATAACACCTGACATAAAAAGAAAGGTGAGTTTTATGGGGCACAAAAAGACTAAAATTTATAACCCTCTGCTTATTTTGACAGCACTTAATGAGCTGCAGACAAAGCATGTGCTGAGATAGTAGAAATTCTGTAGAAATCACCCGTTGCAGAAGCCAAAGGCATCGGAGCATTTCTATTTATAAATAAAAACAGAAAAATTGAGAACAATGTGGAGCCAAACTGAATAAATTAATATAGCAAAGCCATTTCGAAGAATGCTGAAACAGTGGCTGTAGAGACTAGTTTGTGCATAGGAAACCCAGAGAAACAATTCCTAATGAGCTATCTGTACCAAACTAAGCTGATTCTAAAAGATGAAGATAAAATTACAGTATCTATTGAGATGCCAAGAAGCTTTCTGGAATCTGTACAATATTCTGGGAATCAAAAAACCCCATACAAACAGGCAACAGTGGGACTATGCACGTACACCGAAAATGACAGTCCCATAATAAAGATTGCTGGTTCAAGGACAATCAATGCAACAACATGGGCACACAGAAAATGCACATTGCAGGTAAAGCAAAACTGTCTCTGTAGGGAACCATAAGAAAAAGAGATCTGATTCTTTATTTCTGCTCTGAAAATGGTATAAAAGCTCTTAGTTTTAGAAGGGATCATGTAATTTAAATTTCGTTACAAGTGAAAAAGGTAGTTTTTTGGCAGAGGTTGAAAATAGAGGTCGAGCCTTTTAAAGAAAACCCACATCACAACAAAACAAAGCTTCCCAGCAGGGTGATTAGGAACTAACCTGTTATATAAAAAAGCAGAAAAATAAAATAATAAGGATGACATTCCCTTTCTCTTGGGTATTGTGAAAACAGTGGTACCTCGGCAGTAGGCAGCCCATACTACATCTCTGTGTTGTGAAACAAGGAGGCCACTCATCTTTGTTCAGCTGCATCTATCCCCTCTGATAGATGCAGCTGAATGCTACCTCTTTGAAGTATAATACAAAAAAGAGAACTGCTATCGCTTGAAGTGGCAAATGCCAAGTTTTACATGTATTTGAATAAAAAGCTTATCTACAGATTTTTGTCTAAATTTATGTCATCTTTGCCAATTAACTTTTTGCATCTGCTCCAGCTCAATCCAACCCCACTTTCTGTTTCCTTCCTTGGCAATTTCTATGTGGCATTTTCTCTGAAAAAAGCCCCATTTTCTCTCTTGTGTGACTGAGACTTCTATACTTTGCCCCATTTCTCTCTTTCCCCATCTTTTCTTTCCAGCACTCCATTGCTATCGGATGCTGGATCCTACCAGTGCTGGGTGCATATGGAGATCTGCCACTGCTCATTTCAGTTGCATAGGGGAGCTGTGTGGGCACGACCAGAGGAAGCACCATTGCAGGCATTCCCATGTCCCTGACTTTAGAGCATGGTTTTCTTCCCCTTATCCTGCCGTCTCCCACTAGTAACTTCCTTGCCAACACCCCACAAGCATATGGCCACTCATCATCTGTAGCCAACTTCAGAGTCCCTTTATGTCTCTTAAGGTAGATGCAACCTACCTCCCAGCTCAAGCAGACCTGGGTGAGGTGTTTTCAGAGAGACTACCTAGACAGCCAAATGAAAGAGAGTCATCTGGACAAGACACAAAATTTTGGAAAGAGAAGGTTATCCTCCCAGAAGAGCTGGAACAGCCTATCCCAGCCAGAAAATTTACCTGTGAAGGCTTTAAGTGTTTAGGGTTTTTGCTTTTTTGTTGTTTGCTTTTTTTTTTTTTTAAGATCCAAACTATTAGGTCCCAACCATCACAATCTTCTCCCTATGGACCACTCTACAGTTTTCTATTTGAATGAGTGTTTAGCTTCTCAATTCTGCATTTCTTCTATGCATGATACAAGGAGGAAGACCAAGCTGGCCTTTCTTTCTTTTATCTTCACTAGAATGCAGCTTGCTTTTAAGGACTGTACTCCTCTCCTTTATAAACCAGAAAGATTTTGCCCCAATGAGGCAAGTTTCTAGCAGGACTCAATCTAATCTCTCTGTCTGAGGTGAGAGGACTCCCAAATTCTTGCTAACTCAAGCATGGGGATGGGGAAGAGAGAGGTCATTGCTGCTTTCTGTGGTGTTTAAACCCTGGTACCACTGTGGGACACACAATTGCTGAATTATTCTCTCATTGAAAACTGATCAAGCACTGGCCCAACTTTGCTAGTTCACAGCCACATTCATTGTGTGCCTGCTACTATAGTTTTACAGACAATTAACTCCTTGAGTTTTTGTGTAGCTTTAAAACTGAAAAAGAAGGCAGTGACCATTAAAACAGTACATCTATAGAAGCCTATTATGTCTGATTTCTTTTTGTACTACTGCTTCATTATTCCTGACATGGAGATTATGAGTATAGCTCAATGATACACGTCTTGGTGATGAGAAAGTCAACTGTGCTTATCTGAGTTGTGCAGAGCCTGGTCTAGGAGGTTTTTTTTGTCATTAAACCAATTATAGACGTAATTTTGTGGGTGTTGTCAGCCACACAAGCTACAGTGCATCTGTATCTATAAATAACCAGCAAACCATGCATAATGGAATAACAAGTCTTATCCTTCCAACAAAACCATTTGTAGTGCAGTTCCTTTAGTTTTAATGATTATGGGAAGTGCTCCATGATGCAAATTTTACATTTTCCATTTGGAGTTCATAACTTAACACAACGAGGACCCACTGCTGAAGCTGGTGTTTTCATCAAGGTTTCTAGTTGCCTCTGTCAGGAGGATAAGTCAGGAATACTTTCTTTTAGTAGCTATTGTGAATTCACTGGTTTTCCTAAACTCAGGGTGGGCAAGAGCTTGGGCTGCACCTTGTCTGGTGGGCATCAGGGAACTGCAGGTGGGACTAACAATCCCTGACACTGCTAAGCTGCTACTTTTCAGTGGTCTTGTTAGAAGTTAAGGGAAGGAGTCCTCTCATCCAGGGAAAGTCTGAGAGGCCAGTGAAATGTCCTGGCTCCAGCTAGGAGAAATAAGAAAAGAAATCACAGAACTTTCCATGCTGATGAACTAGATGGGAGGATCCCCAGAAATCTCCATGTTAATGGTAATAGTTCCAAATTAATGCTCACCCCAATAATGTTTTGATGCCATAGGCTGTTTTCATGAAGGATTTCATCTTAGACAAATTGGATTTTTCCAGTTAATAAGCTACATATAGATCCTTAAACAACTCTAAATCCCGGCTTCCTGTTTTTATCTGCCTACACAGCACAGCTATTTGGAAGAAATTTGAAATTATTTTTTACTTTTTATATTTTTTTTCTACTAGCAATAAAATCCCCTGAGTTAAGCACTTCAGAAAAAGGAAAGCCAAGCCAATAGAGTGATCCGCAAACATTTAATTGAAAGACGAGGCTGTCTTCCCTAATTAGGTGCTGGTGTTTTGATTGGAGATGTTTTCCTTCCTGGTGCCTGAAGTCTTTCCCAAGGTGAGCAAACACTGAGCCACTGGCATCTCCTAGTGGCCTGGGCTCGCAAGACAAGCGCTGGTGTTCTTGCTAAAGAGCACGGTGATATTTCTGTCCAGTAATCCCTGTTCTGGGATTTTCTGGGACACTGGAGAGGCCTTGTGGAGAGACACCTTGAGGGGCTGGATCTTGTGGCTGCCACTGCCAGCCTCCTCTCCCTGTCACTGCAGTGAGCAAACAAACACATGTATTCCTGTATGTTGTTTCTGTCCAATTATCGGCTCTCTTTCTGATGGGGAATGAATGTCTTGTTAAGATTTTAACTGTCTTTTCAACACTTTTTCTCCACAACTGGCATTTCAGTTCCACAAGGGTTTCAATTAATGTACAAAGAAGGGATGAGGCACTATTTCCACCTTCCAGTCATTGAACATTTATTTCCATCTCTTTATACTTGTGCCTTGATTTTTAAAATCTTGCATTTTGTTTTACGTTTCACTTGTTTCTTCCCTCCCCTCAAAAGCTGTAGCAGTAGTTATCTACTTATTCTTGTCTATTCCTGGCTTTTTGACTGCACTTCTTCCACTCCATTTCTCAATTCTTTCTATTTAACTTCTTGAAGTAACAGAATCTTCTTTCTGATTTATGCAATAATTGAAGTCTACTTTCCTTCCCCTACCTAGCTTAAAAAGTTGTTTTTATAAAAGGTGGATAGGGAAGTAAAACAGCTGTAGAACTCTTTTACAAGCTTTCCAAATAAAAATAAAAATGGCAATGATAAAATAAAGAAGAAAACCAGAAAAGATTCACTGTAACTGTCTGAAAATGCAGCTCTGAACAGAATTTACTTTAGAAATGGTTGGGAAATTAATTTTTAAAAAGGGGAGTGAAGAAAAAAATATTCACACAACCTACAAGTAGTGAAAGTGGAAAACCTGAGGGTTTTAAGGCTCTCATCCAGCCCCACCTACAAGGAAACAAACTCATTTAGGAGATTTTTTGAAGAGCTTGTCAATAGGTGAGTCCTTCTCTATGTCTGTAGTGACCTTGACATGTTTTCAGGTGCCTCTGCAGGGACTCTCTTGAAGACAAAATATGGTATTTATGCTCATGTTGTATAAGAGCTAGTGTCAGGTTTGCAGCCTTGGTACTCTTGCTAAACTTCAAATAGACCATACAGCATCATTAGCATTGGGAAAAAGTGTGCAGATCTCACAGAACTCTCTCTCAGAAAATGTCAGGTTATTTAAATACAAACACTTGTGAAAATCATACAACAGCATCTGAAGAAAGGATATAAACCAGAGCTAGTGAAATTCAGGAAGGGGACTTACTGAAAACAGACTCTTCATGAATCTCCAATTAAAAGTACATACTTTGAACCAACATCCCATCTAAGCCAAGCATGGTATAAGTACTTTTCCTAATACAATCCTAAGGTTAAAAAGAACAAGCAACCTGTCTTTATGTAAATAATTCTGAAACAGTAAGAGCATGGAGAGACAGTAAAAAGTAATCATATTGCTTTGTTAGCATAATCCACTTAAAATACATGTTCTGTTCACAGGTTCAGTGATGAGTTTTCAGATAATAAACTGATAGAAATTTGAATATTTAAAGCATAGCACTTTCATTATCATAGAAACTGGACTCTGACAGAGTCATCTTCAGCAATTTCAGGTTCAGGAAGAAGCTTTCAGACACTTAAGTCTGTTGTTTGCTTGGAATCTCACTTCCTAAAATCTAAACTCATGCCTGCTGCAAGGAATTTAATCCCAAATTCTTTTCCTCATCCACTAATGTCATAGATCTGACATTGATTTTACCACCATGGCAGCAGAGAAAATCTGATCCTCTATCAGGGGAAAATTAATATTCAGAATTCAGGGGGGACTGTGTTTGGAGGGGACAGGGTGAAGAAAACAAAAGAAAGTTAATGCTGCAATTTTCAATGTCAAAATAAAATTTCATGATGGCTTTTTGCATCTGTACATGTTGCACCACTTCAGAACCTTGATTTACGTGTAGGATTTTTTCACAAACTGATTAAAAAAAAATCTGCTGCTTCTGTTGAGAAAGAGTTAGTTTCCACTGACTCAATCAGGTAGGTTGTTATTCCATTGATATATAAGGCAGGGCAGAGAGACTTGGTTCATCTAACTTGGAAAGAGCTGAGTCATCTTGAAATAAGATCCTTTGTCTCTGCTAAGCATAGAAAGGAGTCTTGAGCTGGATTTCTGCATTAAGACCAGAATCCAGAAGGCAAGTGCTGTATATTGTACTCTGCCTGAGCCATGCTCTTGTTAGAAGTGTTGATGCAGTCGGAATGATCAAGAATGTTATGAGGATCCTGTTACTGAGAAAGCCATGCCAAGCCATAAAACTCCCAAATGCATTTCTCTTGGCAAGCTGGTATGGCCACAGCTCATTCTGCTTGTTACGTAAATCAGTCCCCTAAGCCAGCCTGAAGCCCCACAGAATGGCTTCGCAGGAAACATAAATTATAACAGATAAATATACACATCATATCTAATTAAACAGACGCAGTGTGAATGCCAAAGAGGAAACTTATGAAATCCTGGCACGTTGTTTGAGAGGTCCCGGTTCTCGTTTGCCACAGGGTTTTCAATGAGGCTTTTACAAGACTTTATTCAAGGCAAGAGAAGAATAAAACTGAGCTACTGCTTATCTAGATATATGTGTTGTACAGCTTATCTAGATGCTACGTGTTGTATCTGAATAATGTAGCTATACTGTTGCCATTTCATTAAAAATTGTTCTGGTGCTACTTAATCAAAAATAGATTTTTTTATTATTAAAAGGGAAAAAGTAAAACATTCAGGTAAAACATTCTGGTTCACTTGATTCATTTCCCTAAGTGTTTAAGCCTTTCCAAACATTAAACTATACAGATAGATTGGCCAGGGATTAAAACTTGCTGGGCTTTTATCTTGGAATGGATGCTACATTCTTCATCTTATTTCCATCTCCAAATGGATATAGACTATACAATCTTATGTAATTGACAATTCTAAATGTGCCATCCCTGTTCTGCCTTCTAAGTAACTTTGCCTGGTCCTATTGCTGCAGCTGAGCAACAGCTCAATTAAGAAAACACACAATAAAATCTATGCCTCAGATTAGTAGTAGCTAGTGGAGGATTGTTACAACATCTTGCAGAACAGGAAATGAATATCAGATATTTAGTGGGAGCACATTATTAAATAATGAGGTTTTAAGCCTAGAATAAGCAGTTTCACAGTGGATGTTATGAAGCCCTAAAGGCCAAATCATTGTTAAATTTCGTTAAAATGGGGGGAATACTTCCAAACTGATAAAAAATTGAAGCATCTTTTTCTGTCTAACATGGAACATTAATTAAACAAGCCCTTCTGGGAAGAGCAAAACAAAAGCCTAGACCCATACAACTATGTCTTTTGTCCCCTAAATCCCCACATCCTGGTACCCCACCACCACCCTGTGTTTTCTCTAGGGAAAAGGAAACAAGTGCCTTATCATTTTGTCAGCCAACTGTTGCCTTAAACAATGAATAAAAGCTTAATTCTGCATGAATGGGGCGTTCATTCTGGGTGTGTCCCTGCTACCCAGCTGCCAAATTTTATGAAAACATTAGGAACAAGTTAACTGAAATGCCTACTTTTTGAAATTTGATGGAAATTTACCAATTGATTAAAAAGTTGTGGGGATACCAAAGAAGAGGATGAGAGAGTGATTGGTAGTAAGAGCCAAACTCTGATGTGTATATAACCTGACAAGTTAAAGGCATACATCTTAATATTCCCCAGATAACTTGAGCAAACTACTCCAAGGGTGATAAGCTACTTGTAGTGGGAGAAAGGCAATTAGGAACTTCTAAAATACCAACAAACCAAAAGACGTTCTACCATTAAAAAAAAAAAGCCAAAATCCCCAACAGCCAAAGCTCCCCATAATTTTCAAGAGCACTGAAGTGTCAAGGGCTTCCTGCAGAACACATTAGCGCTAAACTGGAAAAGCTCTTAGGTGAGCTCTGGCACTCTCTGTGTGTGTTGTCCAGGAAGGTTAGCATTGATACATCTTTCCTGGGGAATTTAGTGCATCAAAGTACTAATTGAAAAGAACACAGCAAATTAACAATTTCTGCGAGTCAGGTTTCATGTTTGTAGAGTGGAAGTTTGCTTATCATCTGTAATTAGCACATTTATTGAGTTAGGTGATGCTACTTAATCAAATGTTTAACCATCTGGTAATTGGCAGTGGGAAAAAAGAGCATGCAATGAACCTAATTTTATAGGAAGAGTCCTTGAGGATTGTGGAAGAAAGAATTACACAATTCCAAAAAAGCGAGCTGAATTGGGGGTGGAAGTGTGTACGGAAACACAGGAAAACAGTGTAATAGAGGTGCTGTTGCATGTAAAAACACATGGTACCTTATACTCTCAGCATTTTCTGAAACAAATATAATTAATTCCATAATGAAGAACAGAAAGTCTATTTCTAGAGCAGGAAACTGTCTGGAGTAGTTATGGCTGCTATTTGGACCAGTTTTAACCTGCTGTTAAAGTAATTTGTGTAATGTAATAACACATTTTTCATTACGTCTCTGAACTCATTGAGATAAATGGTGTGGGTAGAGAACACTAATGTTTTATTGTTTTTTTAAATATTTTTTTTTATACCATGATGGCCCCATCTCTTCTATTATCTGAAAGCTGAGTTTGTATTATTGACAATTCAGCCTAAACCTAATTTCAGTTACTTTTGTAGGGATTGCAGATGACTCTTCACTCCTTTCGTCACTTTTGGTAGAAAGTGTTACCTTGGCTTCAGGGGAAAATAACTCTGGATGAGTCTCGTGGCTAGAAGAACCTGCATGAACACTGCATTGGAATAACAGAGACAGCAGTGCATCTAACGGCTGCTGGACGTGTCTTTAGGAGGACCTAGGATGTTAAGCAGTAAAACTGGGATGATGGATCAAAACCAAACAGACGTGCCTTTGGAAAAGCAGGATTGACCGATACCGAATTAAGCCACAGAAGGTGTTCAGAATGAATCCCGCGACAGATAAATCATATTGTGCCTATGTTGCATAATCTGAAAGCAGTAATACCTATGGATCCAGCTGAACACTTACTGCTTTAGAAAGATTTTTCGAGCAGCTATATAAATAAAAATTTCAATTATTAATGCATACTAAAAATAATAATAAAAATCTGGGTTTCAAAGATGAAAAACCATCAGCATATATTAGAATAACTGTATGAAACTTTCAAATTGGCAAAATGTACTGGGAACAGAGCATTCAACTTTGCTTGCCTGCCACTCACGTTTATGTGCTCTGAGTTTTCTATTGAATCACTTCTGAATCACTTGCATTACCTCTGAGTAGAGAGCTTGTAGCTCTCTGAGACATGTCTCAGTTCATCAAATGATACAGCCATAAGAAAGCCGGGAAGACAAGAATGATTTCTTACCTTATTCATGTCAAATGTGTGAAATACTTGTTCAACATAGTTGTTAGCTTCAGGAGTAAGTCCGTGCAGATCCAGGACGTGTTTAAATTCATGCAGGCAAAGTTGTCCAGATGGGCACTCCTTCATAAACTTTGTGTACCAATGGTGAACTTCCATAGCATTAATGTCATCTGCTGATCCAGCAGCACCCATTGCATCAAACATACCAGGTAACCTTTTTCAATATTTATTCATCCAAATGTTGATTCTTGCTTCCTAACAATGATCACTCAAACACCAACTCTGCCTTTGAGAGCTACTTTAAACCTCTTACAGATCATTACCAAGATAGACTAAGTAAATATAGCACCCTAGCAAGATTACTGGCACGCAGTTTTAGTGCCCCGTGGTTTTATCAGCTAATTACAGTCTTTGTGCACAGTCAGTCTGCAGAGTCTCAGGTGAACTGATTATACCGGCGCTCATTTTGCACTTGCATCTGTGGGTGATAAAGGTATTTAAACTGGATGAATATTGAAAAAGCAACACGCAGGGACTTTGAGACTAGTTTCTAAACCTTCATTTTAATAATTTATAAAGTTTTAACTAAAACTTAGAACCATTTTAATACTTGGATACATTTTATGCAGCTGCCTTGGAGTAACTGACTTTTCGTTTTCATTATTTCCGTATATACGGTGATCCAAATCTTACCTTACAGGTCAAAACTGCAACACAATTTGACTTGGATAACCTGAAAAAACTGAAAGCGGCCGTACACTAAGCACAAAAAACTTGTTGTCTTTAGACAGCAGTTCTACAAGCATCTGAGTCTCCTGCAAGCCAATGTTGTCCTGAAAATTGCTTCCCCACTGCCATTGCTCTTTCAATCCTACCCTTTCCATTTCCTTAGGCCAGCAGAAGTGTTTGTGGTTACACTTGGGAACAAGTGTTAGAACAGACCCAGGCAAAAGCTTGCAATAAGACTGAATACCAAAAAATATAGTTAGCTTTAGAAAACATTGCTTACATTTTTGCATTGCCTGGTGTCACAATACTGGATTGTACAAGAGAACAGATAGAGTGAGGGTGGAAAAGGACAGCCAGCAGTACGGGGGGTGCAGGATTGCTGCTTCTGCTGCTTCAAATTGCTTGTGGAAACTTGTCGTGTCATAATGTCTGTGCTGTATTGCAGTACATAGCAGTGTACAGGTTTACAGCATTTAAGCCCTACAGCAGAGATACTATGGCATGCAGTAGTTAAAGACTAAACTAGTAGAATGTAAAAATACAGCTGTTACACCTAAGCCTGCTGCAAAGGTGGTGTCCCCCCAGTGGCACTGCAGTGGTGTCTCACCAGAGGAATGTGAGCACCACCCGAGCAGCTTTGCTCTGCAGAGTCAGGGTGCAGTCCCATTGCCCTCGAGTGCTGTGCAGCTACATGAGGTGAATTTTCCTCTGGGCCAAGGCTCCTGCTGGTTCAGTTGAAAAAGCAGTGCCAATAGTCAGGAGAGACAAATTTGGTCTCAAGACAGCAAAGGAACTGAATGCTACTGTTGGACATGTCATGAGACCTGGTTTTCAGGTGCCAGGAGCGATGAGCAGCATGCTGGTGCATCCATGTTGTGTGCACTGGTGGCAGAACCAGCTGGGCAAGCTGCCCCTGATGCATAACGTTTAGGGCCATGGCATGCAGGTTCATGTGGTCCTCCAGTATTTTGGAATAATTCTTTAGGCAATTGAAGAGCTGTGGCATGCTAATCATGTAAGGTCAGAATTGCAAGGTATTTTTCAGAAATGGGTACAAGCCTTCACTGTAAAAGGACAAGAAGCTGGGCTGTTGCTGGAACAGACTTTCAGCACATATTTGCACCTACATTGCATAAACCAGAGTCTGCAGCCACTCAGAGCAATGCTGCTGGGGAGGGAGACAAGGGGGAAAAAAGCGCACATGGATGCCTGGAGGATTTCAACACAGGCATATACTGTAGCTATCACTAAAAGGTGATTTTTTCTTAATCTCTAGTCATTCTGTGCATCACTTTTAACAGTCTCCCCAGAGCAAAAATAGCTGCCCACTAACATCCTGTCAGTTATAAGATCAAGACCTTCAATACTGAGAAGCAGCAGGGATTTTCTATACGAAATATGGAATAAAATCAGAATCTGAAACATGTGAAGTGGTATTTGGAAATACTTCACTTCAAACTATCACTAGAAGGCAAAGAATGCCATATTTTTAATAACGAAGAACAAGCAAAAGAAAGGCAGCTTAAAATGGCAATCTTCAGTCTTTTATTGTTCTTCATCAAATCTAAATTTTCAATAATTAGGAACTGGAAATGCTGACACAGAATTATCTCCCAAATTTCTTGTTCAATGAAAGGAGAAAGTTTTAAGAACTCAAATGTTACTCAGCCTTCCTTTCCCCCCAACCCTTGAAATAACAGCAGTTTTCAAAGGAAAAAAATCAAAGGTTTGAACCATAGGTTTCAGAAGCTGTAGACAATTTTTTTTTAGTAAATAAGGTGGCCTGCAATTGGTTCTGTACATTCTCATTTTCAAACCTTCTTCTGAAAAAAGCAACAGCATAAATGGGAATATTAAAAATAAGCCATCTCAGTCCTTGAAAATGTGCATATTTCTTTCACATGGCATGGAAGACTCTCCTGACTCTGCTGTCATTGTCCTTCTGGAAGACAAGGTTGAAATGTCAGAAAAATCTACATTTTATTTAAATAACTATTCAAGATAATCATCAAGCTATTCTAAATTATCTATTTGATGATTCTGAAAAAAACCCCTCAAATTTTACACTGGAGAATTTGACGAAATAAGCATACGAAAAAGCATGGCATGCTTATTGGCAAAGGTCATAATTCAAAAAGAATTAAGAGAAAACACCCAGAAGACTTGAAGAAGCAGTGCAATATCCCAGAGTAAAACGGAAACATGGAAGCTAGAATTAGGTGCAATAGGAGAAGAAGCTGCTTTTCAGGGAGGTCTTGTTGGCCACGTTCCTGCTAGAGTACTGAGGGATTACAGTGATGAAGTGCACACAGATTAGAAGGGCTATGCTGGTAACACTGTTCTTTTTAGCCATTTAATAGCCTCACTTTCACTCTGAGGAAAAGTTACTTCTCTATTTAAAGCACAATTTTCTCAGCTTTATTACATGTCCACATCCAGGTTAGCTGGAGAGCACATTTTTTCATGTGTATTACCCTCCAACAAAGTCTAGAAGTAGAATGAGGGAGAATGTAGAAGCAGGGAACTCGCATTGTAGGTCTGCAGGCAATGTAATATGAAAGGGAGGAAAGGCAGATGCAAGAAGAAAAGCAACACCTATCAGAGGCACTGACAGGACTTTGAGAATGCAAGGCACTTCAAGAAAGGATGAAAAATTAGATATTAAATTCTGCCATAAATGTGAGGCCTGAAAAGAAAAAACTGAACTCATGCATTACAGTAAAAAACAAAATTTAATTCCAATTACTTAAATCCATCATCAACAGTTACACACAGAGACCTATTGCCTGAGCAGTGCCTCTATCAAAGAGGCATGTGCTTATTTGCCTCTGAATATGATTGTAAAGAAGCATCCAGGTCACCTGGAACCTCCTAGCACTGTTGCTGATGGTACCTGCACTTAGGCCTTCATATGTGATGGTGGGGACACACGGCTACTAACATAGGTTATGAAACAAAAATCCTTGAGGGGGTGACAGACTGTATCTAGGACACTTCAAGTTTTCTATGGATGATGCTATAAAATATAGGGGAAAGTTTAATGAAGCATTTGAAACTTAAGAATTGCAGACAATGAGGACAACAGTATCAGGGCAGAGAAATCCACATCTGTTTTAGGGAGAAGCTTCAAGGGACTAAACTCTGATCCCAGCTTTTCCCCAAAGCAAAATTTTCACTAAGTCTCTCCCATTGTTATATATTAGCACCATCAGTCTCTGCAAGCCACAGGAATAAAACATTTGGACTTAAAGATGTAGGAAAACAGCACCACTTAGAAGTTTTATCTGATCCCCTTACTACAGTGACAGGCAATGATCTTATCTGTAGCCATAAAAACCACAGGTCCCTGAAATGAAAAGTCTTATTTTCCTTTAACCTCGAGGAGCCTTTCTGGAATTCTGTGAAATATTCCTGCAAAATAATTTGA
>VWZT01015995.1:27101-38447 GCA_013397055.1 Pachycephala philippinensis
AAAAGAATGTTTGTGAGGTTATAATGTGGAACTGATTAGCACTGATGGAGGCTAAAAGTAAACATGAGTTAAAAAAAGTGGATAATTTTCTGGAGGAAAAGCCCATTTAACCCATTTGTTGAACCTCTTATTTGAATGAGTGGCCATAGGCTGCTGGAAGCAGAGAAGGTGACTGAGGGGTACCTGTCCCCTAGGCACATGCTCCTGGCTTTTGCCAGAAACAGAAGAGTGGAGATAGGCGAGTGGACCTGAAGTATCTTTGACCTGTCTAGTGAAGTGTGGCTATTTTTGTATACCAGACATTACCCAGAGAGTGTTTAACTAGCTTATCTTTATCCAGCTGGTGGTCAGACTGACTGACTGAAGATCAATCATTTTGGAAAAATTATGGTGTTCTGAAGGTCCTGTCTTAGAGGGATGTCTGGGTACAATGCAGGCAAACCCAGTTTATTTGTAACTTGCGTATTTATCATAAAAGCGTTCATGTAAATTATGTTTTCTGTACAATTTCTATTTGCATCTTCCCATAATTTTTTTTCACGCAAGTTTAATGTTTCTTTAGTAGGACACTTTCTGATTTAATTTGCTTGTAAGTTTCTCAGCGTGCTTGCATGTGAAAATACACAACTCTGCATACACAATAATAAACCTGTAAATTAGTGCCTTGTTATTGGCTTAGGTCCTATATCTGTTTTCTTACATGACAAAATAATACTTATGCAGAAATCTGTCTGCTACCAAAGTCATGAAGCATAAAGGGGCAACAAGGTTCTACTGATATCATCTAATAAGAGAATAATTTTTTGTGATAGCCTACACTGACAAGATGACTAGATGGCAATTAAAATTTAATTCTTCCTCTTCTCTTGTTATAATTAATGAAAATTTTTTGTGGTTCTCAAACTTCATTAGATGCCTTTTAAAATTAGTTTTGTAAGTGGGTTCTGAATTGTGGTTAAGGTTACTTAAGTAATATTCTAATGCTACTAAAGCCCTTTATGAAGTATTAAGGTGACACCATAATCTTTCTGGGACTCTTACACAACACACATTACTCTCTATTAAAAAACAACAACAACAAAAAAAAGGCAACCATGTGCCTTCCCCTACCTAAGTAGAAAAAAGAGCTAGGATAAATAAAATTTATTTCTTCTTCAGAAGGATAGTAAATACCATAAAATTCACCAAAAGGAATTAATGAAACAATTTAACAATTAATATTTGTTAAGTGACTATATAAACTCAATTTGAAGAATATATATAACATGCTTACACCACTAGCCTTGAAAAGAATTCTGACATTTAATAAATCATAATTTGATTTGATAGCAGTAATTGCATGTAATCTGTTAGTCCCTCCCTGGGACAGAGTCTGGGATTATCTAGGTGGCAAGATTAGTGCAGTGTGAACAGGCAGGGGGATTAATGGCACACAAAGCATCAGATTCTCTCACGAACCCAGAGGGACTCAGTGGGAAACACCAGCATGTCCAAGTCCAGAGCAGCAGGGGATGTCTCCTTATGAAAAATCCACAGATGGATAGCTATGCTATCTGCGTGCATCTGTGCTTATAGATGAACATGCTACTAACTCTGGAAGCCCAGAACCAGCCACATTCTTCTTCTTTTATTAAATAAGAAGAAATATTTGAAAACTAAATTTAATTTAATGTAATTTACCCTGTGAAGGGACTTTAGTAATTCTGCCATCTTTTCCCTCAGACTCCTAAATTTTCCTTGAAAAGCTATGTTTGCAGTTCACAGCTTTGCTGCAGTTTGCAAGCATATTCTGCTTTGTAGATACGGCGATGGATTGAACTTTTCTCTTTCATTTTTGAACAGTATGAGATCTTTTAAATCTAAACAGACTGTTTCATTTTATATCCTGAATATAGGCAATCCTAAAGTCCCTTTAAAATACTTTTCTGTTGAGAACTACTGAGAGCTCCTATAAATATTCACTGGCATGTAGAGAATTGCTAGCTAGTAACTCACCATGGTTAATAATCCCTTACAGAGGACATGCAAACAGCGGCCTGTAAGGTCCATCCCTGGTTCAGGCCTGGTCAGCAGCAAACAATGTAGAACGGACTCATGTAATTCCAGTAACTTACTTTGTACCATATCCAAAACCTTTGGCCAGCCACGATGCCAATTTTTTACATTAGTGAGTTCAGAGCAAAAAAACCGTGTAACATTTGTTACTAATGTTTTTTTTCTGTCAGAAGGACCCTGAATGGTTGTGAGCAAGGTATAATAATGGGATAGGACAAAGAAAACAAAAAGGAAAATAATATCTTTTTATCTTACTATCAGCATTTGGTATTATATCCTGAGAGGCAATGCACAAAAATAAAACCAGCATGGAATTTAATTTAAAAGAAAGATGCATGGAGGTCTTTCAACCTTTTATAGTTTATATTCCTCAAGAGGAATTTCATCACCACTGTGTTATGCAGCTCTGACTGTGCTCTAAAGTTGTCTCATGCTGCCACAGGAATCTCAAGATAGTTCCTGGCTGCTGTAATTCCTGACAGACTTTAAGATATGAAAAAATACCAGTAGGCACAACATTTATTCGAGTGTTTTTTAAGCCGAGTATTGACAAAGAGTATTCCTTTGTGTTTTAGTCTGAAAAACTGACAAAAATACACATTAGAGAACTTGCACAGAGAAGCTGCACTCTATGAGTAAGAAGGCACAACTCCAGTGTATTTACAAGAGGAATGTATGTGCTTAATCAGCACATGCAATTAAAATAAAGGCAAGGAAATCTGTTAGAGTTTAGAATGCAAAGATCATAGTTTCCAGACAATTTTGCTGATGTATTGCGGACCTCTTTTTTGCATTTTTAAAGTGTTTTCATCATCATGGAACAGGTCATAATATCACCATTCACTATTAAGAATAAATCACTTGAACTCTAAGCTCTGAAAAATTTGACTCAGACTTCCAATCAAAATTTGAAAGGAAACTAAGGGGAAAAAAGCAGATTGGGGTCCCAAAGCTGTCTGAAGGTTTAATTTCATTAAAAGAAATGTGCTCTTTAGATTATAAAGTGGGAGTTTCATATTTTGTTTGTGAAACCAGGTATGTTCTCACAGCCATTAGACTCAGACCCTTTTACAGACTAATTTTTCTTTATCACAATTCTTAAAAATCACCATGTTGATATGATTTGTCTAAAACATAAAATACACTTCTTAGAGGAATTCCTCTCAGTCTGAGGAGTTACTCAAAATTAGTCCTTGATTTTGCATTAATGAGTTTGAGACCAAATTTTCCAGGCTGTTAGCAAAGAAATTAATGTATTCACCCCCTCAAAAAAAAAAAAAATAAATTGTCTCCCCCCAAAAAAAAAAAAAAAAAAAAAAAAAAAAAAAAAAAAAAATCACAAAAACCAGTTAAGTGAACTACATTCTTCATTAATCTTTTGCTAGTTTTGACTGTCAAAATATTTTGTGACAATAACTGAAAGCTAAAGCTGTGCTTAGGTTTTCTGAACTAGGCTTGACCTGTTTGTGTACTTCACATAATTTAAGGAGCCTCTTTGAAGTTTTAAACATAGTTTAGTTAATAAATTCAAGAATATAAATAAAATCATGCTCTTTTTCTTGGATGGAGCATCCACAAAGCATTACAACACCTATCTAGTAGCATGTCTTTAAAGAAAATTTATTTAAAAATAGTATTTACATAAAATAGTATTTACATTTACATAAAATAATATTTAAAATAGTATTTACATTCACAAGGTATTGTGTGTGTATAAAAGGAGTCAAAAGAAGTTTGTAAAGAAGAAACAACTGAACAAAAGCTCATACAGAAAGGAGAGAACAGTAATTAAATTCAGGAGTGTATAGAAGCCCTAGCTGAAAAAATTAGCTCTTTATCATCAGCAGGTGAATAACGACAGCTGATTTGTCCTCTTATGCCTTAAAGGTGACATTGGAGTATTTAAAAATAATAAGTCTGCAGTACTGGAGTAAAAGGCCAGGACAATGGATAAATATGCCCTCTACTACTACGACAAGTTTCACATCCTTTGATCTAAAAGGAAACTCAAAAGAAGAAGGATAACAGGCTGTTTAATACTGTAGATCAGTTCCTGGAAAAAGCCTGAAGTTTGTTTCTGTGAAAAACCTCTAAGAATGTGTATGTGCACTTTGGACAAGCAGCTGCTGGCATCTCCCAGGAACATAAACTCCCAGTAACATAAGCTCCCAGTAAGCACACACAGGTAATAAACTTTCCTGATGCTTTAAGTCAGCATAGGACAAAATGTGAAAAGATCCCTGAAAACAAATTCTTGGGTCCTTGATGGGGAAGAAACTCAAAGTTTGCATGTAAATATCTGATCTTTACCTTTCACCTTAAAGGCATCTGAAAGCTTTTACTTCTAAATTGAATTAGCAGTTTGCAAAAACTGCAGGAAAGCAGCTTCTTAATGGGAACAGAGTGACCTGCAGCTTCTTTGAATGGTGCTGTAGTCTTGTCTTCTGAGTTCATTGTACATCTGCACAGTTGTAGAAACAAGTGGGTGGCAATTTAGCCACAGAGAAAAACATGGCAACTAAGCACATGTAACGTGGCGTGGTAAAAATAATCAAGCTGGGTAGCTGTACTAACCCAGAGTGACTCCTCAAGTGTAATGATTTCTGTTTTAAGTGATTGTGGTGGGTTGTCTGTGTCTGGCTGCCAGATGCCCACCCAACTGCTCTCATTCCTCCTCCTCAGCAGGACAGGGGAGAAAAGAAGATGAAAAAGCTCAAGGGTTGAGTTAAAGAGAGGGAGTTTGCTTACCAATTACTGTCATGAGGAAAACAGACTTGACTTGGAGAAAATTAATTTAGTTTATTCTCCATTAAAATAGACTACCATGCAGAGAAAGAAAGACAAAACAAAACCTTCCCCACAGTCCCTCTTTTTGACATGCTCAACTTCACTCACTCATTCCTGATTCTTCTACTTCCTCCCTCCAAGCAGTGCAAGGAATGGGGGCTGTGGTAAGTCCATAACACCCCCTCTCTGCCTCTCCTTCCTCTGCATTCTTTTCCTCTTCTGAAGGGTGGCTCCTTCCCATGGGCTACAGCACTTCAGGATCAACCTGCTCCAGCATGGGTTCTCTCTCCATGGACCACAGTTCCTTCAGGGCATGTCCACCTGCCAATTGTGGTCCTTTCCACGGGCTGCAGTGTGCATGCCTGCTCCAGCGTGGTCTTCTGCAGGAAGAATCTCTGCTCAGACACCTGGAACATCTTGTTCTCTGACTTTGGTGTCTGCAAGGCTGTTTTTCACAGGCTCCCCCTCACTCCTCACTGACTGTGCAGCATTTTGCCCTTTCTCACACAGGCTTTTCCTGGGACACTGCCATTGTGGCTGCAGAGTTCAGCTGTGCCTTGTGGTCAGTCCGGTGGAGTGAGCTTGCACTGGCTGTGCTCAGCACAATCCCTACCACTCCCCACCAAGGCCACTCTACAGCCCCCCACCAGCACCCTGTACATTGCTTCAACCACAATTTCAGTGCAGCTGAGGATGGGGACAAAAGCAGACACTGTCTGCATGGAAAAAGAGAAGCCAATCACTTCCCATACAAAACTCACGGGAAAAAATTGTGACAATGCCACAGTCAGGGTCACTGTGGTTTCCCATGAAATGGGAACTCTGCATTGTGAGTGAATACAATCAGGCAGCCGTAGGTTCCCAGACTGTTAACACAGATATAAGATCCCCTCCAGGTGTGCAGTCAAACTGTTCTCTGAATAGCCTACATTTGGAAAAAAATAATGGCAGATCTCTGAGAAGTTCAATGACAATAAAAGCAAATACACATCAGTGATGAAGATTTCGAAAGCACCAAGGCCAGGAAAGGCGTGTCCTGCTCACTGGGTCAGAGCATCTTTACTAAGAACCATAGCTTGTAGTGCAGCTATCCCCTCGTACAGTGGAGGGAAACAAACTGTATGCAACAAATGAAACCAATGCTTTTAAGTGCTGCAAAGCTTTAACTTCTTGTAACTTGGTCAGAGCTTTTATGGAGAAAGATTAAAATCATACATACAAAGTGTGCTTACGAGACTTCAGTGCACACCATTCCACTAGAAGAAGTAGCAGAAAATTTCCATAATGGGCAGTTTCTAATTTAGTACACTTTTAAGTAGCTGAAAACTTCTCAATTTTATGATAATTAATTCTGTTTTTTTTTTTCAACCAGCTGTATAAAGTGATACCAAACCATCTGGCCACCATAGTGTATAATTTGCTGTGATTAAAATTAAGGAACTGGACTGTAGGCCAACTCTCTTTGCTATTCCATGTGTCTTCACACTGTATCTGTACTATCTGACACCATCAATGTGTCTTCACCACAGTG
Source organism: Pachycephala philippinensis (assembly GCA_013397055.1). Lineage (NCBI taxonomy): Eukaryota > Metazoa > Chordata > Aves > Passeriformes > Pachycephala > Pachycephala philippinensis. Next base: position 33,475 of record VWZT01015995.1, read on the forward strand.
CCAGTAGTAGAACAGAAAGCTTTTTTATTTTAATTTTACTTCAGTGAAGGAAAGACTCCATGTTTTAAGAAAAATTTCCTTTATTTCACATAAGAAGCTGCAACACAGAAAGAGATTTGTCTTAGAGCTGCAGGCAAGCCCTGCTGGTGCCAGAGTGTGTGCAGATCTGACACCTGACTTAGTCACTTAGGATCTTGAGGATGAGGTCCCCTCCCACGACTCTGTCTCCATCTGTGGAAGGGATGATGAAGAGCTGCCTTCTACTGCAGGGCTGCAGCAGCTCCCACTGGACATTTTAGGGTGTATTTACTCAAGGCTCTGCTTCCATAGTGGTTGTGAGTTTGGTAAGGAGGGCAAGAGTAGCAGTAGAGGAGGAAAGGGGTAAAGGAGGAACTTCTTTCAGACAGAATATTTATGTTGCCTAATCTGCTTTGCCTAATAACCCTGTTTGAATTACGGAATGTCTTAAGATGGATGTAAAGCAATCAAGGATGCCATTTCAATAAATTAAGTGCAACCAAAATCACAGATAGAGGCTAAACACACCTAGAAACTGTACTGCAAGCTTGTGTGAGACCTTGCCTTACACATTCTATTACGCCACTGCACTCAGAGAGTAAGGGAAGTCAGCTTCTTGCAAGCTCAGCATTACCTGCAACAAGTCTGACACTGGTAGCACCTCAGATGCCTGTGATTCTGGCCTTAAAGCTGTTGTCCTTTCCCACAGAACTGTGTTGAAAGGCTGGGTTTAATGCATTTCTCCCTTTTGGCAGAAAAGTCACTTCAGGGAACCACTGGTATTTCTGGCAATTTTATTGGACATCTGCTCAGTTTCAGACACATAATAATGATAAGGCTGCTGTATCATGCTTATAAAACACATTTGAAGAGACTGCTTAATGCACGAACTAAAATGTGATAGTTCAACTGCAGTGTGCTCTTGGTCTTCTACATACTGCATTTACTGAATAAAAGAATAACAAAACAAAAGACAGCAGTTTTTCCTCTGTCAAAATTACTAAAATGTTTTTGAGTGACTTCAAAATTTTTCTAATTAAGGAATTGTTTTTCTCTCTCAGAAAATAACTTAGAGTAATTATATTAACAATCTTAATGAAGTAGCCAGCCATAGCAGCTATATTCACTGGAACAGAAATGCCACCATTTTGCTAATATTTACCTTTAAAACGTCTTCATATCTCCACTTTTTTATTTCACAAGTTGATAATCCTTAAATAAGAAGGCTGGTTAAGTTTTGACATTTTAATCTTAGTTCATGACTATATTCTTTTCTTTGCTAGAAGAAGAATCTACTAAACTGTACTTTATCCAGTGGTTCAATGTAAAAGACATTGACACCGGGTGCTCTTTAGACCTGACGTAGAGCTCCTTAGTTTTAATGGTCAATGTTAACAGGAGTATGGAATATGCCTCTGATTCTGTCATTTTCTTAGTATACCACTCCTTTTTTCTCGGGGGGTAAATGGGCTGAATATATCTAAAACTTACTGCTTCTGTCTTCAGAACCTGACTTAACACTTTGCTTTTTACTACAGACCAGACAGTCTTATGAGACAAATCTGCCAAGTGAGTAAGTTTGGTATTTTATCCCTACGTAAAACATGTAGTGCGTCACAAGCCAAATTAAAAATGTAGTAAAAAGTGAAAGAGAGTTACAAAGACAATTTAGGTAGCACCGCTGCCACAATGCATCCATTTTAAATTCTAAGTGCAATGTTTCAAAGCGATACTCTCAAATCCTCATTCCTCCTCCGAATCTGGTAGAAACATAACATCTGCCAAAAACTTACATATTCAACTTACACAATTTCCTGAGCACTGAGTTCAGCACTAAACCAAAGATTTCCTCCCTCATCTAAGGACAAACTACTTGCAGCTTCTCTTTTAATTCAACTCACTGTCCAGAAAAAGGAACAGCCTTTTGGCCCCTAAACACCAGTCCTGAACACCCACAGGGGGCAGGACTATTACTGGCTTCAGAGACAGGCATAAGAGGTAGTAAGAGATGAAAATCCTCACTTCACCCTGCTAAAGCCACCATTACATTATGGTGATGTGACAGGAAAAGAGCCAAATACCTGCCACTTTCATCCTGCTGAAGTGCTGAAACAGGGATTAGAGTTATATAATGTTATAAAATAGGAATTCAGCGTGCGAAGAGAGGAATCTCTCCGTTCCCTTCCTTATTAAAATCCCTGCTCACACAGAGGAACAGCCCTGCCCCTATAGGAACAAACAACAGCCAAGCCCTCAAAACTAACTCTCACCCGAGCACAGTGTTACAAAAACACATTCCAGGTGATCACTGTGTGCCTGAGAATTTCTGCTGAGAGTAAAACTTTTAGAGCACATGCCCTACACTGGTGGAAACTTGGTGAGAGGTTTATTATGTTCTGGGTATTTTTCACAGTGCTCAAATTTTGTTTGTATTTGTGCACAAGGCTCTGAAACAGACTGAAAATTATTGAAACCAATCTGTACACAAGGTGAGCACAGCAGGATTTCTAAAGCATTTGCACAGAAAAGCTTGCCTTGGATGAGAGGCTGGCATTTCCAGTGTTCTCCTACACGCACAGGGACTTCTTCAGTACACTAAAAATGCAGAGGGCGTAAGAAGAACTTAAAGAACTTAAAGACTTAAAGAAAGTTAGAGGTCCTCTTCCTTAGCAGTTCTTATGGCTTTTGAGCAGTTAATATGCTAAAGCTACCACAGTAGGTGTCAAACTAAAACTTGAAATCAGGGAGACCACACTGTCCTTAGTTTTGAGTCAGGGCTCTGGAAGCAGATGAAACCTCCACTGGTCTGAGGACACTGTTCCCAGGCCTCTGGACTGGGCAACTCTGGTTTTCTCCAACCCTGCAGCACAATCCTAAAGCCCACTTGGTCCAGAAAGCAGGGAGTAAGGGATGACTATCTCAGCCAATTCAGCCAGGCAGAACAAAATTAGGCATAACAGCAAATTGAAAGCAAAGAGCTGACAGAAAACTTGCTAATAAGTTCAAGTAGGTTTGAGCCCTTCCAAATTATGGTGGAATTAATACTTCTCTGGAAGAGAAAGGGTTTGGAAGAATTTGGAAGAAGTGGAGTGAAAACAGCTCAGGTATTAAATGTCTGCATGTGCTTTGGGAACAAGAGTACATGTTTCTTGGAAAAGCATGGAATCCTTGACAGCCTGGCTGTGTAGGGTAGAGTGTAATACACACAGTGCAAGCCAGATAAATGTTGATTAAATAATCTGTTTTGCCCACTGGAGTTCAATAGTATGAGTCAGGGGTGAACAGAAGTCATCCTTCAACATATTCTTTCAGCCAGCAGGAGACAGGTACTTTTGTAGCAGGAAGACAAGTGAAGTAGAGCTGTAAATTTTATTAAAGAGCAAATAAGAAGTGGTTGGTGGAGTGAAACCTTAGAAATGAATTAACTTAAACATGCAAAATGAAAGAATTAACAGGTGAATGGGCACTTTTGCACAAAAATAAGGGAAAAGTGAAACAGACTAAAACTTTTAAGAAACACCTAGTGCTGTGTATTTTGGATTTTAAAAAAATGTTGGATATTTTACACTAAAATATCTAGAATTTCAGTACTGGAGGGTCAATATTCTGATTGTTGCCATCTTCACAAATATTACATTACTTTGAGAAATCTGCTAAAATGAAAACTTTATTTGGTGGGCTTCCTTTCAATGACTTTTAAGAGAAGCACATGAGAAAATTCAAATCAACAATTCCCAGTTTTGATACATACTGTGAAGTGCAGAAAGTGATGCTGTGCACAGCAGCAGTTCAAGATACCCCATAAAGATAAATGATTGCGGTACTGTAGGAAAATTATTTGTCCAGATACTACCTCATTCTGATATAATATTATTTTAGTACCTGCATTAGTGCTAGTGAAGTGCCTTTTCCATTTATCTTACCTCTGCACAGCCACACTCTACATGTCTTTACACTCATCCATCCAAAAAAGAACAAGACAGTTGGCTGAATGCTACATTGCATTTAACCACCCTGACAAGAGTAGGGTCAGACATCCAACATGCTGGCCTACGGAGTCTTATTATAGCAAATTTAAGAGAGCAGATTTTGCTCCAAGCCCTGCAAGACTACATGTTGTGTTTGGCACACTGGAGTTAAGCAGCTACATTTTCTTGCAGCTGCATGAAGTAGCAATTATACTGTTCTAACTACATGCTAAAAGTGTACCACTGAAGCTAGGCTAGCATGATTAAGGGTTCTGAAACCTTGGACAAGCTGTAGACTTTAATACACTGGGTGAATAGCAGGGCCTTAGAAAAACCCTTTTTTTTTTTTTTTTTTTTTTTGGCAGTTTAAAGAATAGGTGTTTAATCACTGCTTTTAAAGTCTTCTTTCTGAAAATAATTGTAGTCTGTTTTCCATCAAAAATGTCAGATTTATTGTCTTAACCCTACATTTATAAAATAAATTACCAGTAAATGCAGAACAAGAATAAACAAGAATTCTGTAGATATCATTTACATCAAGAGGCATTTATTTACAGAAATGTGTGGCTTGTAAAATTTTTATCATTTTTTCAGAATTGACTGCACTTGTGATTTAAAATTTATTTAAAAGAATAAAATAATCGTTTCAGTGGGTATGGAAGGCAAAATCCCTTGCATAAGACTCAGATCACATCCAAATGTAGGAAAAGCCTCATTCTGAAGTAAGTCTTCAGACTCATCTTGAAGCAAAGTTTATAAAATGCCATGTACAACAAATTCAGGTTTTCTATGTGTTAATCTACCTTACTTTTGATTAAAAACAAGGCTGTAGCTAACAAGGGTCAGATGCTACTGGTTCATCAGGTGCAGCTGCATCCTATTTTACCTTTGTTTCTATTTTCATCAGAAGCAGGTCCACTGATATTAATGGGTTTAAAATTGTGGGGCTGAACTATAAATATTTTCTTACTAGTTATTTCCCATTTC
>VWZT01015995.1:40692-249665 GCA_013397055.1 Pachycephala philippinensis
TTCAAACTTAAAAAAAAAAAAAACCAAACCAAAAAACCCAAAACAAACCAAAAAACCCCCCCCCCCCCAAAAAAAAAAACCCCAAACCCAAACACAACAACAGAAAACCAAACCCAACACCAAAACTCACCTCAAATCCCCCAGAATTAAAGAAAAGAAAACAAAGAGCTCCTGAAGAGCAGGGTGCTGTCAGGGGATGAAAAGGGCCCAGCATGAGGGAGAGCATTCAGTGCTCTTGTTCCTCTCTTGTGGCCACAGTGAGTTTTCAAGTGAGTTTTGACAAGGCTTAGCTATGCCATTTCCCCAAGTGTGTTGATGTAGCTATTGCCAACAAGGCCCAACAGACGATTAAAGGGACGAGGAAAGGAAGCGATGTCATGCTTTCCAAGGAGGAAAAGGATCAGGACAGATGTAACTTACTCCAGTTCCTAACAACACGTTCCTACAAATAGAAAGCAATACTGACGCTATTACTGTCACCACTCAGGCATGATGAGAAGTGTTAAAAGTAATGAACTACCTATCTGAAGAAAAAAAATGAGGTAAAGCATGGCATAATGATTATCAGACATTTCAGCTAGTTCTGAAACAGGGATAATATGTGTTCTGCAAACTATCCATCAAAGCTATCCTACATTATTCCATGTGACAGATTAAGTGGCTGATCTCAGTGCATGCAAAATTGCCAGATATCCAGGAACTTAAGAAATCCCAGGCCAGTTTTCACAAAGGGCCTGGGCTTAGTAGTAGTAAAAATTACTACTTTATTTCATTCACCCAAAATGCCAGAGTTTGCATGGCTTAAAACATAAAAATGAGAGAAAGACTCTGTGCAGAGAACCAGGCAAGGAAAGGCAAATCACAGTGTTAGAGGTGTATATATGTTTTAAACAAGCTGAGGCAGTGACAAAGGGCTAAAAGAAACTCCCATGGAATCACAAAACATAAGCATTGTGGGGGTGGCATACCTGGAGAGAATTATGCAGTAATTTTGAAAAGTTAATGTTTAAAGCATAACCGTTTGGAATGAGTTTATAGCTATTCACCATTTATAGGACAACCAGAATAGTATCTAAGCAGGAATTAAAGACAGACTGGGATTGAATGATATAGGGTGGGTAAAACTTGTGTTATGGTGAATACTTGCTCAATTAAAAAAAAATTAGCGTAACACAAAAAAGTGTCGTCAGGATGTAGTTGGTTTAGCAGCACCCAGTACTGTGTATAGACTCAACTTTGTTTTGCGCATCAGCGGCACAGGCCATCTATTACAGCAAGGATAGTGGGGAATTTAATTTGTAACATCATTTGGTACGACCTGCAAAAATCAGGCCAGATGATACTCATTTACACTGCAATTGTATCATTCATGCTGCCTCTTAAAAATGAGTTTATTTGCATACAGGCAGGTATTCAATTGAAGGAAAAACATGGAACAAAATATAAACAAAAGTAACACAACTATGGTTCATCTTGATAAAAAGGACTGCAACCTAAACAGCTTCCTGTGATATCACCCCAATATAGATGAATTCCAAGGTCTGATAATAAATGTAACACACCCTTGGAGCCTAGCTCAGTGCCAAACTTTGTATCCCTTATGAGAAACAGTTGTATGCTATAAGCTCTCAAAACTTTGCTGACATTTAGTTTGATGGAATTATTTTGCTTTCAATCAACTCAGGAATGTTCTGCTCTTAAATTAACTGCTAATTCCTAATGCAAACCTACTGCTATTACTCCTTGATTTGAATGTCCTTCTCTTTCTCCACCAAAGTTGCCAGAAATTGGTGCAGATTTCTTTTGTTCAATTAAAAATGACATTAGGATTTTTTAATGCTCTTTGTACTCTAAAAATCACATTCTGTACTGCAGTGAAATGCTACAACAAATTAATGAACATAACCTGCTAATACTGTCTAAGCTTTGCCTGATTTAACTTCTTCTTACACTTTGCCCTCTTGATTCTGGAGCATTCAATTCTAAGTATTTTCAATAAATTACTAAACCTGCTATTTAGAGGGTTTGGTATTTTTCTAAGTTGTTTATATTTGTGTAACTACTTGTAAGAAAATAATAATTGAAGTTATAAACCAGATTTTTCAGTTGACTTTCACTGCATCACCAACCTTATGTTTTCAAGAACAAGTCAGCGCTTTAAGACAGATGATCCACAAGTAATTAAGGCAAATGATATCCCGAGCCAGAGATTTAGAGTGCTCAGTCACAATATTAAGAGTATTACTGGCTTTAAGACATTGAAAGTCCATCCATGTTACTTTTCCTGCTACAGCACAACCTTTTGTCATGGTTTACAAGAACCATGGTAAATTCATATTTATGCACAAATGCTTTCAACCTGCAATGATAGTACAGCACTGTAAGACACCAGTTTAAAAAAATTTTTTTAAGCAGCAGGAGGTTTAGTGTCACCCCTGTGTTCAATTTTGATACAATTTGTTACCATACAACAGTTCTGGCATTTTAAAGAAATTCCTCACACAGATAATTTCTGGATCACTGTTTTCCACATCAATTTTAACAGCATCCGTGGTTCACAAAACAAGTGATTTCCTTGAGGTTGGGAAGAGGTACCTGCAAAATTACAAAGGACACAAGCTAGGCTGGAGGTATTTTTACCTTAAAAACATGTATGTTGAATGCCTTCACAATCTGAAATCAATCCTTGGGATGTCTCCTTCTCTGTGTCACATTGCAGAATATGTTGCTTTTTGAAAAAGTCTTGAGATTGTTAGAGGACATTCCAGATATGACTTGCACTTCTATGCCTGGGGTGCATGGAGGAGATCTTAAATGCATTTCTGGGTAATAAATGAACACACATCCATGCTAAAAAATCCCAGTTCACTGTTCTGATTTAAGTGACAAGCTTTCAGGAGACAGGCATCTCTTTAAAGCACCGTTTTCTTGTGCGACATTCTGCCTGCAGTTTTTGTAGAAAAATGTGAGTGAAACTGGATGCTTTTACATTTCACTGATTGACTGCTATAGGAAAAAAAGTTTTCAATTAACAGCTTATTGGCTGGCAGGCCTTTATCTTCTTGATAGCACTTAGGTTAATGACAGGTTAATCTTCCTAAGACAGATCTGACACACCTCTTTTTCAGGAAATCAGAAAACCAATAAAACCCTAATCAGCTCACATGTGGCCACATAAGGCCTCTCTACTACTTGCTGCTAATATGACCAGGCATTATTTTATCAGGCTAAACCGATATTTCATGTAATCTTCAGCTGGAGTCAACAACAGGGAAAAACAAATTAACCAGAATGCAAACAATCATGCTCATACTCAATAAAGTTGCAGTGAAAGGAGGAAGAATGGGCTGCAAGGGGATAAATTTTTCCCCAATGTTTTTGAGTAATCAGTGTGCATCCTGAAGCATGAAGACTGACAGCACCAATAAGTTTTTATCCCAGCCAGTTTAACTAAAACATTACTTGTGCCATGCCTTATAATTTAGACTTGTATTAACATACAGCTTATTTACTTCTCTCTGGCATTCTATTTCTTCTAGCACAACACAGAAAGGTGGGGCAAGGTGAATTATAGGAGCTGTAACATCGCATTATTTCCCCAATTGTATATACATTAACGTTCTGATCCCTTTCTTTTAGGAATGAAATCTGTAGTGAGAGAGGCCTGGTCTCTATCCAAGGCAAAGCCATTTGCTTAGTTCACACATACATGCTTCCCCTGTCTTTAATCGTTCAAGATGTATGTGTGGGTGGAGTTTTCAGCCATCTGAAATAAAAGTGGTTCTATCTTTTTGACACTTGAGGGAATGTGAGAACAGTCTAATTGAAGAAAAGTTAATTTTTTGTTCTGAATAAAAAAGTCAGCAAAGTACAATGAGCTGTCTCTAAAATAATTTGGGAGCTATTCTAATGGAAAAACATAATCAAACCTTCACAGAAGCAATGATATTAGTCCTCTTGTCAAAAGCATGACCTGCAGTAGTGTAAGAGGTTATTGCCAAATCTAAGAAGCATTAATCCTGAGTTGATCAGATCACCATAATAAAATTACCAACACAGAAGGTAAGCTTCATCATCATTTGTGAGCTAAAAGATGAGTGGAAATATTTGTGGTCCACCAAACGAATACCCTTTTCCAAAGCACTTGCTAACTATACTGTACACACCAAACATGTGCTCCTAAATTTGGTATTTCACACAGCCTTTGTCAATGGCAGTAAAAAGAATGAACGTCTTCCTCTGAACTACTAACTGTTTTCAAAATGAAGATGTTAATGTAGCCAGCATCTAAAATTACAAGAAAACTTTTCACTGAGAAATGAGAATACAGTAAAATTTAATCACCATATTTACAATTTTAAGATCACTATGCAGGGTAAGGGTCCTAGGAGAGCAATTTTTTAATAGACACCAAATTCTGTATGCTTGAGGGAAAAATATTAATGGTTCCCTGAACGGCCACTATGACGAAAGCAGCTAGAGCTAACCTTACATTTGTGTTTTGATCTGCAGCAAATGTAAGTGAAACAATAGAGAGTTACATGACCACAGGGGTGTAACAACAGCAAAAGCAGTACACGCCTATTTCTGGGAGACTTCGAGATTGTTCCAGGGAAGTTCGTATCCATTGCAGTGCTAAGGAATGTCGTAATTTATGCATTAAAACCTAACCAAACCAGCTCAACAGTAAATGTGTTAATTCTTCCTATAAATTCAAAAACCACTTACAGACTACAGAAGTTTCTGCAACTCCATCTAAGGCTGCTCTTTGTTTGACCTGATTTTTTGGTCTTCCCTATGTGGTATTTAACAGAACAGATTTTTTAAAATTTTATTTTACTGTGTTTCCTCTTCCATGTGCCTCTGTCTGTCAAGTGAAAAAGGGAAAAAACTTGTTTTTCAGAGACACTCTGGCCTGTGCACACAAATGATCCCCTGGGAAAAATCAGTGGTTTTTAAGTTATAGAAAAACTACCTCAGAATTTGGAATGAGGTTTCTCAGGTTCTTGGAAAGGAAAGCACAAAAGCACTTACTATACACACTCCAATAGCGTTTTCAGCCCAGGGTTTGTTTTGTTTGTACAAGAACCCTTTTAAAAATACTGAGAGTAATTCCTCCTTCAAGAAACTTACTCTTCGGTGAGTCTAAAACAAGCAAGATTCAGTACATGGGGCCTCCTTACATCAGCCCCTGCTTTGTGACAAATGCCTTTTGGAGGTTTGTCTTGCTTTAATCTCGTGGTGTTTATTGCACAGAGCTTTAGTGAAGCAGCTGCCTGCTCCTGTGGTGGCCCCGCAGCTCGGGAGCTGCACAAACCCAGCTCAGTGGCAGCCCAGGACACAGCCCAGGCGTGGGGACCTGAGTGACTCTCACCTGCACGCCTCTCCCACCGGGGGCATGTGTCAGCCATCAAGCAGGGCTCACAAAGGAAGAATAAATACTTTACTTCAAATCAAGTCTGGCAAATCACTTTTGACAGCATTTGCACAATCTTCAGTGTTTCTGAAAGCACATTTGAAACTGCTTTGTTACAAAACTTTGCAGAGCTAAAGGTAAAGTGGGGGATGAGGGATGGCAATACTGTATCTCAGGAGCATGGGGATGATCCCCATGGTTGAAAAAGAAAAGACAATATGCTTCTCATCCAGGTGATCTAGTTTTCTTTGGAGATTGAAAGTCTTTATCCTGCACACAGCACCTTCCAGAGCCCAGTTTTTGCATGTGGCCCTTTCCCCCTTACAATTCTCTGGGCAGAGAAATGACAGAACTAATCCCTCAAGTAAAATTAATTTGGTGCTTGCTTTTGTGACCATTCATGTATTCCTCGGAGAAAGGAAGAGGCCATCTATGCTGAGACCTGCACCACTTCTGCTTGGTGAGTCTACTTAAGAATTATCCATGTTTGATTTTACAGAGTAACTCATGAATAGGTGTAAAGTTTGACCTTTTCTATTTCCCTGCTAACACTAAATGGGTTTCCAGCCAGATAGACAGCCCCTGTGAGACACAGCACGACTTTTTCTGGGGACAAGTTTCTATTTTGCACAATGTAAAGACAAAAGCTGACTGTGTGCCTGGAGTATTTTCATTTTTATTCTAGCACTGTTTCGTTAGTATTTGTCAGAAAGCATGAAACCAAACAAAGACAGACATTTGTTCCTGGGGCTCTGCTGCCTCCAGAACGAAGACCTAGCTGTTGGTGGTCCTAATGAAAAGCCCTCTAGGAAAAAGGTGCATGAAATTTAGGCACTTAATTATATATGCCTGTCATTAACTGGTAAAGCCACACTGAATGACTGTTCAAAAGGTTAGTGACTGACATTTTAAGTTAATGCTCAGATTCAGTATGCCCCCTGATGTAGCAGCACAAAGAAACAACTACAGAAATAAGTTGCAACCCCCCTTTCCAAATGTCCAACTACCCTTACAAGCATGTGGAAAAAGAAAGGTCACTTCAGCTGCCGACACCTGCTTTCTCAGAGATCATTCAGCCTGGGCATGTTCTGGTGACATCAAACCACTTCTCCCATGCAGGGCAAACATACAGACTGCAGGCGTACAATTTCCTGGGCATTACCACCTGAACTCTGTATTTCCTGTTTTTAGGAAACTTAGGAAATGAGAATATGAAATGTCCCTTCATTTTTTCTTCTCAAAGGTCTTGAGGTTGGCTGTTAACTAAACTCTCCAGAAGACTGGAGGATGAGCAGAATGCAAATTTATCAGATAAAAATACTTATCAAAAATGGGAATAGGATTATGTTTTAATAGGAGCAGTTTGAATGGTAAATTTTCGTAGATCATACTAGTTCAACACTAAATTATATCTCACCTTGGGATTCCTTAAGAGCTATTTTGCATATGTTTTCAACACATAGAAAACATGTTATGTGCAGAAATTATTTCCATAATATTCTTTGCACCAAGAATACTGGCTTTGTAAGAGTGGTCACTCAGCATAAAATTATATTTGGGCTTTCTTGATGGAATAAATGCATATATCAATTTCGTAAGTGTGAGGCCAAAATACTACAGGTATATTTGTGATCTGGTTCAGCCCAAGGGCCCTTCTCATCACCAAGTCTGTTCCCAGAAGTGCTATAAGAAAATTCTAAAGGGAGAACAGGAACATATTACTGTATGTAATATTGCTGCAACAGCTTTCAGCTGCTTTCAGCTGAAATTTTTTACATGAAATTTCTGTTAAATTTTTTTAAAATAGCTGAAGTATGTTTATACTTAAAAACAAACACAAATTCTCAAAAATATGAATGCATTTATGCTTCCTTTCTGGGAAAAAAGTTAGTACTACTTAAACCATGTGTTACAATGGCTATTGTCTCTTCTTTTTTCTTTTTCTTTCCTAAGAATAAAGGTTTGCATTGCATTTTGAAAAGTATATGTAATACATCACTTTTCTGAATTGTGCTATCACTACATTTTAGGAATTCATTTACTATTCTTTGATAAGTGACTTAATTTCAAGAAGCATGCCATAAAGAGTTTAACCCCTCTTCACTTGAAACTCCTCAGAAGATTTTGTAGCTCAAGAGAGAATTTAGAAAAAATGGACTCTAGCAAAAGTAATGATTCTTTACTTGAAAAGACTGTGGTATAAAGAGGTAGTATAAAGCGACCATGATAAAATGCACATGTTTGTCAAAATTCCTTTGGATCCATGCGCAGCTGAAGTGTTATTCCTTATTTGTTTGTACAGTAGAAAAAAACATTTTTCTTAACTGCAAGGGTCCTTTGAAGGTATTACCACCAAGATAAAGGCAAATTAAGAAGATGTAGTTATATTTAGATTATTCAAGAGCAATTGGCAAGGGATTTCAATCAAGAAGGTACAATAGAACATGGAATAAAAGAGCCATCCAAAGAACAAAAAGAAAAGCTTCATAGCAGGAAGCTTTCAGTTCAGCAGAGGTGGTTCCAATGCCTGCACCCTTTCTACCCTCTGGAGAGTCAGTTCTAGGAGCTAGAGACTGCCCTCAGACTGAAAAGCCAGTAGTCTATATAGTTTAGATAAATGTGAGATATTCTAAGAAAAAAAATAGTCAGTATGGCAGTAACACAAGCGTATGAAGTTAAATTTTAGAGTAAAGTTTCAGCTCTTCTATGATAGCTGGTGCATGGTGACTCATGAGAGCTTAATTTGCTTCATTTGTGGACCATCAGTGCATTCCTATATTCTACATGCTCTAAACTCTTAACTTTACTAAATTCTTTTCATGTAATTCTTTTGGGAGAGCTAACAACTTGGCATAAATGAAGCAGGATTAAGTAAGAACTGCAAACATCGGGCTAAATAGAACATAGAGATTATGCTACCAGGCAACTAAATACCAAGATACAGAAGATATGCACAACAAAACCAAAGATAACCAAAGCTGGAATAGACAAGCTTCAGAACAAAAAAGAAGACTAGATGAAGACAAAAGTAATCTGGTTGGTTAACTTGGTGAGAAGCAACATTCCCGAAAGAAATTTTAAGGAAATAATACTAGGAACAGAAGACGTATGCATTTGGCAGACTGAAGGAGAAATTCTGAAATACAAAGAATTTGACTTGTGACTTAAATTATTGTTAATTTCTGATCAATGTATCAACTATATAGGGAGATGTAATTTGTTCTAGAGAAGAAAGAAATATAAATATAATATAAACTATATTATATAATATAAACTTTGAGATTGAGGAACTTGTTTGTAAATCCCTTAAGAAGAGCAGAAAAATGGTCAAATACACAGATGAGCTGAAGGGATAAAAGAGAAGAGTATTACCAGCCTTGCTAAGAACATCTCAAGAGTTGGAGCCAATGTGCTTTCCTGTGGCTGGAGTGATTTCAGTTTTTCTATTAAAAACACATTCAAAAACAATTGACACGACTACTGACCATCCTTATGTGAGCACGTTTCTGGCTGGCAACTTTTGCAAAACTTGAGATATGTCCAAGCATCTGATTCTTATATAAACTGTGGTCAGAAATCCTTAATAAACCAAACAGATATTCCAGAGTGCAGTGGTGAAACCCTAAACAAAACTAATTTCCCTGAAATGAAGTGACTTGAATGCAAAAATCTGATGAAGCAACAGGTAGATAGATGTCACTATGAAGATAAAAACACTTGGGCTATGAGACTGAGGACAGGCAAAAAGGGATAATTTGAAAAATCAGGATAGCCAAAGATGCAGTTAACCGTGAAGCAGAGAGAAGGGTCCATGATGTAGAAGGAAAGCCTGATCTTCTGAGTGACTGGAGTTGGGAAAGAAAATGAGTGTGAGAAGATACCAAACCATACCCTGCAGAACACCTGCAAGTGGTGAGTAACAGCAGAATGGTGCACTCTTTAATTCCCACTTTACCAAAGAGCTGGAAAGAAAGCAAACATTTAAGAAACAGTGTGCAAAACCCATCTTCTTCAACTACCACACCTGTTCAAAGAGATAAAAGCACAAAGGAGTCCCAGCAATGGAATAAGGCTCTTGAAAAAGGAGTGCTTACCACTCTGGAAACCTGGGGTGGAGAAGTCCCACTTTCTGAAGGATGCTCCAATAGCTGTTCCTTTGTCACAGAGCAGGCTGCCGTGCTGAGACCCAGGCTCTGGAGGTGCAGCCCTGTTCAGCTGAAGAGCAATGCTGGAAGAGCAGGTGATGCCATGGCACAAACACTGCAGCTCCAGCTGCTGCATGGGGCAGAAGGGTTTCAGTGACACTGCACAGCTGTGAGCAGACAGTGCAATGGACGCAGGAGAACTGATTTCATGTGGATTAACTAAATCAGCTCAATATACACTTGTGAGGCTCTAAAGACAAATAAAATATAAAACAATTTCCTGTCCTTTTATGGCTACCTAGCAAAGGGTAGAAATTACCTGAGGTGCTGTGTCTTCATTGTCTTCATCTCTGATTATTAATACCAAGTCTGCCAAGCCTCTTCTTGGAAAATAGTGGAATAGTTTGGAAAAGAGCATGACACGACAGAAAGATGGAATGAGGTAGTCTAAAAATGAACATGCCAAGTAATTTTTAAAACTATGCAACCACTGCATATCTAGTCGATAAGGAAAATTTCAACTGTTAAGACAGCAATTAGACATTAAATATATGTAAGGAAAGTCTTATGATCTCTTTTTCCCTCAAGAAAAGACAGATCCTGAAACCAGGATTAAAAGAATGGTATTATGCATCACAGAATGATAATTTGACCAAACAGTAATTTTCTGTTCCCTAAATATGGCAGAAACAAGCAGATGTCCTTGTTCACACTATTAGAAGTTTGTTGCTGAGAACAAGAACTTTGTCATCTGATGAAGCACTAAGTTTTGTGATTCAAATTCCTGTGAACAGCAGATGTTTATTTACCCCTTGCCCCTTGATTCAATGCAACATTTATTAATGCAAGATTTCTCGTTGGAAACCAAATGCTGGGCTTAGGCTTAAGATCCTGAAAGACGTACTTGCATTTGAACTCCTTTTGACCATTCCTTCCATGGACTAAGGAAGACAATTCCTTAACAGCATTTAGGAAACAACTACTAATATATCCTATTCCTTAAAACCTAAATTTCCTAACTTATTACTACATTAAATCAAACACTTATTTCTGTATTTCAGGTTTAGGAAGAAGAAGGTCTATATCTTTCAAACTGGTCAACATCTGTTTCATTCCTAGCAAACTTGGTGTTTGGGAATAATTTCAGATATTATTAGCATCTGCATTGCACTTGGATAAGAGGTTACAGCAGCTGATTGCATATTCCTAATGCCTAGATGACAACCCATGAGTTAAGAAAAACTTCAAAAAACATTCCTACATTAAACGTGGTATCATTGTGTTAATGCTTGTACAGTCAGAATATTTTTGTGGACAACAGATGGATTTAGAGATTTTTTTTTTTTTTTTTAATAAAAAGTGTGTTCAAACAAATAATGTTTAACTAGGCAATGGTAACCCCATAGCTACCATGGTACAAGTTCCATGTGGCCCACAATCTCTTTAACCATGCTGCTTTTTTGTCTTTTCTTCCCAGCAGATAGGGAGGGAAGGGAGCCCAGAAAACAAACAAAAAAATTCTGGTGCTCAGTTCTCAAATCCGGACTGAGATCAGCAGAACTCTTCAAAGACAAACCACAGATGAGTCAAAAGCTGGATAATCTTCAAGTAACAGCTCACCTGGGACTGCAGATTTTCCAGTTGCTTTTGATTTATCTCAACTGACTCTCTTAAGATGATTCTTTTTGTCATTTGACAAATGTAGTAGTTTCTTCAAAGTGCTCAGAGGAATAGAGGGTAAGCACCCTGGTCTATCACACCTACAGGATAGAGCCAATCAATACATGAGAAAGAAGCAGCAAGAGAAGAATATTATGTGCTATCATTATCTCGCATTACATGGCAGAAAGTTATCTTTAATGATTTAAGGCACAGCACTGTTCTCACATGGTGTTGTTCTCCAGAGTGACTGGAAGAAAGGCTTTGTTTTATACAATAGATCCTTCTCTGAATGCACTCCGCATCATTCCTGTTAACATCAAATGATAAAACAGGCATTTTTAATTTTAGCTGTCAGCTTTAGGAAGCATACACTTCTCAGAGACAGGCACTGCATGCACAGTACCACTGCTTACTAGATCTGCAAGAAAGGCTAGTTCTTAATTGCACTGAAGGCAGGTAAAAGCCACTTTTTTGTAAAGACAGTGCCAAAAGCCAGAATAGAGCACTGATGTGAAGAGATTGACAGAGCATCACAGGGACAACAGCTTTTCCTTGTCACTTAGTTTCTTTTAGTAGAGCAACCAGGAGCAAGGTCTCATTTGAAATTTTGTTTGCAAAGTTAATTTTCAGACTAGGACTACACCATGCATGCAGGTCTCCATCATGACTTTGTACCCTCTGTGCAAACAAGAGTCTCCAACTCTCTCCATGGACAAAAAACTGGGATGTATGTCTCCTCCACTTCCCACACAGAACAGTTTTTTGATAAGATCCCATTAAGCTGTCTTGTTTTCAGTCACATATCCATTTACCCTCAGCAGGATGGGGCCCTGAGAACTGAAACTATGAACTTGAGAGAAAGATTTGGGTGACTCAAATGTTAAAGTTCACTGTTAGGCTGGGTCCAACAGGAGCCATCAATATTTGGTGTATGTTTGCAGAGATAGAACAAAACTACACCCTATTATTAGGTCATGAGAGTGAACTCATCTGAGGGAATTTGCTGTCAGCTGTGGCTTGTCAAAAGATGCTGTGTATTTTATTCTCTATAGCTGCATTTAGACAAGTGTGACAATATATTTACGCAATAACAAAGTAAATCATAAACACAAAAGGTCACTCAACATTTAGTTTCTACATGTGCTTTTACTGGCTGTGATTTCTTACTGCAGCAACACCGAAGGTAACTAATGAAGGAACAACTATGTCAAAAGGACTCAAGTGATGAATTAAAAGATCAGTTTCCTTCAAAGCCCTGGGGATTTTTGCACAAGTCCTTAGAACCTCTACCTTCTACGCTAGAGGAGTATGTTTGAACTCTCCATGTAAGACATTAATTTGGGGGCAACCAGAGAGAGCAAACCAAAGCAGTTACCAAATTATTGTAGACGTGGGACGTAATGTCTAACTCTGTGCCCCATTTTTTTATTTCTTCTGAATAATATGCTTAACTGCATCCTTCATGACCAATCATTTCTTGGACTTTGTATTAATTTAACATATCAAGATGAATGTAAGCAAGCAGCTGCTGTTAAAAACAAAAGCAAACCTCCAGAGTAGCCCATCAGAGAGGAGCCCGCTTTTCATATTGCCTGACCTACTGCCACACCCCAGAATGGGTAACACTCAGGGTAGATGAAGTGCCATGACTTGAAGTGTGAGACATAATGGTCCATCCAGGAGTAGGAATGACTGAAACCTGCTGTCAGCCTTCTCATTAAAAAGTCAGGAACTGGGACCGTAAATCCTTCGAGGAGAGAAAATATGGTGCCATAGAAATGACATGACATATAAAAAACTAGCTGAAGTAGTTCCAAAATGTTTCCAGGAGTGATGTCCCTAACAGAAACCACATTACTAAGGAAGACAACATATATAATTCCATAGCTGGTGCAGTGTAGCCCTGGTGCCCAGTACGTACTGTATTGCCATGCTGGCAGTAGTATTGAGTTTGCAAGGCCTCAGGACAGCAGCTTTTCAAGTTTACTTTGTTTCAACTTCTCTTTAGCTGCCTGCAATTTCCCAGCTTAGCAATAATAGAATTTTTTCTAATGACCATGTGGTTATGCTGAATTTGCTTTATTTTTTCTTATCTTTGTATGGTACAATAGTTTTATCCCGATATTCTCGGTAAAAGACATGGCAGGATAGTAGGGACCTTGGAAAGCAGGGGCACAGGAGGTGGTCTAGAGAAGTGCAAGCATGGGATGCTAAGAGATGGGTCAGTCTCACACAGGAGCCCCAGCGCTATACACAACTCACCAATGGTCAGCTAGAGAAATGCAGACTGAAAGCTGAGCAAAACCTCATGCAGAGGGACAAAGAGAATGGAGAACAAACATACAGATTGTGTGAAACAGACCACGGATAGGAAATTCAGCTGCACCATGAACTACTCAGTAAAGAGTAAGCAAGGTGCATGACACATTAGCAAACAGAGAAATATTACCTCAAGAGGCTCCCAAGATGAGAAGGGAGAAATCAAAAATATTGTATTCTTCATGGCTAAAGATTTGAGCTGCATGGTCCCCTCTTACATGTAGAAAGCTTCAATGCCCAAGGGGCACTGGAAGGCTGAGTATAATATCAGGAGAAGTAGCAGATACTAGGAAGCAGGAATATGACAGTTCTATAGTATTCTATTTTTTCTTTTAAAGTACTTATTTTTTTCCATGATGACTTCTGTGGCATAATAAACATTATTTAATTAGACAGTTAATTTTCCATGTGGACTTAAAATAAATTCTTTACATTACACATAACATGCTTCTTCTTTTGCCCTTAATAAAAATGTGAGGGTAATGATATGTAGTATGATTTTGCTTACAAAGGCCATTCCATGCCAGGATTTTGCAAAATTAGCATGTGTTATTCAAAATAATAATAGTTTCCTTCCTTCACCCATCCAAATTTAAAACCAAAACTGCTCAACCATATGATTTGTTTTTCCTGGTAGAATTTTTGTAAGTTCACTGATATCTAACAGGAGTTTAAATGCCTACACTATTCTGGTTCCTACTTGGTCAAAACTGAGTTAATTTGTTGTTGTATACAGTCTATTTGTGTGACTTAAGCAGTAATATAGTGAGCAGAATATTTTCTAAATGTTGCTTCCTATGTGACAGAAATCAATATTTTTCTAATTATCAGTCCAACATCTTAAACATACTTGAGAAATGACTAACCAGTAAATCTGCTGTCAGAATGTCATATTGCAATTCACGTTGCTGGCTTTCATTTCCGCTCCATTGAATTCCAACACTCTCAGTGACAGAAGTCACAGAAATGCTCAAAGGATTGTGCTACTGTTGTGAAGCAGCAGCTCGACAGCTTCAGCTCTGGCTAACTTCCTGTTCTACTGGTTTTGCTCCAGAAGGTGATCAATTACATTTGAATTCAAGTGCCCTGGGAAAATCAGACAGATATTAAATTTTAGGACTTGTAATTTATTATTCAAGTCATCGTGTCTTTCTGAATCTGAAAATGAGTACCTTGCATACCGCTTTGAGGTTGAGCAGTGTGAGGTTCTGATGATCTAAGGTAATTTTTGGTGAGCCCTGTTCATTTAATGTTTATCAATAGTTTTTCTGTGTCACAGTGGAGACTTTTCTGCCACTGATCCAGGCTGAGCGTTAAGTGCAAGTACAAGTCAAATATTTAGTTCTTCTGCAACAATTTTTCAATCTTCGGTGTATGAAAATATATGTATCTCATGGATGAAGAAAACAATTTTATATTTTTGACTCTACACTGAAGCAGAGGAACATATATGAGATAGAGACATTTAAAATTTCATACACCATCTGTGTCTTTTTCCTTTTTAACTGTAAAGACAGTTTAAATGTCACATTCTTCACTCTCACTGTTATTACAGTAGTCTCCTTCATGAAAACAGACAACTTAATCAAGAAAATACTGTATTTCAGAGACATTGAGGGGAAAGAATACCCACCCTCTTACAGGAGGTTTTCCTTGAAGACACCTCTTATTAAACTTTTGACTTGGAACATCTGTCTCCTCAGTTCTTCAGAGTGGCTTGGGCTGCGCTTGTTTAACCGTGTTAGGATAAACTGAAACATAGGAATAATTTCCTGTTATAAAGTCTGTAGGTCAAGCTGACCATCTGTAAATTAAACATTTCCATGGAATGGCTGGAAGCTGTAAGAAAAAGAGGTTGAAAATTAAACCTGAACTAAACTGGCAAGACCTCTGTTCACAGTGTGTTGCTCATATGAAGAGTCCAGCCTTGCATGCTCCTGGTACGCAAGGAAGGAAGAGTGAGACAACTTTGATGGGAGCACACTTCGTAAGAGAATACTTGTGAGAAGAGTTTAGAGGGTTAATTTAGAATGAAGATTAATGTTAGATTTAGATGGTTAGACTTAGATTAAAAATTTTGCCTCTATTCTTCTTTTCTTGAAGTAATGAGTTCTGGTACACTACAATGCTCTGAACTGCTGTGGTCTCTTGTGTGTCTTCGGAAGAGACCAAATTAAAACTGACAAAAATGAAATCAGCAAATCAGCCTTTACAAAACGTTGACAAAATTTTTAGGCAGAGGTTAAAAATGAAGAAAGAGAGCATTAAGAGATAGAACATAGCCTGTGTTGAAAGAAGCAAATGGGAGAGTGGCAGTGTATTCTCGAGGTTCTGGAAAGAGCAGAAGCAAGGTGTTTTATTTTTATAACGTTTTAGGGGTACTACCTTGCTAAATTCTACCTCTGTTTCGTTTTATATACATTATTACATTGGCTCACCACAATGAGCAACAGTGGGGACTTCTGCTGCCTGGCCTCATTAATATCAAGTTGCCTCTGAGGCTTTCACAGACCATTTGTCACTTACAAACTAAACATGTTCCAGAATGAAGCTACCCTCTTTGGGTTTAAAAAAACCAAACGAACCGAAACCCAAACCCAGCCAGTTATCCTGTGCCTGAGCAACATGTTTGAGTAGTTTTCGGAGCTTATGGTTGAAGAATGTACATATGGGAAGCAAATTTTATGGATATCAAGAAGCACACCTGGACAAGAGGATAAGTGAAGCAAGTAGCTGCCAGGACACAGGCCTGTGTGACATTATGCTGCCCTTCAAGGGCTTTCTTCCAGAGGCCACAAAAGCATCAGGGTTGTCTTTTTTTCAGTTAAATACCTACCTGACATAAGGGTTGCAGCAAGACTGATTATCTCATTTGTGCTAAGTCCTCTGAAAATCCTTAAACGCACAGGAAGCATCTCTTCATCATTAAACTGCACTAGGTAAGTTGCGAACTCCTGCATACCTATAATTTGAAGACATGCTTTAAGTGCCTAGTGTGAAATAGAAATGGAGATGTATGGGTAGTAGAGCACTCTCCAGAGATGTGTTGTTATTTCTTTTCAAAATGAAAGCCATTCCCACCTGCCCAAACCCCAAGGCACAAATGTAAGCAAAAGAAGATACTTTAGCATCAATTTGTAAAATATGTTCCCTAAAAAATCTCCAGTGCCATGGGAGCTTTCAAACTACATTTTAACTAAATCATTTTTCTTGAAGCTAAATATATTCCAGTCTCCTATGATGAAAAACAGTGGCAGACCAGGCAAGGTTTCTGAATGCAGATGCATTTAAGTTCCAGAAAACTTTACTGAGGCATTCAAAATAAAATTTTGAGGCACTATCATCAATTTAATAGGCATGTCTGTATCAAAGCAATTAATAATAATGAGTCCTAAATTATGTAAATACTTTGTATATTCATTTTTAGGACTTAAATTCTACCTATTTTAACTCCAAAAAATTTATAAACCTACCCACTGGTATTTAGGTTTGGAAAATTAATTGCTGAGAATCTCGAGATCACAGGAAACAAGGGAAGATTTGCTGTCAAAAAATACAGAGCCAAGTGAACTTGCAGAAAATATTTCTCATCCTCTCATTGTGTCCAAGAGAGTGTGTCTCAGAAGAATGAAGAGACAATTTTGTTTTGGTGAAGATGTGGAACACATAGTACAGGAAATGTTGATAAGTGTACATGGCATACACAGGCATAACTTGTTTTCTTACTCTAGGTTTCAAGCCCATTGAGAACTGCTGAAAACTCTGCCCTGGTCCCAGGTGAACGGACTTGACTGCCCAGTTATCTGGATGTCCAGACAGTTCTGTCAGTCTATGTTCTGCACGAAAAGTCTGCAATTGCTGCTCAGCATAATGGGGAGAAGACAGGCAGGAAAAGTTAATGACAGCATACCCTGTGTGAGTATTTCCCCTACAATTACCACCCTTGCTCCTTGTGACAGCAGAGCTGGTAGTTCATTGCCCCAGTCCAGCCCCTCTCCTCTTAAAACATCCTTGGGTGCTGCACATGTGGCCAATTTAGCTATGGGCCTCAGTGCATCTTTTGAAGCAGGGACTTTAGCTTAATTTTAAGCTTTACCAAAGCCAAATTGCCTTGAGGCAATCCGTATGACTCAGCGACTATCACTAGTTTTCTAAATCCCGTAAGCAACAAGCAAACAAGCCATAATGCTGCACCCGGAGTTATTGGCAGCCTAAAAAGATGAGCAGCAGCTTCTCCTCCACTCCACATTACTGTCCCTGATATCCCAGCGCGTGCTTAGCATAGGCGTCCGGGCTCTCAGACACAGGTCAGAGCTGTGGGGAAGGCACCACAAGTGGGTTCTGATGCACTGGGATGAAGCAAACAGGTACCCCACTTCAGCTTTTATGATTTATACGCTGAAGCACTGGAACTATTTTATTCCTCCCCCTCTTTTTTGCCAGCTACTCCTGAGGCCACGGCAATGATGATTGTATTTTTTATTTTTTTTTTCTCCACAGTCAAACCAACAGATGAAAGCGGACAAGAGGAAGAAAGTAGTCAGCCAGAGAAACAGACTAGGGCTGTCTTAATGGGTGGAATCAGAAATACGGAGACTTAAGCCTATCAATATATTTTCAGAGACTTGTGTAATAATAGCATTTGGGAGCTTTTATAGCTACACAAATCTGTCAAACAACCACTTCAGTGATGTTTCAGGAGGGAACTGGGCAAAAAGCTTTTTACAGAGGGTTTGGGGAGTTCTGTCACACCTGATCTATTAGATACTGCTTTTCACTATTGCAACAGAACCTCTGTGACCAAGGTAGAGGAGGGAGGGCTATAAGGGAAACCTAAGCTGAAATTGGAAAGACAGCAACTCTTCTGAGGCAGCCAAAAGCTCCTCCCCAAAAGAACACTTTTGATGGTAGTGAAGGATGAGGAAACTAGGCTTGGCAAGAAACAGAGTTGAGTGATACAAGAGGCTCAAACTATGAAAAAAATATTATCTGAAACAGAAGAAAGTTCCTTTTAAAAGTGACAAATTCGTGCTTATAGTGAAAAAAAAATCACAACCTTAAAAACAGAACCTGATTATTTCAGTTACCAGCATAGAGCTGAGGACTTAAGACCCTAAATAAAACATAGTAGCATGTTTTATTTATAAGAAAGCCATACTAAGGTTGATCATTACTTTCACTCCTGAGTTGTTATGAGAAAGCTCAGGTTTTATTCATAATGCATAAATTTGTAATACACACTGGAATTAAGAAATGCTACAAAAACCAGATTACAGTCTTTAAAATATTGCTTTTTACTTGGACACACCAAGGGTTTCAGCTAATTTGCATGCATATATAGGCAGACTTTATTTAAAATTTACATCTTTCTGTATTTGCCTTTCCTTTTTCCCTTCCCTTGTTATTGGAACAGAAATGGCTTGATTTCACTGATACCAAAGCATCATATGGGCAGGGAGTGGGTTCTTTCTCTCATTCTTGTCTTCACCTTTCTCCTCTCTTGATTGAGGGTACAAATGGGCTGCCCTTTAGGGTGACTCAGCTTCAACATCACCCGGCAGCCAGCTGCCCATTTAGGTTGCTTATCCCACTCCTTCTGCTTCTTAAATTAAACACTGCTTAGGTCAAAAATAAACTGTCTGACCAGACAATGACCTTTCTTAGATCCCAGTTTAGCTTTTGAATTGCTAATATCCTTCTATACGAAATATACCTCTTAAGAGGTGTCAGGGCATTTACTGGTCTTTGTTCCCACATATATTCCCAGGCAAGGTGACAGCTGCACAGCAAGTACATCAGTTATCTGGTTACCATTAATGCCCAGCATGCAAAAATTGTCCAGAAATTGCCATGGGTATGATTTTTGACTTACGTCTTCTCCCTGTGCTTCCCTTCTACTTTACCAAGTATATTTAATGGATTAGCAATGACATCCAGAGAGAAAAAAACTGAACAACATGAAAAACAAGAACCTAAGAAACCCTGCTCACCTGGGCCAAGTGGCCAGAGTTTCTTGTGGCTGTGCCCTCCCAGTGCTCAACCTGCATACGTTGCAAGGATGACACTGAGGGGCTTAATTCCAAGTAAAATCTGTGTATCAGGAGTTGCTCACATTACATCCACCATAACTATTACAGGAGCTCCAAACCGAAAGAAAATCAGCTGGAACCCAAAGCACTTGGAGCAGCGAATAAAGCAAGAACATGAAAACGTGTGGCAGATGAGAGAAAGAAAGAGGCTTTAGAGCCTGGGGGAGTAACAAAGATGCTACCTCTGCTTTTGTCTTGCCCAGGCAAAACCCCAACTTGAAGCAGCATAATCAGGAGTAACAACTTTGTAGGCAGGATGACTTGGAAGAAAGCAAGAACCAGTTAGTTCTTTTTAAGCTCTCCTACAATAGATTTTATCCTGGCATAGTTTCAGTTATCCCGAATTTTAGATATTCCAAATGTTGGTAAATGTCTTGTCACCAACTAAAAATTGTTGTGTCCTGGGAAAGCACATGTAAGTTTTTAAGCAAGGTCTTATTATTAAAAAAACCCCAAATATAAACCTTGCTAAGATTGTGGTTTATTTTTGGGTTGTAATTTTTTATGCATTCTGATCATACAGATGTTTTTACAATTTATATATCCACCCTAAATTCTGTTTTCTACATTTATTCCAAATATTTGACAGCACTTCTTTGACTTACATAATTTTTCTAGATAGTGAAAAATGAACAGGCTGTTACTTTTTAATTTTTTAAAAATACTTTACATATTTCCTGTCTAATGACTATTGCCAAGCTTTGTTTGGAAAGAATTTATTCATTGTCATCGAATAGCTGTCCATGTGTGAGAGGAAATAATAGGAAAAGCAAGAAAAAAAATACAAATCTACCCTTTCTGATAGCAAGAAAAGTCAGAGGCTTCTGAATACTGGTAACTGATACAGAGAATACGAACCACCAAAGAATTCCTACTGCAATCTTGATGAAAAATCAGAGCACTTGGCTGAAAGGGAAGATAAGTAGAGTTTTTAACAGATAACTGAGATAGCTTTAGATTTCAGTTCTTCCAGAGAACACAAAGTCAGAGCTCTGCTGAGGAGGAGATAAAAAGGGTCAGAGTACCTACAGAATGCTGGTGTCCTCATGTGGTATTCCCAAGGATATCCAACATCTACTCTGAAGATGATCTGACCGAGGAAGACAATCCAGGTTCTCTATTTCCTTCATGCTTTCCAAAAGAATACGCTAAATGGGTAAAAATATTCCTGACATTAGGGATTACGAGCCAAGCTCATAATCATAAAAATTGTTTTTTTTAACAGAAAGTTGCAGAGAGGCAACTACAGGCTGCACCCAGAAACCAGTACAGGAAAATATCAGCTGGAATCTAACAGCAGAATATTGCTCTCAAAACCCCCAGCTTTATAAACTACCAGTGGCCTTGCCTGTTGCATACTTGCTGTCCTGAGCGGCTTAGCTGCACCTGGGGGCTCCAGAACCTACTTTGACATAGTTTTGATTTAATCTCCCAGGCACAGAGGAAAATTTTCACCCACACTTCTAACAAAGGGAACCAGAATGTAAGACATTGCTTTCTTTATGCATTACAAATTTCCCAGAGCATTTTTCCCCTGTCCCTTAGATGGTGGAACCAATCTTTTAATATTTTGCATCCTGTCCTTGTTTCTCTTCAAGTTCCTGACAGATTCTTTCTGCATTTTCCTGTACAGATATTTGTACAGCTGAGCAGGATATTTTTTCAGGGGAAGAAAGAGGAAAAAAAAAGTAATTTTGCATCAAGTAAAACATAACAAGTTACATCCTCCGGTAAAAGAGAAAACAATCAGGATCTCATGCTGCTTGCAAAGCTACCCCTTATTCTGAAAACTGACTTGGTACTTTTTCTTAATGTTTGTATACTGGAAACTGAATCAAAATAAGTTTAAAAGGCTGCCAAGCTTTTGCTCCCACCTTTCAGTAGAGGAGATGGAGCTGAAAGCAACAGCAGGATACACTGATGTTGGCATCTTGAAGGAATTTTCTCTCCACAAAGAAAAAAGAAAAAGCAAAACCAGTCCTGTGAGCTGAGAAGATGAGAAAAAAATTGAGAAATAAAAAAATGGCTTTGACAAGTAAATATAAAAAAACCTGTAAAACACAGGTAGAAATGGCAGACTTCTTCCAAATACTGAGAAGTGTGAATACTGTGAAAAAATAATTTAGAAAGTAATTTAGTTCAATGGTTAGCAATTGTTTACCTACCTGCATCTACTGCTGGTCCTCCTTTTCCATGTTTCTATTAATTCAGCAAAGTCATATATGTTTGCAGAGGAAAAAAGCCTTCCTGTTATCACTCCTAGAGAAACTGCAGAGAGAATTCTAGTCTGTGCACATAAAGATACAGGAGACTGTGGAAAGAAGTAAATGGGAAAAAACATTTCTTTGTTTTCTCCCACAATACAATAGATTTAAACATAAGGAAATATAAAAAATTCAGTACATGTAAATTTAGGTAAGTATAATAAGCCCAATTGCTTAAGACCTTGTCTTGGAGGATTGACAGAATTTGATCCCAAAGCTACTAAATACTTTCAGCTTGGTAACAGTAAATATGTAATTAACAGCAAACTGTTCTGTTGATCTTCTCTATCATTTAAGTCTACCAGAGGGATAATGTCAAGAACCTTTCCTTCAGCTTGTTCTTGATATGGTTTGGAACAATTAGATTAAAAATAAACAGAGTGTTTGTGTGAAAGCCTGCCATTGTTGATTTTCCACAGGAATGTCCTGGGTCCCATAAGCCAGGTGTTGCTGCAGTGTATTGGAAATGAGAGGCAGCAATTCAGGATTTGTATAAGCGACATTATGTACGCTACAGTGCCTCGCTGGGTTCGTGCAAAAGAGCTGCTTCCCAAAGCTTTAATGGGCACTTAGCTTCTTTTACAGCTTACTCGCCCAGACAGCCTGCACCACGTAGCCAGTTAAAGTGTAGCTGAGAGTATTGTAAAGCACATCCTTACAGGAAATAGGAACATTCATTTGATAATTGGCATGAAAACTTGCCCATATTAGATTTAAAAGTCATTAGTTTCGCATCTGTGAGATGCTGAGTGCTTTTTCACCTCCGGGCATGCACAGCCACCAGGAGCCCTGGCTAAACTGCCTGGAGGCACCTGTTCCACGGGAGCTGCCCTGTGCTGAATGTGGCTACAGCCACTGCGGATGGCAGAGGGGCATCGCCACCCTCCCAGCCCCAGCTCTATGCACAACCCCAACAGCAGTTAGCCGGAGGTTTCTGAGTGGTGTGTTCCCCCATTCATGTTCCAAGATAATCTCACGGTAACTCCAGTTTGAGTGAGAAAGTGCAGTTTGGCTGCAGACCTAGAGATGCAGGAAGAGCAGCAAATAATGCAACCCGCAACAATCAGGAAACACTTGTTCAATAAACCCAAAGTATTCCTTAGGAGCATGCTGACTGCTGAATATTTTGGGCAAAAGTAAGAGGGGAAGTGCAGGGGAATGGGATGGCAGGCTTGGGTATGTACAGATGAAAAGACAGCTGCCTCCAGAGGTGGGACTTCATGGCTTCCAGATAGTGGGGGATTAACTACAATGTGTTTTGGTTCCTTGAGAATTATTGTTTTCCAATTCTTTCTTCTAAGAATCTTGGAACTCAATTCTTTACTATAATTATGAAGTAATAACATGTTTGTTATTTGTAATTCATACACATGTGCATTTATATATATATATAGAGAGAGAGATATATACACATTTCAAAGAGAGGTACTTTTGGGTTTGGTATGGTTTTGGTTTGTTGGGGTTTTTTGTTTGAGTTTTCTTTTAAAGGAGGAGAAAAGTGATGGGGAAAGAGAGAAGAAAATAAATGTGCTTCCACAGAAGAAGCAGTTGTTCGCTGCTGCTATTAAAATTCAGGTCCATTGCCATGGAGAAATCAGTTGATCCAAGCAAAAAGTTTGCTTTTATTTTTTAAACTGAAAATATACAGAAGAACTCTATGCATTAATAAACTGATATATTTAGTAAATTTTCATTTTGCTTTACTTTACTTCCATTTTTTTTATACTTTACACTGAACCACTCTCTCTCCACTCCTCTTGCACTTACCAGTTCCAAGAGCAATCACTAGAGTCTTGCTTGCTAAGCAAGTTTTTTCTTTAAAATAAGGTTTCCCTAAATAATGATCATTCATCACTATTGATGATGTTTTTAAACAGTCTGGAAGTATAGAGGAGGTCTATGAACAAAGTGGGAAGATTCACAAGAAAATGTTACTGAGTTTTAATGTCAATTAATCTTAGCTTGCCTTTGTAAGCCACAAGAATGTATTAAACAGCAATATGAAGGTGCAGACAGTGCAGCAAAACAGTGGCAGCAGGTTGATACTGCATATCAATCTACAGCTGTTTCTGCCTTTTAACTTCATTCACTGCAGCCTTTTTACTGATGATTGAGGTGAAGGGATAGATGCTACGGAGTAGTACAGCAAATCTCTATAACCTTTTCTTCAAAGGGTGGATTTTACAGACCCCTCAAGACAGTTACAAGCACATACGATGTTTCTTAATACATTAAGGCCTGTGTAATGGATTACCACAGTTTTGACTAATTTACCTTCTGACAAAGCAATGACACGTGGCTCTACAATGCACAGCACCTGCTAGTTGAAAAAGTTCCTTAAAATGTGGTCTGCCACCCAACTCCAACGTAGAATCCACAAGTTTCTTCTCATCTCTGCAGTACTATTTTCAAAAGGATTTTCAGAAGCATATGTGTATGATGAATTGCATAGGACTGTGGCAAAGGAATTGTAATGTCTGCATCCAAACTGTCCAGCACACATACCTAATAAATATCATAAACAAATACACCAGGGCTGCAAGCTTCTCTGTGATTCATACAAATGGATTTGCTAACTCAACCTGACAACTCAGCTGATTAGACAAATAAAGTGTCTTGGATAACACCAGTGTCGATAATTACATTTTCCAAATGGGACAGCTATATTTCAAGCTGAAAATGAATGTACAATTGCTCTTAGAGATCACAAAAAAGCTTGTACAAGAGCTAACAAGAAAAAGCAGGTATTTTATGAAAGACTGGCTCTTTTCTAGTCCTTGGTTATACTAGAGGTTTCTAGGGGATGCACACCTTAGTCAAGAGACACATCAATGTATAGGGTAAACTGCTGAGCAGGGCACAAGCTGCTGAGCTCTGCTGGGTGTATGAACCCTGGAGGTGGCAACACAGGCTGGCCGAGAGAGACACCAAACCTGCAAATGAATCCTCCTCTCTCCATCCCTCTGACTCACCCCCTTTAAATTCCTCCCGCCCCTGGGAAGCACAGTGTGCCCAAGAGACAGGACAAAGATGAAGCCCAAGGCTGGAGACAGTCACTGCAGCAACCTCACTGCACATCGAGGGATGGGGGAGTGCACGGGCAGGGCAGTGAAATGGCAGAAAAATTCATGGACCTTAGAAACACCTAGAAAAATAAAATGTACAGAAAAATGTTAGGAACTGCTGGGTTATGCGGTGCGCTGAGAAAAGGTGTGAACAGCCAGCCCCCATCAGAGAAGCTCTTGGAACTCAAAGGAGAGAAGCCAAAATCAGTAATGTTTCTGATGCCTGCTTGAAATATTGAGCTGCAGCCAAAGAGAACTAGAAAGCACTCAAACTGCTCAAGGGAGAATACTAAGATGAAAGAAGATACCATTAAGATAATTTTGCATACAGGAGAGCTGTACAAGACAGCTCTTCCTCTAAAAGGAAGTAGCAATTTTGTGATCTTTAAAATTAATTTGGATACTCTCATTGCTTTTGCAGGAAGCTTTCCAGAGAAAATTGAAATAGAAAAGGGTTTTTAGAACTAAGAATGATTTGAGATGATGTGACAATGTTCAAATGATGCTGTAACATTTGAAGAGTGAATTAGTCTCATTACCAGCCTCTTCTTTTTTTCACTAGAACTGAATTTTTAAGAGCAATTTTGCAAAAATTATCAGAAATGTCCATTTATTTAATAGTGTCCTTTTATTTAAAAAGCTTTCCTTGGCAATATAAAGAGTAAACTACTTGAGAACATGAAAACTAACAATTGTCAGTGGATTTGATATGATTCTAAAATTGAAAAAAATTTAATGAGATGATTTCATGAGTTCTCAGTTGTTCCATAGAGTCTGTTTCAAACCAGTAACTAGCAAAATAAGCAAAATGTACTGTGTTAGAGATCATTTTTCCCCAAAGCCCAAGATATTAAAATTGAGCCTACACATGTTTTGTGTTCTTTTGAACGGTAGAAAACAGGCATCAAAGAGCTGATGACTGCATATTAGAAACAGAGACTGATTGCTTTTCCCAACTAGCAGAATGAATGCAGAACTTGAATTTCCTTTTTATGTGCCATTTCAGTATGATGCAAAATGCCAACTTGTATAAAAGGGATAAATATGTGCAGTGCTGGGAAGAGAAAACTGCGCTTGTCAGTGCACCAGCAATGGCACATCCTGGCCAAGGGAAAATCTGAATGTCTTACAGCTCCACCTACTGAAGCAAGAAGAAATGATTGGAAGGGGTATAATTAGTCAGTGTCAGGAATTGGAGCAACTGAGGGTTTGTGTAGACCCTGGAACAGATTTGACACCGCTGTCTGATCAGCACTTGTACCCCTGCTCAAGATCAGGTAGTATCAGATACAGCAAGCCATATTACAGTCATGGAAGTCAATCAACTTGCCCTGTTTGAAGCAGAAGCTTGTTTTTGAAACTCCCAGGAATTTTAAAGAGTTCATTTCTGCCTTTTCTTATCGTGATCGACTAGCACAAAAGTCAAGTTTTGTCACTTCAGAAAGATGCTGCTACTCTGGTCTTCTTGATGAAGCAACAGATACTCTGTTTATTCAAGGACCATGAAGTGAACAAGCATTTGCTCACCCTTTTGGTGTACTTTCTTTGTGTATGACAAAAACAAAAGATTGGCCAATGTGAAGTTCACTTTGAACTGGAGGAATACCAGGGAGGTTAAAAAAAATTAACTTTGTAAAAAAATATAATCATGTAGCTACACTTTTAGCAAAAGATTAACCTCTTTAATCTAAGGACAGTAAGCATGAGTTAAATAGGCTATTTCAATGAATGCTGGTCTTTATATATATATGTGTGTCTATATATATGAGCCTTGTGGGTTCATAAAGTGGCTCAGAGCCAGAAATTCCGGTTATTGTAGAAACCTTTAAGACAACAGGAGTTCAGACCAGTATTTCCTACACCTTGAGACCACGTTGACAGGGGAGAAGTAAGTGAAAGATGTTGAAACAGAAGTTCTTAATCAATAACTAGTGTTTAGCACTTACTAAGAAAAGCACAGAGGAACATGCAGCACAGCAGAACAGGAGTATGAATAGCATAAAAGTTTCATGCTACCTGAAAGATTCCTATAATTTCTCAAAATTACTCTCTCTGAGTCTGAAAGTAGGCAGATCTAAATATTGGTCCTGAAGCAATGCAGTGTTCAAGAACACGTCAGATATAATAGGTGAATGATGAGGTATTTATTTAGTCCAGAAGATTACCAGAGTCCAAACACCCACAGAGCGCTGGCAACAGCACAGCACAAAACATGCGGAACCTGGAATGTCAAAACAAAATGATATTTTTTAAAAAAAGAACCTTTGTGGAGCAAAGAACCAAACAAGAAGTGACACTGATAATAACTGGAAATTGAACATATGCCTAATGTTTTCATGCTGTAATTAAACATCTTAAGTGCTGGAGAGATGATAGCTAAAAAGAAAACATTTACATCAGTGGGTAGGGAATGTGGAGTCAGACTCCTTGAAAGGTAGACACAATTGTGAGCATCTTGGTCCTGCACATAGTGTGTTTTGCTTGCCACTTGTCTGTGTGAAGGAATTTTCTTGACAAACACAGTCTGAAGTGCAGACTTGGATCCCAAGCCAGCAGGAACGTCAGGCGTGGGAGGAACGTAGCTCAAAGGAAGCCAGTCCTGAAATAGCCAAGAATATATGGAGATGGCAATTTCTATGGACACAGAGAAACAAGACTTGGATATTTACAGCATTAGCCACCCCTTTTTCATCTTTGATCCTTATGGTCTCAGTGAATGAAGAAAAAGAGATATGAAAGCCAGGAACTCAAACCTCTGTATTCGGGTTGTTGAACAGTAATGACAGCATTCAGCACAGACTCTTCTGAATCAACATATTTTGTGGAGGAGCTGAGGAACGTGGAGAGCAGACTGGATTTAGTTGACATGAACAACAAACATGACTCTTTGTGACATTTCCACTACTGAGCAAGTTACAGAAACAATTTATGAATTAAAGGCAATCAGGAATCAGTTGTATTGATATTTTTTTGCCTTACAGCTGCCTCTCCCCACTAAATAAAAAGATTTAGAAATAGCACACATTGCTGGACGAAAAAGAATCAGGTAAAGACCAACTGAACAGAGCTCTAAACTCTTGGGTGAGAGAGGTAATATATAGAGTTGATTAGACCTAATTTCATCCTAATATCACTTTCTCAATTTGTAACAAATGTAAGAATGTAGCAGTACATGATAAGATCTGAAGAGATTCCGTTTTCATAGTAAAATGAAGCAAAAAGCAGAAAATCAAATATGATACATTAAAAAAGAGAAATGGCAATAGGTACTTAAAATAGAACAAATCACAGAAAAGTCCATTAAATATGACTGAGAACCAAGATAATGGGCTTAATATTTAAAAAGTGATTGAACAAAGGAGGAACATGCAAATGAAATGAATACTACCCTAAAATCTGATACGACTCCACTAATGATGGGAAAAGTGAATATTGTCACTATTCCACATATTTAGAACAGAAGAATAGTCAGTTTATTTTCAGAAGGAATGATTTTTTGGTCCCTCAAAAAGTAGTTTAATATTTACCTAGCATCTGCAGGGAGGGTGGCTCTGGATGATTATTGTTCCAGGAGACTCAGATCACAACGCGGCACGAGCTGCGGTGGTATTGCAGCAGGGGCTCCAGTCTGCTGAAGAATTACAAGTGACTTTCAGAGGTCACCTAGAAGACACCAGTTAACTTGCTGTATGCTGAAGAAACTGAAAGGCTTAGGTTCCTGCAATCCTTTCTGATCCAGAGTGCTTTCCAATTCAAAGCAGGAAACCTGCAGCGATTCATTTTTTGACATTACTTAACAGGCAGCCACCTTGAGACTTCAAGCAATGAAAAGCAACTCCTCAGGGCAGGAGCTAAAGATTTCACTATGTTAATACCAAAACTCTTGAACATTCGCTTTCTTC
The DNA here is from genome assembly GCA_013397055.1 of Pachycephala philippinensis. Taxonomy (NCBI): domain Eukaryota; kingdom Metazoa; phylum Chordata; class Aves; order Passeriformes; genus Pachycephala; species Pachycephala philippinensis. The sequence continues at coordinate 69,555 of VWZT01015995.1, forward strand.
GAGCCAGCAGTCTTTAACATACCTCTTTATCCGTATAAGTTTGTGCTCAGCATTTTCCAAAATGTCACCCACACTTTGATATCGCTCCCCCTACCAAGAGTACCTTTAAAGTTTTATGTGTGCTGCTTTCTACTGGGCTTCAGTTGACTTTAGATATCTATTTGCAGCTTAAATGTTTACAAAATTCACACAAATACTTGGATAAGTTGTGAATTTACCCAAAAAATGGTAGCAACTGTACAAGTTGTTTACAACTCAGATTGGAAAACTTTGCCTAGCAGGAACAGTTACTTTATTATTTTTAAGCAGTTATTATAAATAAGGAGTTATCACAATAAGAAAAAGGAGTTGGAGAAATGCTAACACTGCTAGATAGAAAGTCATTATCATGAACCCAAATATTTAAATATATACATCTCAAGCAAGAGAACTCCTTAAAAGAGCCCTTAGTCAAGCTCAGCGGGATACAAAAATAAAGGCTCAGAGCAAGAATTACTTGTGACAGTAAATCCACTGGGAAAACATGAGACAGGAAAGAGGAAAGCCATGAGTTTGTGATCCAGTTACAGAAGTTTGAGCTGGAAAGGCAGGTTTTGTGATTGAAATGTGGTTTTAAGGACAGGCAAGGTCATCATCCAAAAAAAACCAACCTGCAGACCCATGGTTTTTTTCCGATTTATATTGTTGGACTCATTGGCTTGCTGGGTTTATAAAACACCTACTACAAGGACTTTTATGAAAATTGCACTTGTTTGAAAATAGGTGTGAATCATTTATGAAATCCAGCTGTGTATATGACAGGTACAATCTGCACCTCACCCTGCAGCAAACAGGCAGATTACAAGCAGCGGGCAGGGAGAGAGAACTGGCCAAACACCATTACCTTGAAAAGACAGAAATAAGGTCAAGGTTAAACACTGAATAATTTTCTCCTGGACTCCACAGCCACAAAGAATGTAAGAAAATGTGCATCTAAACAGCAGTAAACTTAATCCTGATAAAAATGAACAAGCAGATCAAAATAAAAATCAAGTCTGTTCATACATCACGCAGGGAACAGCATGCCAACACTTGTAATTTATCACAAACAAAGAGGACTGGAAGCAAGTCTTCCTAAGGGCTTACTCAAAGCTGTTATAGACGCTGTGCCACCAGCATCTGTGTGTGTTACACCTGAATCTATTTGACACAGGCTGAACACTCAGAAAACCCGGGACCACACTGTGCCAATTGTCTAGGTTTTGAAATTCTAATATCTTCTTTTGGATGAGCTGCATTTCACACAAAGGAAGTATTAGCAGAAGCTTTAGCAGAGCCCTTTTACTCAGACCTCCTCTACAAGACATAGCAACATTTTACGTGTTATCACCTGTGGTACAGACTGACTGGGCCAATGATCAGTCTTTCCATTAAGGACCTGTATTAACTGCTTAGCTGCTAAATAATGGATTGTTTCAGCTTGTACACTTAGTCAGAGTCTCTCTATGCTGATGTCTGAGAAAGCTGGATCAGGTCCCAGCAGGAGTGGGAATCTGTCCACTAATTAGGCATACAAAGATTTGCTTCAGGAGCAATTCTACGTAAATGACATGTTAAAAGATTAAGGGTCCCTTTTAAAAGATATGCATAAGTGACCTATATTCCTATGTGGCAACTTTTGTACACTTTGGAGACAAGGGGGGGAAAAGGGCCATCTTAAGGTGATATTTTGTACCATGTTTGCTGCCTTAGGTTGCAGTGACTGCCAAGTTTTTTTTCTGTCACAGATGGTTACGCTTAAACAGACTTGTCTGCCAATGTGATTTGAACTTTACTTAAATTATAAGTCACCCCATCATCTAAGTCAATTCCCACCATGACAAAAAAGGTTATTTAAGCTTTCAAGTGCATTGGTTTGAAAATTAAAATATCCAAGAATGCAACAGTAATGCAAATCTACTCACCTGAGTCTAGAGAAAAAAAAGAAGGCAAGTGATTTGCCACTGCCTTCTCAGCTTGAAGAAATGTTCTCATCTGTGGGTCAAAACACAATAATAGCTACCTGGTCTTCCAGTGATTGTCATCCTTGAAGGCTGAAATATTTAACATGTAAATGAGTTTATTTTCAGATCACAAAGTGAAAACGCTATTATATAGCAAATACGAGGTGCATAATAAGCAAAGAAGACACAATCATCACAGAGTTATTAGACTGAAGTGTCCTAGGTGACATGCTTTGTGGAAAATTAGAGGATTTTGTAAATTTTCCTTGCAGTAAGTTTTTCAGATGCTTGAAAGGAAGCTTCAGTTCAGCATTTTCACTAGAGTTGAATCTAGGAGAAATAAACACTCACTACACTTGGCTAGAAACAAGATCTATAAGGGAATACTGGGGCTATGCAGGATTAAAATTTACCAGTTGGAGGGATTTAATGATAGATGGGCAGGTCCAAATCACAGCTGTCCTGCAGAGTTACTAAATCATGGAGCAGGAACTGCTGTCCTGTGTGAAAAGAGTCGTAGTGAAAAGCGAGTTGGAAACAAGCACGAGTTGCTGGGAGAGACAGAGGAAGGCTTGCTTCTCTGCCCTGCTTGTGTTGCTTTGTTAGCCCTTTCCTGGTCGCAGTTCTTGGCCAAATGCTTTGGCCACTCACCACAAAGGACAAGGTTGCGTTTCCTGCCCGCTGAGCATGGCTTCAGGGAGCTCTTCTCCCATTTTCAGGGCGCTCCGCTCCAGGACCAAAGAAAGATTCAGCCCCCCTTTTCTCCCTGTCTTTGTGTTCGCCGGTGCTCCCTGCTGAAACCTGCCAATAAGCACGGGAGGTTAGCATGGACACTGTGCACAGGCAACACCGGCAGCTGCCACAGCTTTTCCGCAGATTTGTCTTCCATAACCTCAATTCTTTTTAATTTTTCACAGCTTCCCTTGGTCACCAGGTACAGCCTTTCTGTTTAGTCTATTTCTGCTCCCTCTAGGCTCAACATTTCTAATAAATTCCTTCTAAGAATTGAGAATTATTGTTGTATCTGACATGATCTCTAAAGAAAAAGATTCCCAGCAATTTTGAACTTTCTTCCAAAAGCATCACTGGATGATGGTGCTTTAGAAAACTGTTTGAAACGACACTTCTTATGGGTCCGAAGACACAAAAATACTACCAAAATAAATACAAAGATTAATCACTAAATAAAGCCTATTCCCTATTCCAGTGTGGCTTCCTCCTTTTTAAGAGCTGAACTTGTCTTTTTTTTATCCTCTAGGTAGTCCTTGTCAAAAATTCCTAGCTTACACAGGGAGTAGATTTATTTATTTATTTTTAAAAAACATTTTCTCTAGTGTTCATCCAGCTTCACTGATAAATGATTATTGCCATAATGCTGTCCCATTTAATTTCCACCACAAAGCCTTGTTAGTGCCTCCATTCTTAATTTCATGTTCACAACCAAGCCTTCATATTCCTTTTTATTAAAAAAGTAGCACCATTTCCATGCTATTTTTCACCTCCAGAGGTGTTATTAGCTTGCTGTAATAACAGACCATGCTCTTGCTGTGTCTGCTGAAGAAATGATCCCAGTAGCCCAATGAAGCCACGCCACCTGCCCAGAAGCTCAGCATTCAAAGTGTTTCCGTATATAGCTGGGCTCTCCATTGCCCCAAAGTTTAAGCAATAAAAGAAATAAAAGTTCCTAGAGAAAAAGAATGATTTTTCAAACACACGCAAAGAAGGCTATTATTTTCTAAGGTCTGCTTCTGTTCAGACAAAACTGTGGAAGTAAAGCTCCTAGTTTTAGGTCCCAGTCCCACTAAGAAAGCCACTGGTGGTGTAAATACACGTTTACTGCTGCGAAAGTAGAGTTGGGGAGGAGGATGCATTCCAATCTCTCTTTCCAAATCTTGTCTCTTTTAGATGCCTGGAACACCATGACTAGGATAACACCCAATGCTGATTCAGACCAAGGCAATGAGAGAAGAAATTGAGAGAAATCATGGAGGACTTTGAAGTGTTTGTAAAATTAGAACTGTAAAGGTGGGCGAGAAAACCCAAGAATTTCTGTCACTTGTGTGACAGAAGGCACAATCTAAAAACAAAGGTTCTTGAATCCTATGTAAAGACATTTTAAAAAGGCACAGCCCCAAAGGCAAGTGAAGGACAAAAACCCTCCTAAATGTCTGCATAGCATCTAGACGAATTCTTCTCAAAATATAGTAGGTGTGACTGACCTCTGTTGTAGTAGCCTGAGTCACTTAGCATGGCTTTTGCTGGAAGTATTTTAACAGTGGTAAACCTGGCCAAAGAGAAAATTACGGAACTGGACAGTATAAAAAGCAACGGCTACATGACATCATAAATGATACTTCATTGTTACTGCACATTAAAATGGCTGCACGTAAACGATATTTTAAGATCATTATAAAGTTATCACCATTAAAATGGGAGCTTCGTGTACTTAGTGTTTACAGCACAGAAGGCACTAAACCATTGGATCAATTCAGCCTCAGTATTTAAAAGGTTATTTAAAAGTGAGTGGCACCTCCACAACCTGAAGAAACATAACCTGTGATTGGTTCTTTGGCACTCGGTCACTCTAAAAGCACCAGGACAACTATCTAAAATAATTAAAAATCTACTCCATGCATTGGTTTGATAATAGGAAAGAAATGCTCTTGCTCTTGAACTTTTTATTTCTTTGAGAAATCACGAATGAAAGAATTATTCTCAAGATACTTAATCTCAAAAAAGAAAGGATGAGAAAAGTGGCATTTGTAATGAGTTTTTGTTCAAGAAAATAAAAATATAGAGGAAGCTGCTAACAGTTTTCATTTCATTTTCAAGACATGTGATTAATAGTTCTGAAATACATGTTGCCAACTACTATTTCTGTGGAGATCTTTTCAAGGTCTACCTGTGAAAAAGGTAGCAAAATTGGCTGATCACCCAGATACCAACCTATGGATATTAGCTACAAACTTATGGTGGAATGCCTGAACTACTTTGTTATTGTAACCTTGCAGCCTAAAGAACTGGGTTCCGATCCCTTCTCTACCACACATTCATTGAATGACTGCCAATAAGAAATCAAGTGCATGACTAGAGATCAGCTGACAGCACTGTCCTTCTCACAGGCGTGCTGTCTTGGAAGGTTCTTCTAAAATTTTTGATACACTCTAACTGCTATTTGGCCTTCACTGCCAAATTCTCAAAATCTGTAAATCATTAACTAAGATAAGGAGATCTGGAATGCTTGAAGCAGCTGCACTACTTCATTACCTTAAGGAGAAATGACTAAACAAACAGCTGAGAGAGAGATAATTTACTTTTCCAACAAAGGAAACCTTTTTCTCTTACAAAAAAATGCCAAAGCAAACAAAACTGAAACAATAAAAAAAACCAAAAAACCAAGGAAGAAGATTACAGCATGCTTCCAGGACAAGATCAACCACAAATGGAACTCATACAGCATTCCTTTTTTTTTGGCTCTCAGCGCTCTCATAATGAACTGTTATTACAAATATTAATAAAACAAATTTTTATGGAACACCCAGGATCACACTTGATGCTATCCACAGTCCTTTCTCATTAGAATTTATCAACAACCTTGTTACTGAGTTATATATTTGGAGTGGGAAATTTACCAAAGGCAACACAAAAACACATAAAAAGCACATCTGAAATTTAAGTCCATGCTTTGGTGTATTGCAACATGTGACATGCAGCAGGGCAGAAAAGGAACATCTAAAAAGAAATTGTTCTTCTGCAGTCACAGTTTCCTACCCATGGTAACTGTTTTACGGAAGTATGCTGTTTATTTTGGGGTTTCTGGCTTATTATTTTTTTCCCCTAACACACCTGAAATGTTTTTTGAGGTTTTTATTTTATTTTATTTTACAGCGTGAAGATGTTTGCCCTTTTTTTTCTTATTGTTGTGCTGGGATTGCATCTCTCCTCAGCAGATGCAAATCTGCATTTACAGGTGGAGAGCACATGCTGAGAATTTCTTGGGTTTCTTACTTGAAGCCTTGACTGTATGAGAAAATATCCAACAGCTGTTGTTGGTGGCCACTACTTATTCACACACATTTAAACACACCAGAACATGAACTGCGACGGTGCCGTGCCTCATCTATGGAGGGATTGAATTATTTGTCAGGCTTCTGCTCCTCAGGAATTTTCACAGGGACACAGACCTGCTCTCTCTTGTCTGCCAGAAACATGAAAAAATTCTTGTGAAAGTATAAGACTTTATACTACTGTATCTTGACTACCTTTCTCTCTCTTTTCTTTTGCACAAAGGTCAGACACAACCTGTTAGATCCATTGGTTTTTCCCTCCTCAAACAGCAGACAGTCAGCCAGCCTTTGAGCAAGAAGGGTATTAGTGAGAGCACTATTCGAAACAATATAAACTGTTGATTTAGAAATATCACTCAAATACCCACGAGAGTTAAGTTTGATCAGATTGAAGAGATAGTTAACTGAAAGCTTTACCCAGACTGCTTATGTGGCAACTAAAGAAAATCAAACTGCCTCATTAAGATCTGCTTTCTGAGAAAACATTTAAGGGTAGTATTTATGTCATTGCCTCTTCTTTTTCAGAGAATAATATTCACATGCAATAAAATTAGGAAAGGTCTGATTAATCTCAAAAGCTTGTTAACAAGATGTTACTCCGTTTAAAAAAGGTGGAAACACATCTGGTGCACTTACTCTAACATGTCGAGGTTAAATTTGCAGTACTGGTGCTGTTGTGTTCCTGATAACTCAAGGATAACCAAAGTTTCTGGAGAAGGGAACAACTATTTTAATCCCAGGCTGCCCTGCAGAATTTGTGTACCAAGGAAATTGTCTGATTTTCCTACCTAGCTCAGTTAGTAACTCCATCCATACAAAGCAAGAATATGGATAACAGTTGATACCATTCTTCTGAACACCTGTGAGACAATGGGAAGCAGGATGATTAGAAAAAATACATTTCTGAAAGATTCCTTAGAGATAACCAGAAAATAAGTACTCCAGAGCTTCATCTGCATTATTAGCAACAACTATAATCTAAACAGTGAGTTAGGCAACTCATTAGTTTTTGACTACTCACAGTTATATACTTCATTCTGCCTGATTTTTGGAATTTGTCACTAAATGAACAACTTTTTAACATCAGAGACAATTGTAGCTAATAATCTTGGAGCCTCAAGTCCATTTAGAAAGCTTTCCAGGATAAATGAAATAATTTGCTTCATCTGAAATGCAGGCAGGCTTTTCATTTACTGAGTTGTGCCTATGAGGCATTCATCAGATAATACCTTAAATTGTATTTGCAATACAGAAGTTCAAAAACAGAAAGCAATTTTCTTAGTGGTATTATCATTCATGATACTTCAAAACAAAGCAGCTATCAGAACTCAAGTGTATATTATTATCTGTTCAGATTAGTGGGAAACACATTTCCTCCTGCTCAGCAAACTCAGTACAGCCAACGTGTGCACCCTTCCACCTGTCCCAAGTCACAGACAGAAGCCAGAGAAGAATTTCAGACAAGAGGCCAAATTCGAATGGCTGGATCCACTCTGTATTCATATAAAAACATAAATATTAAACTTTAATTACAAGTTAGCCAATATTTGCATTATATTTGACACAATTCTCTGGATACTTCAGGAGCATGAGTATATTGATCTTCTGTATTCACAAGAGGTAAGAGCAGTACTCCCATTGCTAACATAAGGAGAAACACTGTTAACAGCAAGTATCTTATACTTCAGATCAGAGAGCTGAGTGACCACACAGAGACTAGCCTGATTCTCTGTCCCATGACAAGGAGAACACGACCATGCAGATTCAGGAGCTCTGGGAGGCACTGATACCTGCTGAAGCTAACGAAGAGCTCGGTTTCTCAGGAGAATCCGCATACTCGATGTCTTTCAAAGGCTTAAATACAAAGACCTGGCTTGCAAGAATACCTGGCAACACCATTTTAGGAACAGCTTATTTGCAGCCTGTGTCAAATTTAAAGATACCAGGAGACAGGTTTTGCATTATCTACTTGACAGTGGTACAAAACAACAGAGATATCAAATGAAAAAAACACTTTTTTGATAACAACACTATTTGGCTACTAGAGAAAGGGGAAATGTTGTCTTAGAAAGAGACGTATAAATAAAGACACAGCAAGAGAAAGCCAGAAAACAGACAAGCTAAGGACTCCCCACTACAACAGCGTGTACCTTCTTCCAGAGAGGAGCGACCTGTGAATGAGAGCATTGTCATACCAGAACGCTTTAACGGTATGCACATGTGCACTAGCAAAACACAATGGCAAAATTATGCACATTTTTACCACAGACCCTGCAAACCAATGAAAGTTACCACCGTGACAGCCATTTGTAATAAAGAATTTTTATGAAACTGTGCAGGACCATGCAGAAAATTATAATATGCAGTGATGCAAGTTTGTGTTGACTCTTTTCTCACAGAGAGATGGCGTTGATTGCAGTTTCCTTTAAAGTATTGGATTTAGATCATATCTAGCCTTGTCCAGATAACTGACCTTCAATGGTTACACTTTACCTTGTTTAAGCACAATACAAGGACTGGAATTCAAGTGCCAGCCACACCTCAGTAACAATTAAATTACATTAATTAATGCTCAAATCGTGTTTCAATAAAGATCTACATATTTTTCAGGAAGTAAATGAGAATCCCTTGCAAGCTTCTTCCCTCATTAGCTTCAAAGCAAAAGGTCATATACATTCATTTATGCCACAATTATTTTTGATCCTCTAAGTGCACTGCTGCAGGTCAGCTTTCCATGGCACTAACTGTGCAGTACGAGAGAGTTGGAGAATTCAGAGCAAAGAGCACTCTCAAGTGCTCTTTTGATTTCTTACTGTGGCTACCTCTCTAAGAGAGCATGAGAGTCCCAGACTTAATTCTTACAAAACTGGGGGTTTTGGCTAAATTTTCACTTTACCTCTTCTGCCAGAGGATCCCAACATGCACAGATAAACCTAAAGGACAACACAGCAAAGGCTGCAGCAAACAAGTAATGACATATGGATTGTGGAGAGAGGGCAATGCAGAAGTCAGGGAGGACTCTCTGCCACCTTATACAATTTAGCCAGATTATAAGAAATTTCTTAACACTGAGCAAAGAAGGAAGAAGAATCGTAGGAAGGATATTTAGCTGGAAAATTATTCTGACTTGCAAGTAGGGACTAATATCCTGTTTTTATAGAAATAACAAAAGCTACCGAATATTTTCCTTATAGTGTACTGTTTTTTTTTTATTATTTCTTAATCATAGGATTAAGAGTTAATACGGTATTTTGGACCTCTGGCCACTTCCTGACATGTGGTGGTGCTGCTGTTTAAAGCAAGTCAGATAGGCTTCTCTAAAGATCAATCTGACATTTCATCCTTTTAAAAAAATGCACAGTCATCTTAGAAACAATAAAAAGCAATCCCCCCAGTCTCATATTAATTTTTTTCTTCTAATAAAAATAGTGTACAAGTGTTTATTTATCTAGACATATTTTTTCCTTTTATAATAAATTGCTCTATGTGTATGGTATTCCATTAGCTTGAAGAAATTTACCTCTCAGCAGCAGAGAGAAATTTACCTATGCAGCTCAGCACTTATGTAACTACCTTACTTGTGGTCACATGATAAAAATTGCTTTTAGTTCACCTCTAGACACCGGAAAAATAAAAAAAAATATTTCAGGAAATTAACAGTCTTTTGGTTAAAAGTTTTCCTTTACGCCCACAGAAGAGAGCTGATAAAATGTGCTATTCTAGTTAAATTTTTTGCTGTTTACTGCAGTTGTGTTTTACATATGGGCATATTTCATTTTGTTCCAAGCTGTGCAGAAAGGAAACTTGTCATGGCATCTCTTTCAAACCTGATGAGAGCTACGCAAATGCTGGCCTCTGTTCAAGGCCACATCTGATGCTCCTGGCAGCATGCAAAGGAAATGACACACATGGTGGAAGGAGGGAGAAGCACAAGCAAAGGCTGGCTTCCGAGACATCACAGCACTATAAAAAGGGTTGTTTTAGAAGTCTCCTGTATAGTAATAATAATAATAGTAATAATAATAACAAATTACGGTTGGATCTTTATTGTCAGAAACTGGTGCTGTTAGGGGAATCAGATCAGCTCAACTCCAGTTTCTGGCAAGATAACTGACAGAACATGTTTGAGAACACTCAGCTCTGTGGAGCTGACATTCCTTTCTACCAATGACAAAGAGCAGAAAGGTCAGTGGAGAACAGCTCCCCTGGAAATAGTACTTTCACAGGCTTATTGGTGTCCATAATAATGAGAAATAGGCTTCATGCACAAATGCAAAACATGCAGTTTTGCATGCCTTCTATTTGAAGGGTAAAAACAGTTTAGAGGAAAAAAAGGGAAAAAAGCTTTCTAACAGTCAAGATCCATATGACTGTGGGATAGTTTTCAAAGGGAAATGAAAATGTCATCACCTGACATTTCTGAAGCTGAGCTTTCAACTCCTGAGACAGAGTGCCGGCAGGAGTGTTAAATAGAAGATCTGGTCACAGACCAGTACACTCTCCATATGTTTCCCTGGGGCAATTAGTGTCACTTCCCCTATGAAGGGGCTCACTGTGCTTACCAGTGAATATGTCAAGTCTGGTCACTCTGAAAATAAACACTACAGAGTCACTGACAGGACCTTTAGGTTGAAAAATGAATCCTTCTAACTTACACATTCCTCTCCCAAAAAAGAGTTTAATTGAATAGTCCTTTGAAAGAAAGTTCTCTGCACTCCCTTCTGACATCCACAGAGAAGAGAATCAGAACATATTCAACCAAAAACCTGTCTCAAGGCAGCTTTTGGGCTACCAAATCTTTCCCCTCCTTTCCTGTCGCACAGCTGGCTTCTTGACGCAGGGGCAGAAGGTTTCCCTTTCCTGCAAACACACAGGCACCATGCCACAGAGGCCTCCCCTGGGGAATCTGAAAGCACCAACTCAACGCTGAGGCGCCCAGCCAGCGGGATGCCAGGAATTGCCCCTTCCTCACCGCAGCCCCCAGAGTGCCTGAGGACCAGACCGGGCTGCTTGGGGGAGCTGTTAGCCAGTGCTGGTACCTGGCTTCAAAGGTCTTAAAATTCTCAGAAATCCACAGAACTATTTAAATTTATTTTTATTTAGAAATCCCTCCATAAATTATGAAAAACATCACCTCTGAGGAGCTGTGTAGATTGCTAACAGAGTGTTAGCAAGGGGAGCTGGAGGCCTCTCCCACACTGGAGCAATCAGAACAAACTCCTTCCCCTTTCACTCCTTCCTGAGATGCAAACAGTGGGGGAAAGAGAGCTATTTCCTCCTTGAAAGCCTGATACTGATGATTGGGTCACTCCCCTTTGAGGAGGAGGGAAGCAGCAGTGAAGACAGGTTGGGCTTCTTTCCAAGTGCACCATCCTGGGCCTGTCCTCAGGGAATTGATGGCATCGCTTACACAAACAGGGACTGGCCCAGATTTGTCCAGGGGCAATAGCAGGAGGGAGCAGCTGGGACGCACGTGGATGTCTGGCACATCAAACCACCCTGCAGCACGGCACTGTCAGCACCTGGTGGCCACTGACCGAGGCCAGCAGTGCCAGAAAGCTCTATAGCTGGCTCTTCTAGGTGGGGAGGGATTCCTGAATAAAAGTCCTTGTTTAAAGAACAAAAAGGCAAAAAAGCTTTAGCTTTCACTTTAACAAGTCACCTGCAGGAATGGAATAAAGCCACTCCAAGGAAGAAATGTAATTTAAACTTCAAAGCCATTACTACCCATCTGCGGGAAGCTCAGGGATGCTGACCACTTCTAAGCAAGTGGGACTGACCAAGAGCTGTGAGTACTGTGTGTCCTTCACAAGATTTTCAGAATTAAGTTGTTGTACAGGCAGTAGTTTGCTAGGCTTTTTTTTTTTTTNGAGTAGCAAGGTCTTAATGCAATATCTGTTTACTACAATTCTCCAAGAGGCAAGATGTTTCTTGGCTTGTATCCAAACCATTTAGTTCACATCTATATTAGAAAAAGCTGTCATATCAGCAGCTAAGGTTGATATCAAGAGAGACAATGAGAGGATTAAGAGGTGGAAAGCTTTAGAAGGCAAGCTGCTGAATATTTCACGAGAAATGAAGGAGAGAATGCCACTGATGCAAGGGGAAGGTCAGAAAGCTTAAACATCTCGTGGACACTTAAGGAGTAATAAAATAGCCCTTAGGCCTTCCAGATATTGCTATGCAGCTTTTAGGATCCTGATATTTCAATCTGATTTTCATACCAAGGCAAGTGCTTCTCTAAATGTGCATCAGTGACATACAGCACTTGCAAAGGGAATTTGCAGGGATGCATCTACAGCATCACAGGAAGGATGTGACATTTGAGGGTGCCTTTGAGGGCTGATACTTTGTCATTTTATTGATCATTTTTATTAACACCTGAATGCTGCTGATGTGGATGGAGTTTCACATTTCCAACTGCAAGAGTCTGGTGAGATCCAAAATGGGAAGAGATTTCACAAAGACGGACTCATCACAGTTACCTTTTCCTATCTCATCCTCTAATGACAAGTTTTAACAGATGTTCTCCCTTACGTCTCACAACCATCAAGACCATGTAATCTGGGGGAAAAAGTGGGCAGTAGAAGACTTTTACAAGGCATTACATTTATTTCTTAGGAAAGGGACAAGGCAGAGATGAGCCCAGGTGTTTTCTGTAGACTTGTCAGTGACAAGAGGCAAGGCACAGCAGGACACTCTCTCCAGTTTCTCCATTCTACACCACAATAATCTCACTCATGAACTTCAAGACACAGCCTGACAAGGGGAAACTCGAAGAACACCAGCTTCTTGCAAAGCAGAGAGGTATTTAGGTACGACATTACTTACACTGTCCTTTATTTCACAAGTACATCTAAAATGAACCTTGTTTCCCTCCCTGCCTCCAGCCTACCAGCAAGGCATTAAGAAGCTTGGACAATTTTTTCGATCTTTGAGCTCATGAAGCACACTGATGAATTAACACCTTGTCAACATACTGTTTCTGTTTACCATGTTTTCATGGCACGTTTTACTTAATGACTTTCTGGAAATACTCAGTTATAAGAAATTTCTCTCCCACCTCCTGTTTAAGTACAGATACTCTACTGTGAAAGTTAAATAATGCTTGCTACTTTCTTTTATCTTGGCATGATATTTCAGTCTTGTATGCAGGCACCTGGTACTTTCAAAGTGCTTGATATATAAAGAGTAAATTTCTAGATCTTGTGACTTAAAAAACATTTTTTTGATTCTTGAAGAAGATAACTTGTTTTATTATTAAAAAGAAAAAGGATATAATTAAATTGGGAACTATTTTTATTGTTTTTTAACTTACACTAAAAATTATTTTAAAATTCCTATTGCCCCCTGTACTGCGACTGAGCTATTGTGCTCTCATGATAGGAAGTAACTTCAGATAGTAACTTGCACACTGTTGCTATTCTTCATGTATTCAAGAATTCATCTCACATAATAACAAAATGGAAAACAATAAATTGGCATGCACAGCAAAGGAGTTTTAGAGGTGTATGCTGTTTGGTCATTGGAGATAGTGTTAGACAGAACTGCTTCTTTGAGGAACCGTGCTAAAAGGGCAAGTTAAGTCAACATTAACTAGCAACTAACAACTGTGTCTCCTGTACGTGAGTTAAAATGACTGGTGGCTGCTTCTTAGTGAAACAATTGCAAGAGATTATAGATAAACCTTAATTTCCTACACATACACAATAAACAGGAACACGGACATCAAGATATGAGGCTCAGAGACTTCAACCTGCATCTCCACCATGCCAAAGTAGATTATACCTTCCCAGGTTTAGTGCTGATAATTACAGTAATTTCAACCAGTCAGACAAATCATAACAACATTGCAACAGTTACTTTTACAAGCTCTATTTTCCTATGAAATGCAGAGAATGTCTCTGGTATTTTCTTGAGATGCAGTAGCCACAGACACCAGTCACTGCTGAAACAGCAAAGGAAACACAATCACGGAAGTTGTGACCCAGTAAAATCCTTTTTCTCATTAGAAAACAACAAACCCCCCCCCCCAAACCTGAACCTCAAAGCCTCAGAATTACATTACTTCATTCAGATCGTTACCATTTCCTGTACCACTTTTGTAAGGCATGGCAGATATTGTCAAAGCTTTTACCAACCAGCTGACAGGTTTTTTGTTAATATTTTCCTCACTCTGATGAGTGTTAATATTTTCCTCACTCTGATGGTCACTGCAAATTCCACAAATATGAAAAATATATCATCCTTAAAAACATAATAATTGCTAGGCATTATTTAACATCTATGCAGTCACTAAGGAAGTAATGCATAGAGCTAAAATAAATAAATTTGAGTGTTTTTAAGAATTAGAAGTAATTAGCAGTACTAAATAACTGTGTCATGTTAATGAACAGGAACAGTATCCTCAGTTTTAGATATACTGAGTCAGGTAAAAGCTCCTTTTTGTGGTGATTGAAACACATAGTTGTGAAGGGTTCTGTTAAGGATTTCTAAACAGCAAAATGCACACCAAGGCATTTAATCCCCTATGTCAAACTACATTTTGACCTTTTTTTCTTTTATATTGCAATCTATACATCCATTTATAACCCTTTAAGTAGTGCTGCAATTACCAGGGCTGTTCTCTACTGAGTTGTAAGGCTAATATATATTTTTTGGACCTAGTAGAATACCCCTTTTGTGATAGTGTGACAGAATGATTTATGAAGAGCTGGATCTATGCAGACTTGTGGTATGGTAATTAGAGAGATCTAACCATGTTTCATACCTGTGTAGCTCCATTCCTAGGGCATCTATCCCTGTTTTACCAGTATAATGAGATTTAAACCCAAGTTTTATCTTCCAAGTGCACATAAGGATCAGTTCATCCCACATTCAGCAACAGCAGGTGACAGGAGGATCGAAGCCAGATTAACAGACGGACTTCACAGAACAAGGATTTAACTTGACTGTGTTAAATACACCTGTGGCCTAAGTCACACCAATAGCAGTTAATTCCCACTGCAGTCTGTGACAGTGCTAAAATGCTCCTCATATTGCTCTAGCTATAGAATTTTTCATATTTCTCATTGGGACACTAATTTTCCCAGTTGTATGACAGGACTATGAGAATGCAGGCTACGGTTTGATGCTCAGTCCTGTACATCAAAGTCAATTCTTCTGGCTGCACATTATTCAGCTTTTAAGAAGGAGTAATAAAAATTGACTCTATGACAAGCTAAAACATTTGTTTGTTTATAGCTGTTAGAAATTGCTGCACTTCGTAAGTAAAAAGGGGGTGACAGCACAAGACACTCCCAACAGCTTTATTGCTTCAGCTGAGAAATGGTATCCACATGCTTTGCCTCCAAGGGATCCTGTTAGAGGGAGCAGATTCATCAGGTCCTGCCCTGCCTAGATCATCTTGACTTCATAAACACAATCCCAAATCTGTACAGGGGAAGAAATATATATTAATTTCCAGAAGAGGGGGGGAGCTTAAAGGATTCTGCATTTAAAATTGTTTCAAGTTGCAGCTACCACAGTTCCTACATCACTGCTGGCAGAAAGGCAAGAAAAACATACAGAAGATTCTGGATGTGGCTTTAAGCTACATCAAGAGGATCATGGGGTGTGTGTTTTGTCTTTGCAAGCCAGAGTTGCTCTATTGTGGATCAGGAGTGATGGATTAGAATGGCTCCAAGAGCTGTCAGCTAATATCTACACTGCAGCAAGATCAGACAGCAGCAACCTCTCTGGAATGCTGTGACAATTTCTGGCTGCTGCCATGAGAACTGCAGGTCATGCTACCACGAGAGGTTTTAAAGTAGAAACCTGAAGTTTAAATAAAAAAAGGCACCCAGACTGCATAATCTTCTGCAGAATAGGAAGAAAGCATTCAGAAGATAAAGCACTGACAGTCTCTTGGAGATTTTGCACACTGCTCTAGTTTCTTGGGCACTCTGGTGCCACTGTATTTTCTTGTTACATTGGAACAGCTGCATTCAGGTGAACTGAGAACAAGGCCAGTGTCTCAGTTATCAGTGAGGGTGACTAAGCAGGTCACTCGGTTACACCCTGGGACCCGTACTTGAGTTCAATGGTTGAAAAAAACCTAGGCAATCCACAGGCTTGTTGCTCCTCTAACTTCACTCTGCATTGAAGACATCCATTATCCCGTGAAAATAAGGCACTCAGTAAGTACCAAATCAGTCATATTGTGAAGCATAATGAAGTTGCTGAAATTCTAGTAAAACACTGTTTGTGCCATAGGAAATATTCTGTGAAGAATGTTAGAAGTTCATTTATTACAATCTCAGCAGCAAGAAATGTACCTTTTAGGCATTACAGTCAGATATGAAAGTCATGACTTTGGGAACTAGATGACCATTTAAAGCAGTGATTAGCTTTCTAGTCCACTTATCTGAATGTTGGCATCCTTTCTTAAACTTTGCACCAATAAGAGGAAGGAAACCACAATCGCTAGTTGTGCTGGTCACTCAATACATGTTACAAAAAGGACTACGAGACTTGAGCCTGTGGGTGACACTTGTAGGGGGCTTGAAATGCCTGTGGTCGTGGAAGGAACAAAGCTGTAGACTGTAATCTACACCCAGAAACCCAGAGGGAGTGCAGACCAGTGTGGGAATTCTGCCTGAGATACATTTGCTGCACAAGTACCAGAGCACAATCTGCTCCTGGAACTGGCAAACTGAGGAGTACATGCCATTGAAAGGTAAGAGTTTTACACAGTGCAGTTCTGGGGACACAAGTCGAGATAAAGCATTCATGCCTTTTCCCATCACGAAGAGAGAGTCACTCATGCCCTCGGGAGTCGTAAATGTAAGAGGAACAAACGCACTCAAGCACAAGAGCAGCAGGATGGGACTGGTGGTGCTGTTCAGCACAGGCAGACACAGGCTTATCAAGAGCTGTAGCTGGTTGGAATAAAAAACTGAGTTAAGTATACCTCCAAGTGAGAAGGTGTAAAGTGCACAGTCCTGCTGTGCTAAATACCTCACCGTGTGCCAGTAGGCTTACTTCAAAACATGACAGATATTTGAAGTAGTGGTCAATAAAAGATCTGTTAAATTGCTCATATTAGACCTCCATGTAGGTCTTAGCTCAATTCCACTGCACACAGATTTATGCAAACTGCCTTTACACCATCACCTTGGAAAAATAGGAGATAATGAATTTCTGTAAGGGGGGAATATTTTCTAAAGGTAGGCCAGTCAGGAGCGATGACTCTGGAGAGGCATCCTCTCCTGCACTGTTTGCCGTGGCTGGAACCAGAGTGCTGCCCTGAGTTCATGTGTGGACACATGCCTTCAGGGCCAGGCTGCTGGCAAGTGTCTTTTGAGACTTGCACTTCTCAGAGGCTCCAGGACACAATATAGAAAACATTAACTGGAATCAGTGACTGACCCAAAATGCTGAAAATCCCAGAGTACATTCTCAAAACTCCCGCCAAGGATCATCTTTTCTACTGAACTGCAGAAGCACCCACACTGATAACAGGTCAAACTATAACCTTCCTGCCTTTCCACCAAGCAAGAAATAGGATGCAGGATTATGTAGCCAGGCTCTTCCCATGAAACAAAAGTAACGGAAGAAATGTTGCTCAAATCATAGTCAGGGGCAGGGTTCAGTGGTGCACCTTGTTCATCTGTGGATATTAAAAGCAATTACAAAACTAAGGTGTTGAGAATCAGTCAAGAAAAACTAAACACTAAGCTACTGTCTCTGATTTCAAGTCCTGAGCCACAACACGGTGGTTGTACCGATCATGTTGTACTGGTCGCAACAGCAATGGTCACAGTTGTCTTCTCCCTCTCCATTATCCTTTTTCTTGAGAGAGGTTTTTCCATATGTTTTATGTTCCTTTAAATATTACCTAGCACTTGTCTCATCTCTACTCCAAAAAGATACCACAGCAACACAACAGGCATTTTCAGATACACAAAACTTGAAGTTAAATGCTGATGTTGGCATACCTACTTAAACCAAAGATGTCTTAGAGAGGAATAAAGTGAACTGGTAAACGTTAGACAAGCCGAAACAAATGAGAAATTGGATATTAAATACATCAGAAGATTACATTTTTCAACAGTTTTCAACAGTGGTTTACAAAATCTTACAGATTAACATTATACTTAGATGGCAAAATTGAACCAAAAGAATTAAGTTTCCTAGGCAGATGAGAAGCAGGTGCCAAAGAAGAAAAACAATATGGATTTTCTAGCCCAAGTTGTTCAGCTTTTTGTTCCCAACACAACTAAGATTTCCTGCCTGCTTTCTCCTTTCCAATAACTTTCTATGTTATCTGATTTCCATCAACTTGAAGCAACAAGTAATCTTAAGGATATTCAACTACCCTCTCAAATATTTTACAAGTACTCCACCAGTGAAAAATTCATAAAAAAATCATTCAAGGAGATGGAGGCCTCATTGTATAGCCAGTCACCATCATTTTCCTCAGGATGTTTTTAAGATGAGTCCAAACTCTTTTTTTCCTTTCCTTGCTAAAACTGTTTCATTTATAATCAGCTAAGGTCTGGGTTTTTACTCTTTTTCCTTAAAGAAAAATGATTGATACTACTAAGGGAAGAACACAGATCTTTCCCCTGAAATGGTGATTTACTGTCTAAGGTTATGAAATGTAAAAGGAAAAATGGTCTGATCTTTTGCTAACAGAGTTCTGCTGTTTGAAGTCTACCTTACACCTTATTGATAAGGCTGGTAGCCTTGTAGATTGCCTAAAACATCTCTTCAGATAATCCTACTTTCATTCACCTATACCCTGTTTAAACTTTTATAATTTGGTCTGAGTGGTTTTTTTTTGGTTTTTTTTTTTTTTTTTTTTTTTTTTTTTTTTTTTTTTTTTTTTTTTTTTTTTTTTTTTTTTTTTTTTTTTTTTTTTTTGTTGTTGTTGTTGTTGTTGTTGTTGTTGTTGGTTTTTTTTTTTTAGTGTGTCAGGTGTCTGCATCAAGCTGAAACTTTTTGAACCACTTTAGGCAATATCTCTATAATTTCTGCCAATGAGATAAGGATGTGTGTGGGGAGGTTTAATTTGACCTGTATATTCTGATGACAACTCCTTTGACTAAGCTTTCCGTGCTTTAAAGTAGGGAATAGAAGTCTGACAGGAGAGGGAGGGCATTGTATGAGAATGATATGATGATTCATTCCTCCATATGAAAATTTGAGCCATTGAGCCAAGTTACAAATCTTCCAAAAAATTGCAGCCTGCATATCTGTTAGTGATTAGCAGCTAAAATTCTACATTCAATGAGTAAACTCATGTTTCTCATGGGTTTTTAGTGGTATCCAGATTGCCTGTATAATGCCCTCAAAGAGCTGCTAAGAACTCATCTGTCTTCTGAAAATTTTTGCATGTGAGCCAGTAGGGCATATGCAAGCCCCAAACTACATATACATTACAGGGCCTCAGGAAAAACACTGGCTATTGTGAGCAGAAGTGAGACTTGGCAATAGCAGGAGTGGGGTAGGAGGCAGGAAGGGAGTGAACCTCAGAGTTGTACACCCCTTGTGGATATGGGAAACAGGACACCAAAGAAAGGAGGAAAGGGAAATCACACTGGAAAGCCACTCTCCTCATAAAAGACCTATAAATTCTTCAATCTAAAGATGTTGGGTTTTATGGGCATAATATCATTTTATGGGAAATTGCAAAGCACACAAGAGGGAAGACATGTCTCAGGGGAAGAACGCAGAGTTGGGCAGCCTACACAAGACAGAGTGCAGGCCAAGAGCAAGGCCTGAATCAGACAAGAAGCAAACATGACAGGATAGAGGATGAAACAAAGGAAAACTGGAGGAGTGTTCAGGTGTCATGGATCTCTGTGTCCTAGGGGACATGCTATCTGTAATTTAGCTGCTTCCCAGATATTGTATCATAGCCTAATCTGGCTGACCACTGTTCCACTCTACAGTAGAGAAAGCCTTGTGTTCTTCTGAACTCAGAGCCTAAGTCCAGGCATTGCAACATCCCCACCATGTTTTGTGACCCTACCAGAAGATCTTCTGTGTCTCTCAGAGAGAAGTTTTTCTATAACAGAGTCAAGGCTTCATTAGTAAAGGATATAGACAGGTCATATTCTCCCACCTGTGACAGGTTTTATTTGAAAATCGTGAGAGCAAGGCTGTGTTTAGGTTCTGGGAGCCTGGACTTAGGTTAGTCAGGATCAGTTGGGATCTATGGCCTCTAACTGTTTTACCGTTTTTTCAACTCCTGTTCCTGAAAAAATCTTTCTCATCTCTTCCTCTTGCTTCAACAGGAGAAGTGATGGGTCTTTGTTGCCAGTTCAGCCCTCCTCCCTGTGATCTGCCTCCAGGTAGCCGTGTATCTTGCTGGCTGCTCTTGTCTCTCCACCTGGGCCATGTCACTAGCAGTGGTCTCTATGAGCAGGCTGCGGATGAAAGAAGACATGGCTGCAATAGATATAAAATGACAAACCAACATGTTCTTCCAGTCATTATATCAGGAACTTTGAGGAAAAACCTGCGGGAAGGAAGCTGCAATAGAAAGGCAGGCCCATTTAAGAGAGAAGTGTGGAAAAGGCTAGAGGTGATGGCCCACAACGTTTATGAGATGAAAGGATAATTTGTATGCTTTCCTGGAACTTATTTCTGGGGGATCTACAGTTCTTGAGAGCTCTGTGTCACCTATTAGCAAATATCCCAGTCATTACGCCCTTTTATCTAGTGCACAAAAAAGCTGACATGTAACATTTAATATAGTAGCTCAGAGGTGGGGAAACTGATCATAAGTTTGGAAAATTACTATTTGTTGTTAATATGGCACCAGAATGCAAAACACCTGCCTCCATATTTAATTTGCTACCGGGGTGGATGGATTGATTTTTTTCTTTAGAACAATGCTAAAATACTACTAAATTTGTGACATGACCTACAGCAAGGTTAAGAATTACGGTGTTAGACCTGCTGTTCGATAGTCTCCCCTCCTGCCCACCCATGTGTAATAAAAAACTATTAGGCTTTGTAACTACATAACTGAATGCTTTTTTGCTTCCCAACAAACCTTTTACTCCATGCACTCTCTAGACTGGATGGTTCTCACTGTGAATATGAGAATGAAGTACTACTGCCCATCAGCATGGAGTCTGGTCCCTGACCTGTAACGTCAGCAGGGTTTGATTTCCTGACATAAATACCTCAGAGTACACGCACGATGGACTCTGCTGGTGGACTGCAGATCAACGCGTGCCAAGGTGTGACAGAGCTCAGCTTTTCTGTGCTCTGTTATCATCAGTGTAGGTGAGCTTATGAAGATTAACTGGTCTGCAGTACAGCAGCTGCTGCCAACAGGTGAGGTGTATATAAAAAGGCAGCAGCTAACTGGACAGGTGGGACAGGTAAGGCAGCATGAACTCCTAGTGTCCCACATTACAGAGTCCTAACACCAGCAGAAGACAGCAAGACACCCTGGTATCTCTGCCTGGTTCAAGTCAGAACCAAATTTCTTTCCTCCCTTCCCTGCTTAGTGTTTTTTCAGTCAATTTTGTAACAGGTTTATTTCCTTAACCCAAGCAGTAGGCAGCTGAAATATATGGCATAGTCTGGCACTGCTCTCAGAGCAGGTGGATTCAAACACCATTTGTACTCACACCGAACTATAAACTGCTTGTGCCTATCATCAGGATGAGGGGGAAATAATCATGCAAAAGCCTGATTGACTGAGTGCTTGCGTGCACTCATAGAACAAGCCCAATGTGCTATTTTGCATCATAAAACTTACGGGGGATTGAATGCATCCACACAATAATGAGCCATTATGGCTCATTAGAGGCTCAGCTTGCAAAGTCCAAAGTGTACAAACAGGCATATAGGAGAAATCTGAACTAAGCACTGTACCCTGCCCTCTGTTTGCACCAAGCCTTTACACGTATCTGGTAAATGATTTATAAACCTAAAGATAACAAAGTATAAAACTGTATCACTGTCTTCACTTTACAAAGGAAACCCTTTCTGAATAATTTGCCATGTCTCTGAAAATGTTTCAAATTTTGGTGTCTGCTCTGCTGTTTACAGGTAAGTGCTTGGCATCCTATCTCGTGTCATTCCCTTTAGGCTTGTTAAATAGTCAGCTGGCAAAATTCCTGTGTTACCACCAGAACAGCACTGATGGAAGAGAATTGACCAGAAATCACTGCAGCAGGGACATGCAGGAGAGTGGGTGAGCGCAAGACTGCACGGCGAATTCTGTGAAATAGTTTGATTCTGCTCCTCGTGACTACTTTTGAGTTTTTTACTGCTCACGTGTAAGGAGGAGGGATGCATTTCTGACTGAAAGACATTCTTACAGGATGATTTCCTGAACCGTTAAAATTGTAAAAAGAGCTTGATGTTGTTTCTATGAAATCTTCCCTAAATATTATTCTTATCTCAACATTTATTGTTTATAGGAAAAAAATTCACATGCATTTATAAAGGCCAAAATAATCTATTTCACAAGTGATTTCTGGAATGCTTGACTTGAATTTCTTTAGGAGACTGATCGTTTTAAAGCTCTCAGGCTGTCTGAATGCTGATCCTTCACAGCACCATGTAACCAGGGCACCTACAATCAAGACTCAACTTGTAAAACTTGGACCAGAGGGAAAATGGATGGGGCAGGGCTACCACATGCTCTTACCAAAGCAGCACACACTGGTACAGTACATGATCAGTGATGCACATGCTGCAAGATTGATTTGTTTCTCACAAAATTAAAACAAACCAGGCAGGCAGTAAGTGACAGCTGACATCCCAAGTGATTGCCTGCATCTTGACAAGATGCTCCATCCACATGCATGTATTAAAAGCATTTCTTAAATTTGAGTGCTCCAATATACCTGATGTGAATAGCTAAGGCAAAATAAGGGACACATAATTAGCCAATGATTAATCGTGGATTAATGAAAAAGGTTTTGTGAATTGGGACCACAGTCAGGTATAATCTCTCTTATGGGTCGAATTTGCTTCCATGACATATGAACGTGAGTTTTGGCTGCAGTGTGACTCTGTAGGGAGATAAGGAGGTGGAAAGGGACTTTGTCTCTTCTGCAAGTTTGAGCTCACCTATAAACCTTTTCCCCTTATTTGTCCTTCCTGATCTGCTGTGCACCTGAACTGGGACAGTTCCTGGGTACTTGCCTATCTTCTTGAACTTCACCTCCTTTCCACCGAAGGCCATTAGAACACAAACAGTGTTTCATTCAAACAGTAGGGTCACCTGAAGCCAAGCTGGGAGCTTAGCAGCTTGCAGCCCCTCCTTTTGGAAGACTTTGCTTTAATCTCCTTTATGTCTCTTGTCTTTTTTACCCACTTTCCCTATTCTTCAAAAGACTATATTCTTCAAAAGACATGAAGAACTACTTATTACTAATTTTTAATGAGCTCTTAAAAGTTTCATTGATCACAATCAGTTCAAGTTTTCATTAATTGTGAATCCTTTCAGCAACAATGAAGGTGGTGGTGAAGTAAAACAGAGACTGTAAGATTCTCATGAGAACCTTATTCATCTTTCTGCCTTCAACTCAGCTGCTATAAATCTCTCCTCACAGTAAACCACAGTCACACCTCTGGGAGCAGGCTCTCTGGACCTTTTCCTTTAGCCTCTGGAGAGTGCAGCAGCAAGGGATGGGGTACGAGTGGGATGTCTCAGCACTGAGACAATTGCTTGAGTCTCTCAGGTGTCTGATGAGGGTGTTTTGCCAATTCACTCAAGGTTAAACTGGTAGCCACATGTGGATGTAGAAAGGAAATTTCAACAGGACTCACTGAGCGACCAACGGACCAGTGCTTTTTCTAATACTTTGCTCCAGTGGAAGTAGTTCCTTCCCTAGGATTATCTAGGATTTTTGTCAAATTGCCTTGCTATTTACCCATCCCTGACAACTGTCCTGACCCCGGCATCATCACACATATTGAATATGTTCAATAGCTAATTCTGAGTAAGTATCTGTAACTTCTCTGCTGATGAGGGAATGAGGTTGATGCAGTAGCTCTAAGGATTGTTAATGACATCTCTTGAACCAGAGAGCTCTTGTGTCCTGTGATGTAAAATTAAGAATTGTCAAAGAAAAAGACTACTTTACTTCAAGCTTTGAAAATAAACAGATGAGGCCAAAATTTCAAAGACTGGGTGATATGGACAGAGATGACGCACTTAACGATCGGTGACTTTAATTTTGCTGTCAACAATTATTAGCAAATCTGACTGATTTAATTCTATTCTAAGGCTTGTTACCATCCAAACACTCCAGGATACAAAGCCTATGTACATTCAAACATTATTTTTTATAATTTGGAAAAAGTAATGTGCAGGTGTTAGACTTTAATATAATTGTACTTTTCAATTGAAAAAAAGCTGATATCTGGGCCAGAGGCATCCTGCAAGATCCACAAGTGTATCCTTGCTGCAGTCCAGCCATGTATGCTGTGTACCGACAGATAAACACATATTGATTTCCATGGAATGCCACATAATCTAGAGAAATACTTGAGTGAGGTGAGAAGCAGCTGCTGCCACATTTTTTTCAGCATTTGCACCATTGCACTGTGGTATTCTGAGTCCTCAGACTGAGTCCTGTGGTGTGGCTTTGTGAACTTATATTTAGAAAGTTAGATAGCTGAAACATGGTGGGGAGGTGGTCCATTCTGGCTCATTTCTAGCCTTAGGAAACACACCTGAGCTGCAGACTTGATTTACTTTTTCAAAGTTCCCAACACGTCAGCACCTGCCACCTCAGCAAGGTTGAAGTTTATCTCTGTCCAAGTTTAGTTTCTGTCCAAGCTCTGTCCTAAAGAGCTGATAAGGCTGGCAGCCTTTCCTCCATGAGCTGACATTTTGACCAGAGAGTCACCATAGCCAAAAATAAGAAGAGTTATTAGATTTAAAGGAAAGGAGCCAGAGCAATTGCCAGCTTTTGCCATTTAAATTTCATTGATATTAACTTAAGCAATATGTTTTCAGGTTGTCAGAAACTTGCAAGTTTTCAGAAACTAGTGAGAAACAATAGTGGGCACAGAGAGTGTTTGAAGTGCTGCTAAGTAATTGACAGCTTTTTTGTAAATATTACAGCAAATCAGAGGTAAACCACTTCTACCTGTGGTAGATGCACACCAGGGATAAATTTTGGTCCTAAGCCTAGAGATTGCTTCTCACCACTTACACAATACTGATCTGGATAAAAAAAGGCTTTGGGGTAGAGAGTGGAAGAAGGAGAAACATATCCTATAGTAAGGCAAGTTTGAAGATTTGTCTTCTTTTCATTAAACTCTGGCATTAGATGTGCAAATGGTGGCTTGCCTGCTCTCCCCAGACTACTAAGCACACAATGGCTCATGCTACTTAACTTTTACAAAAGAAAATGTATATCAATTAAATAGGTCAAAACTTATTCCCATATTCACCTTTTTGATTGTGTGAGGAGGTGGATCGTTGCACTAATAGAAAAAGATGTCTTCCTGGGAAGATTTTTTGGCTGCACCCAGCTGAATATGTTGCTTTCTAGAAATCTATGTTTGTAAAATATGCTTTCATTCACGCCTAGTATGAAAAGATTTTAAAGCAAAGTAATTTAAGATCTATCCATGTTGATTTTCTATTCTGAATGCAGTTTGCTTGCTATACTGTAATACTTTTTTTATTATTACTTTGACATTCCAAGATATTTGATATGTCTTTTCACAATCAGACTTTTGGTGTTGGTTTGGGGGTTTTTTATATACCCAATGCACGTTTGCTTTTTTTGACAAAGATGACAAGGTTGCACCACCATCTCCCCTCAGGTTTAGTCTTAGATCATAGTAATCCAAAATTAGATGCTCAGAAGACATGGTAGCAATAATGACTACTAACAGTTTTCCCTCTGGACACTGTCTTTAGGTGCACAGGATAGACAAAACTATCTGCTGAAGGCAATAATTACATGAGCTAAGCATCTGCTTGCTAAAACCAGCCAATTTTTTTTCTATAATTTGTTTTTCATATGAGAACACTCAGTGAATCTTCAAGAGATGATGAAAGGAAACACTCTAAGTGGTAACAGCCGATACAACCTCTGCAATAGTTCACCCTCCACTCACATTCCTCCTATTTTCCCACTGGGACATTTATATCCAAGAGTGCTTTTCAAATCACATATTTATCTAAGAGAAGAAAACAGTATTGAATAAAAACATTCACATACAGTATGTCTGGTTGCTCTTCATAGAGAGTTAACTGTTTCAATACAACTTGAAATTCTTCGTCTTTTTGCAGCTCAACTTTATGCACTGTGAGCCATTTTATTAACATCACCCACCTGCTCCTAACTCCCTCTAGTCTCACATCAGATGCTCTGAAATTCCATGCTCCTGGTTGGTATGCTAATCTCCTACAAGATGCACTCCTTCAGGAATAGTCTGTGTTTAGAAAACAAACCCTTCCACAATATTTTGCTAAGCTGTTCAAAAGGAGGGGGAAAATTACACCCAGTCCAAGAAATTTAAATGGAGGCAAGATATTGTTCATTTGATGAAAACTCTACACTGTATTCAGAGGGGCTACTCCGATGGAGACACCTGGTCTGATGACCCCAGGTCTACATTAGAGCTAAGGAAAGACCTTGCTTCATCTGAGCTCTGCCAGAGCACAAGCAAATGTACAACCCTGTTTGTCTGTGCAGCCACAGTAAAAGACCAACAGGGCTAGTTCTGGTTTTGCTAGAAATGATCTCCCTAGAGTTTTTCCAGAGGTGAATGAAGTTTGCCGTGTTCAGACTTACAGTGATCTTTATAGCAAGACAAAGAGAGAATGAGCGAAGCCGGAAGGATTAGCTGATATGTAAAGGCACTTACCTGATTTTCTTTTGGTACTTAAGCATCTTTGGAGTGCCCCAGCAGCTGGGGACAAGTCCTGCAGAGACGGCTCCCAGGAGATGAAATAGCAGCTAGAAAAGAATAAGAACTGGGTGTCAACAGTGACCAAAAAAGCCAAGAGCAGAGCTGGCATACCTGCCTCTCCTCAGAGCAGGCAAGTGCACTTCAATCAAAGCGGATACCTAACCTAGTTAGGGATGCCATTTCTCATTGGATACAGATGCAGCCAGACAAAATTGACATATAATACCCTGAAGATGCAGCTCTCTGTACCACAGTAGCCAAGATAGCACCTCACTGTCCCACTAGTGGAATGACAAGCTCAGTTTTGAAGATGCTGGCAGGAAGAAAAAAAACCACAAGAAGCATAGCTGCTTAACGATCTTTTTTTGCAGCATACATTAAATCTGGAGGGCCAGAGCACATATTGGTGACAAAATTTAATGTTTAATTGCCCTTACTAACTATATGTACGTATAAAGAAAAGTGAAGCCTGTTAATGAGTCAATTTCTGATCCCAGTTCAGTTATCTCAGTCCGGAAATGTAATAATGAGCTTACAAAATATTTAGTATAAAAAAAAAATCCCCAAATTCACTAAAGAGAAATTAAAAGTTCATAGATTTTTCTATTGAAAAATAGTAAATTGCCAGAGAAATACTGAAATTTGGCACAAGCGTAGTTTTCTCTTGTGCAGCTCTAGAATACAAGTATAGCAGCTTAATAGACATATGCATGAAATATATTTTCTTCTTTCCCAGGCCAAAATCTTGTTTTCTGAAGTACAGAAATTGATATTCTTGTGTTTCCTAAGGGAGAGAGCAGTTCACATGAGTCTTCCCACCAAATGTCTGAATTTACTTTTTTCCATGGAGTTGGTAACATTTTTGAAGATGGTATTCCTTGAAAACTCCCTACCTTAAAACTTCTACCTCCAGTTTATGATTATAGTAATTTGCAGTATGAAGAAACTGAAGTAGGAAGGAACTACTGGGACTGTCATTGCTTGCTAAGTAACTTTTCTAAAATACTCTTTGACGTCTATATTAAGAGCAAAGATGACAACCACCATTATGTTTTTTTGTTCATTACTGTATAAACAAGCTTTTTCTCATCTTTTCAAGCACTTTTGGCACTGAAAAGAAGCAAAGTTAAAGGGAGCAGCAAACACTCTAGCTCACGTATCTTCTACCTATATGCACTCAGCATAACATTTTCTTCTATTTAAAAACCTGAAGAGCAACAATATTGTGGATGATCAGGAAAGCCAGCAATAATTACAAGTGAACTGGATTCAGCTGAACATTGATACTCCCAGTTAGATTTTCCCCCTAGAAATTCAGGAATCAGGGAATTGGAGAGCTGTGAGCGAGGTGATAGCTTGCCCTGCTGACCTCCTACCCTAAGACATAATAGACAAGGGTCCAAGCTCTTGGCCCATCTGTTCCAAGTATGTGCAGGTCACCCTCAGGTGTCCATTTAAACCCACCCCACTAAATTGGAGCACAGCTGTTTACAGACACTGGCCTCAGCTTGGCTGATGGATCTGAGCTCCAACTTAATCCAGCTTAAGTGGTTCATTAAAATTTGTGTGATTCGGACTGACATGCTATTTTGGACTCTTTTAGCCCCAAATTAATTTATGTCTCAAAATTAATTTATGTCTCAAACACTTGAGACTAAAAAGAAAAGATTTTTTTTCTGTACCAGGGCTTTTCATATGGAGCTAAAGTGGAATTCTGACCTTTTTCTTGTGAAGAATATTTATTTCAAGATCTGCAAGGACTACTTCTGCATCTGTGGTGACCTCAGAAGCTATATGAATCAATGCAATAACAAGATTAGAAGTGCAGTATATTCTGTTCAGAAAGTAATTTCCAAGGATGCAATTTCTATGCTGATAGTAATGAGAATAAATATCATGTGTAAGCCAGGATGCTCAGAAACCATAGATAAATTCATAGGGTTTGTGTTTTAAAAATCTTTAGGCTCTCAGCACACCTGAGACTAGTGCAATTACAGTCTGAGAGGATTTTTGTTACAAAATTCTACATTAAAAATAGATTAGTGCCTTAATTAGATTGTAACTTTATTTACTTCAGATTCAACAGCAAAATAACGATTTAGAACAAAATAAAGATTTAGAGCATCTGTTTTATTAACTTCAGGCCTAAAAAAAAAAAGAAGTTTTTGAGAATCTAAGGTAGGACCATCTCTGATTTCTATTACATAAACTACAGATTCAAAATAATTTTTTGTGGATATAAGCATATTTTTGAAGTGCACATTCTAAAACATTTTTCTGATATTACAAATATTTATCAGCTTCTATTTCAAGTGTCCTTGGAGCACCCTTTCTGGCAGAAGAATCAGCAAATCAATTCATACGGCTCAAACGACATATCCCATATTCTCCAAGCTACTGGGACTCCAGCAGCAGCCAGAACACCTGGGGATACACTGTGGCTGAACAGGTATCTTCTTCCTTCAAGAGGAAGCAGCATCTACTGAGAAAAAGGAAGCATGGGTCTGGAATTAACATGTAACATAAATCCTTTGGGTCAAGGGAGGAAATGTTTCTGATTTATCAACATGGGCAAGGCTGCTCAGTAGTCACACACCTTATTTATTCAGTATCAAAGCTCAGAATATTCCTTTCTGTTTTGATCTACTTCAGATTAGCAAATCATGGGCAGCTTTGAGAGAAACAGCACAATACTACCTGGACTTGGACCCTTTTGCCTTCAATCCCTCGACAGCCGTGTATGATGGGGTTTCTCAACAGAGCATTTCGTAGACTCGGAGCATGTGCATACCTAAGTAAGTAAAACTGACCCATACAACACTGCTGACAACTGGTTTATAGTGTCATAACCTGACACAGTAAAAAACCCAATTATATCTTGAAAAATTAAAGAAGATTTGTTTTTACTGTCCAAGTTTAATAGTTATTTAAATGTGGTCATTTTATTGTGGCAGGTTCTTTTTTATGTATGTTTTGGAAAAGCTCATTAAGAGCTTAAAGAATATATATCCTTTTAAAAGTCCACAGAAGTTAAACTGCTTCCTATAGAGTTGATTTAAAAAGCAGACAGAAAGCAATTCCTGAGGAGAAAAATAAAAGATAAAAAACTCCATCTATTTCAGTAACAAAACTGTATTCAGTGTGGAATAAAACCTCAGCAGAACAAAACAGAGAATGAGACATAGCAGTTGGTATAAGCAGTATTTATAGATCAGTTCAGGAGCACATGAAATGAAGTGTCACAAACTGTCTCAGAGAAGTTGTTTAGGACTGGTTAAAATTGGACACATTTTTGGGACAAAATTTTGTCAGATTTAGGGAACAATTACTAAATGATTCAGTTGGACAAGCACAATACACACATTCCTGTGGAACACTTTTCCTGTGAAGATACTGCAGTCCTTAAAAATGGACAGGAGTGGGTAGAATTAACTCATACAGTTTCAGTGCCTAAAATAGTTACTAAGACAGCAATCTGTCAGTCTGACTGAAACCACCAATAAGAAAATGAGCAAACTTCTTCTCATAATATACTTTGAATTGAATATGCTTTGAATTTTATTGACTTAAAAGTGACTTTATTTTTGAAAATGAGTTTCATTTTGAAATGCAGCTTTTTAAAAGGCCTTTTATTTTTTATAAGACAGGAATTTGACTTGCAGAGTCTCAGAGTGAGTTTTCCAGGACTCTTCCACCTGAAAGGTGACACCAGTTTCACTCTGAGCAGAAGCAAAGTAGGAGAGAATAGCTAAAAGCCATAATTTACCATCCCTCCTGCTGAGTCTTCAGCTGGTGCCCTTGGGCAACCAGAAGGAAGCACCAGGTTATTCTCTCACAATTTTTAATACTGATATGGGTGGATAGCAGCAGTCACTTCTGCCTTATGACAAATTTACCTGAAGATACTTTACTCAGTTTTCTGAAAAAAAACCACTGTCTTTCCCATCAGAAAAATTCATCACAGAGAAAAGCCCTAACTGTGTCTAATTATTGGTTGTGCATCCATGTGCCTGATGGCTGTGATCACAGCAGCTGCCAGGCAGACTCCAGGATGAGTTATGCCTCCAGAAAGATAATCCTAATGATTGTCATATGACAGGATTAAAGCCACTTACATAAACACATTTACAGGCACTCCCACTGAAGTATGTTTATGATTTCAAAGCAAGGCTAGTTAACTCTCAGACTGAAATAAACTTCCCAATGCTAATGTGACAGGAATTGACATCCAGAGTTTTTGAGAAGGCATATAGTAGCAAAGAATCAAGCTAGAATTTACAAAAACCATTGTGGATAAAGTAGAACAATTCTTTGCAACACTTTTGTTCCTGATTAGTGATAATTCTGAAATGGAAAGCCTATACAACCTATGCAGGAATCTGGTTCAGGGCCTGTACTTCCAGAAGAAAATATTTGCAAAAGCTGGCAAATCTGAAGACTGCAGTTGTTGACAGGATCTTTAAATTAATTTTGTGGGTTTTTTTTTTTTTTTTTTTTTTCTAAAATAAATGTATTCCATCTTTTCTAGCAACAACATCAGATCTTATATGGAGCTACTGCAGCAGTCTGGGACTCACCTCCAGCAACAAGCTATTAAATCCTACACGACTCGTATCTGGCCATGTTAGGATACAGCATGTTATGTATTTGCCATTATGTATTTGATAAGATGACTTTATCTCATCCCACTTTGGTTAAAGCCAAAATTAATAACTAATTCTCTGCATAAATACTGCATATTTTATATTCATAAGTAGAACTGAGATGTAGGTCACGGTAAATTGAATAAGAAGTTGGAGAAAACCAACCATGAACTTTTAGCAGGTTGGGTTTAAAAATGCCTAGTGTTTTCAGGTAAAAGATTTTTTTGACTAAACAATTGTTTTAAGATGCACATTCCTACTTCTGTGACTGAAAACCACATTTTTATTTCTCAGTCTTTTCCTTTAGCCACATTTTTGAGAAGCTAGTGAGAAATGAAAATCAGTCACTTTGGAGGGGTGAGAGAAGTAGAGCACTTTTGCTTCAGGTATACTTCTGTAGTGCAAGTACATTTCAATTTTTTCAAGTACTAGTAGTAGGTGTAGTACACATCCATTCATGTCTATGCTTTTCTTTCCTCATTTAAACTTCTGTACTTGGTCTTGAATGCCAAAACCAACTGAACCCACAGCTACTATTGTGTGTTGTTTTTTCTTATTCCACAGAAAAGGAACAGTGGAAACATTCATGGCTTGTTCTCATTAAAATAATGGTGGTGACAAATATTCTTCATGCCAAGTTCTTGAGCTTGGAAGTTTCCTGGTTCCTATTCATTAATATACCTTATTTCAGAACACCTTTGAATAAAAGATTAGGCTTCCATGTTTCTTTTATATGTTATTAATATAATGCTAACAATTAAAAGCTTTTTCAACCTTGGCGAAAGTTTCTGCATGAACAAAGATGGTCTATTGAGGAAAACAAAATGTATGGTAACCTAATGGCAGGTTAGGTGAAGGAAGGCAATTTTTGATCACTTTTTATTCCCAAAGAGCAGATTCTGCATGTTGTGCTTTCAGGATTCGTTGTGAATATGGACTTTACACTTACTGGAACAAATTTGAAGATAATTTTGGATCTTCTAGAAAGAAATCCACATTCTGGCTTTTTGGCAATCTCTGCCAAGCTCCTAGGTATGAAACTATCCTTAGGCCATTATTAATTTCCCTGCATAGGACAATGGGCCTGAAATTGCCATTATTCATTAGCTGAAGCTGAAAATTCATTAAACACTTGAAAGAGATAAATGAGGTGCAAGTTCAGTATTTGCCATGTAGGATTTCACATCTTTAGTCACGCTACTTAATTATGAACAGTTCATTCAAAGATAAGGGGTGACAAGTGATGTATAGACTAAAGACCTCACTGGTTAAACACAGTCATGGCCTGTCCCTGGTGGCCCCCTTCCCTGTGCTGCTCAGCTTTGGATAAGCTAGTGCTCCAGACCCTAAACATTCCAATATTTTCCTCAGCAGCAGCACAGACATGACAGAGTTACTGAAAGTCTTCAATTTATAGCAAAATGCAGGACTGTAAGGATAAGCATTGCCTTTTATTTTAAATGGATATGCAGTAAAACTCTAAGGATGCACCTGCTCCAGCTGAGCACCTTGCTGGTCCCAGAGAAGTTGCAGCTCTGCAGGCAGTGATGCCCACACCACTTGTGAGCCCATTCCTGAAGCACTGCTCTTTTCTGCCCATCTCTCTAATTGTTATCGTTGCTGCCAAGGCAGGGGTTTGTGATCTATCCGTGCATTAACTGCAGTTTTCATGCCCACATGGCAAGTTAAACCAAAATGGGGGTAGTTCAGGAGCTGGTTTGTAGATAGGCAGCAGATATCCCTGCAGTGTGGATGACAAAGTCCATCAGTGAGGTGGAAGGCAAAATGAAGTCCTATCATCTATCATCTGCTATCAGCTAGTGAGGTAACTGCCCAACCCTTATGAGCCATTTTAGGGTTGTCAGAGCCATAAAAGTAGAATAACCACTGTCTATTGCCACGAGGACAGTCTTGCACAAGGCTGGCTTTGCAACCAAAACGTCAGACAATGCCAGGGGATGCAATTTGACAGATCTGTTGTACTTAGACATGACTAATTCCTTTAAAGAAGTTGTTCTGAAAGCCAGAGACTCAATACTCAATCTGCAAATCCATAGCTTCAAGCTAATGTCAGTAATTCAGATAATTAGTCTTGCTGAATTAAATGGGAAGAATTGATCACGCATGAGTAGCGGTGGAGGATGAGGTGCTTATTTTGTGTTATCAAATACATGCCACTCATGACAATGAGCAAATGGCTTTCACAGCATCTGAATATTAAACACCTTCATCTGCATTTATTAATAAATGGGAAAAATATTTACGCTGTGAATTTGCTCCCCCTATTTATCTTCACATATTGTTACAGCACTTTAACACAAGTAACTTTGGACCCTTCTTTACTGACTTTTCTAACACATCTTTATGCTGCCACTTACAAGTTTTATCTCCTTGGTTTTTCTGCACAGCACAGATACACAGGCAATACCTTAGCAATGACAAAACCAAAGAACTAAAACTAAAGAGAACTTCAAGTACATCTGTGGTGGTCATGGGAGTGGAATTACAGGTCTCAGGGCACAGGAATTTTTCTTCTAGTGCAATGAAGAGCAGTATTTATTATTGGTTTCTGAATACTGTAAGTTTTTTGAGGAAAAAACCTAAGCCCCGCAAACACCAGAGCTCCCTGAGGCTAGAGAGAACAAAGTTTCTTTGAGAGAGGGGAAACAAGCAGAGAGGAAGAGGAATCACAGGAAGCTGGAGTCAGGTTTGTCTCTGTATAGATGTTAACTGGATGGATGCAGAACATCTGCCAGTTTCCAACTTTTTCCTGACTCATGTGAACAGGGTGACTACAATCAACAGAATGACAGAAATCAGGATGTCCAAGTATCTCTTGGTTGATATTTAGCTCAAGCAGCAGCTTTTTGCCAGGCAAGGCCCTTACAAGGTGTCCATCCCATGGGAGTGCCAAGTCAGATCTGAATCATGCTGCAAATCCTTCCTCAAAGCACTTGCCTGTTCCCCCGGCTTCTTGTATCCCTAATTTTCCCAATCTTAGAAGAATCAAACTGCCTTTGCAATCTCTCCTACTCTGTCAAGTTGAGTTGAAAACAGCCCACAAGTTAAAAAATTACTGTGGCCAGACATAAGGGATAAACATGTACCTACTGAGACAACATGGTTGTAGGAGCCCTGCTTTGTTAGGGAAACAGAGGAGGGGTTCACTGTAGTCAGACATGACAGGAGAAGTAATTGAAGAAAAAGATTAATAATCCATGGCTTTCTTTTAATGAGAAAAGCAAGTCATTCTGAGCACAGTAAACAGGAAAATCTCTAGAATCCAAGAAAACTATATATAACCTACTTTACAAATGTTGAGTATGGGATAAGTATTAAGATACAGTTTTCTATAAACTCAGCAGGTGAGTATTTAGGGGAATGAGAAAGAACCATTTTTTTTATGATATGAAAGGGTTTCTTCGAACAGAACAGTGGCAACTGGTATTCAATGAAAGTTCTACACACTACTTCATCACTGTTGTAATTTGTGTGATTGAACCTGGTCCCAGATGATTTTAATGCGTAAACCTTTTGAGCCTGCATCACACTACTGTTGTGCCTTGCTTTACATTTGATCTTCTGTTGTCTTAATTTAAACCAGAACAGCTGAGACAAAATACTCATCTAATCTACACCTGCTGCTGGCTGCCAGCAAGAGTGAGCTGTGTTCAAAGCAATTTATGTTGGCTGATTAAGTATATAAACCACCCACCTGAGGCAGGTGCATTGCCATAACCACTTCATGTAGAGTGCAAAATAAATTATTAGTCTTTTGCATCATCCATAGGAAGAAATGAGCTCAGTAGTTAAAATGTAAACATAGAAAGTTACCCAAAAACCAAAAAATTCAGCCAGGAAATAAGCAGTCTTTGTATGTGATTGTTATGTTAAGTAAACAAACATCAATAATTACTGTTCTGCCTCAAAGACTGTTGAAGAGATATGTATTTCAAACAATATTACATCAAACCTGCAGAGTCTACTTTCCACCAGCTGCAAAAAAGAGGAACAATTCCTTCTATGAGAGACGAGTGGTATCAAGCTGGATATCTGTAAAGGTGATCAACGCAAGGCAACACAGCAAACATCTGTTCCCTTTGAGCCCAAGCCACGTCCCACTGCAGCCCTAAGCAGGCTGAGTGCTGCAGCTGACTACCTTAGAGATAGAACAAGTACTCATCGGGACTCGCAATGCAAATTTAACCACCACCTCCCAAGGGGAGCGAGCTTTCCCGATGCCAGTGTCATTCCAGACAGGGATAGGGAAGGAAGAAGGGACAGACTGATGAATTTCAGCCCGC
The DNA here is from genome assembly GCA_013397055.1 of Pachycephala philippinensis. Classification (NCBI taxonomy): domain Eukaryota; kingdom Metazoa; phylum Chordata; class Aves; order Passeriformes; genus Pachycephala; species Pachycephala philippinensis. The sequence goes on from VWZT01015995.1 coordinate 105,446, forward strand.
TAGGGTCAACCCCTAATAGCTTCTTTCTCTACGAGGCATTACAGAATAGTCAGCTTGGAGTGATACTTCCTATTCAGCTCCTTATTCCTGGTCATAGCAGCCACTGCTAGGGTGATTTCATGCCAGTCACTGCCTCCTTGGCAGAACTGAATAAGCATGTGAAATCCTATCTGAATAATTCAGCTATGTCCTGCTTGTGATTGAACGCTGCTGTGCAGCAGGGAGCTCACTCAAGGAAGGCTTAAAAAACATCCTTACAGCTGCTGTCAATATTATTATCATAAACCCAAGGCCTGACTGTGCAAGGTGCAAAGAGAAAGCAGTTATTGTGACATCTTCAAAATGAAGGTAGGATTATCTAAGGGCAAGAAAACAACCACAGAAAGCAAGTGACTAAAAAGACAACCATGGATGTTGTCAGTGGCTGCTTAGCACCAGAAAATAATTGATTTGGTAGTTATTTAGAAGAATGACTTAAAAACCGTCTTGTTTGTAGTTTCAAACTGGCTATGGTTGAACACATTGCTGAGAACTATAAAGTGCTGCTTCCTCTTGGTGTCTCTGTTGAAATATTTATGGTGCTACCCTTGCTGTGGAGTTCAGGCAGGAGTCTCAGTGCTGAAAGATCTACCACAAGCTTCCTGGGGGCCTGGGACCTATACCTCCCCACATTACACTGTGGTAGGATGCAGTCTGATTTTTGCTATGGTACCTCATAAAGCAACTACATTATAGCAAAGCTACATGTACTGACTTTTGTTTTTTGATTTAGAAGAGCTTGCAGTAATGAGGAAGAACCTATTTAAAACATTTACCATAGTGAAATTAAGAGAAATAAAAATTAAAAAACCCCCATGCTTTTGCTCATAAATCATTTGAGACAATTACCTTCTGCTAAGTGTACAAATAATTCAATCATAGATATTATACTTTGTGGACTACAGAAATAATTTTTCTACAAACAAGAAAATAACCTCCCTTCTCGTGCTTCAGGATTACACAGTTCCCTACTCCTTTCTCATCCTCTCTGCCCCAGGCTAAGGTCTATTTTCATTCCCTTAATAATTGCCGAAGGATCAGATCTAGCTCAAGTGCAACTACAGGTACTGTTTATAGCAACCAAAGATTACTCTGTTCTTCACTAAAATGCCCAGGCTACCTTGATCTATCCAGTCAACTGTATCAGAAACAGCATATACAGCAGCAATTACAAAATAAGAGAATTACAGAAAAGTCCCTTCTCTTGAAATGATAGCTTTTGTAATTAAGGCATGCTAGTCTGAAACCAGAAATGGAAGCTGAAGGATTTTCAGAGAATTGCTTGTTGGCCAGATCCCTCTTTCCCACAGTGAAAGCTTTGAAGTTGTTATTAGGGGGAGCAGTGACAACTGAGGACAGGAAGTTATTTGACAGAGTCTTGCTTTTCAGGTCTTTAGCTAACATGTAAAATTGCGTGCTGGAAATGAAGGGGCAGTCACCAATGCATGCTGAAAATCTAGGCACAGCCTCCTAAAATCAGCTGAAAGAACAATAATGAGTTAGCAGAGATTAACACAGAAAAACACTGCATCATCTGCCTTGTAGCCAGTTGAGTTTCAGGAGAACCAGGAATAGATAACTGTGTTAGTCTCAGAAGCTCACTAGAGAGCTTGGGCAAGCCAAGTTTTGTCTGAATCTTTTTCAGATTGAACTAATCTACCCTGAAATCTGCTAGCTTGAGACTGCTGTTACTATTAGTCCAGAAAGGGAACTCTCAGAGAAAAATGCTTTGAAATTGTCAGTTCTCATTCTGAGCAAAGATTGAAAGTAGCTCAACTGTGTCAATAAATTGGCTGGCAACGACTGGATCTGTCCTTTGCATTTGACCCTGGTACAAGTGGTATGTCTTCTCATACAAGTCCTGCAGCATCAGGACTCAATCAAGTTAGAGAGTTGATCTTACCATCCCCTAAAATTGAACATCCTGAAACGCGTGTGTTTCAGGCTCACATAAAATGGCTCACAGCACTGAAGAGGACAGATGTGAATTCATTACCTTTCTGGTACAAGATCACTCGATGTGTAACAGCCCTACCAATCATTATGTCCAATGCAAATAATGGATTGTAAGTGTTTCTGTCTCATTATCTTGTGACAGGACTGTTATTAACTTGTGACTAAACAACAGTTTTATAGAAAGTCTCCTCAAGGACAGGCTATATATATATGAATATATATATATATGCCTGATTAATTTTCTTCTTTTCCCCACTGCCTAGAATGCAAAGCAAGCAAGGGTCCTAGATGGAATGGACCAAGAAGTGGTTGCTAAACTGTGGGCTTTAGAGTTCTCCAAGCTTGCATTAACACAAGTAAATATATACCACAGATTTTTTTAAAACCCAGAAAAGTTGGCTGTTAAGATGGCGTAACAGTTCACAGTGAGAACATGGATTTCCCAAAAAAGGTTGGAAAGTGCCATTGAATTACAAGGCGATAATGAGGTCTGAGGTTTTTCTAGCATGTATGGATGTCCTGCTAATTTGGTATGGCAGTGCCAGACTGTGCCTTCAGAAATAATTAACAATAGCAGTTGTACAGGTACTTCATCAGCAGAAATATTGGAGGGTGATGAATCCATGCAGAGGTTGCACAGGTAGAATAGAATGATCGCTACAATAGACAGATACAGTAATAGGCTAGAAGTGTTTCCTTAGGGTGAAATGCTCAGTTTTTTAGTTTCATCTCTTACCTGGGCTCAGTGTCACTGAAGAATGCTTGAGTAATTTCAAGAAAATCAGAGTTATGATTTTTGTCAGTTGGGTTTATATATTTATTTTAATTTTATAGCTTTTACACATTTTTTTAATATTACATTTTTTAGAAATTAAAGAATCATGTTTTATCTTGAATGCCTAGATGCAATTTTTACAGCAGACCCTGTTGTGTTGTCTTTGCTTCTATGAGGAATGAGCACAGGTCCTACTGGACATTCACCTTACTGACCATCAGAAAAATAATTAAAATTTTCAATGCACAAATATTCATGTATGGATACTGATGTCACTTGAACTCCAGTTGAAACTTGAATGAAGACAGGCTAGTTGTATTTTTACTTATATATGCATAGATAACCATCTGAATTACCTGAATTCCCTTCCATGTTCTAGTAGAGATGCTCTTTAGCACCAACCCTCAACCTTGTGCCCACACTTGGCACACTTACAGAGGAAATACTTTAAGCTCTTTGAAAGGAGATCAGCTCAGTCAAAGGGATATGAAGTTAATTTAAATCTGCAAAATGGCTTATTGAAACAGCCTTATTAAAACTACAGCCACCACCAGTGATTCTCTAGGCTACAACTTCTGGATAGAGTTTCATTTTGTCCCAAAAAGCTCCATATAGTTTGAATTAAATTCACTGACTTTTTCTGCCTCGGCATAATACTATCACAACTGTGAGAGAGAGAGAGCTTCTTCCCAAAAGAGCCTCAAATTTTTAAAACTATGTGGGATGACTCAAGAATTTTTTCTTGCAAGATGACATCAGTCCTGAAAGCCATTTGACACATCATTAAAAAAAGCCCAAGTCTCAATATTAACAACTTCTGTAAAGCCCCAAACACCTCTCAAATCAGACAATAATCAGCCTAAATCAGTTGCTTACCATCGTGCCTAGTGACGAGGGTTAGTAATGAACTGCATGTATTTCTCTGATCTAGCTGTTTAGACAAGTGTTTTAGTCAATTTTCGAGCTGGTATCCACTAGAAACTTTGGCAGATAAACACATTTCACATTTAAAGGTTAATGTTGATATGCCTGGGAAAAGAACAGAGGAAAATGAAGGTGTAACTCCTTGGTAACTGTAGAAACAGTTAAATAACGTACTTAAATCCCAAATATTGGTCATAATTTGCAACAGAAATACTCCCTGAGCTTCTCATCCATAAAGGAGATCAACTCTTTATTTAGTGGAAACACATCTTCCTGAACACATTGGAAGGAAATGTGGCTTGGGAGAGTAAAACAGAATTGAAAGATAAGCCTGCCTCCTTCCAGGAGAGCAGATCATCCACGGGAGTGAGTGAGTTTGGCTGGGAAGAGCTCATGTCTGGCAGATGCAGCCTGGAGCTGGAGCACATATAAGCACAGAACAGCCGAGGAGGGGAAGTGTCTGCATGAGGCAGCTGGAAATAGTGAAGTGAAAGCACAGGGTGATCTTTTAGATTTAGTTTCAATAGAACTGCAGCAATTTCCTTGCATTTCCTTGGAACTGACTTTTATGAATCTTTGTGCCAATGTTTCCCCTTTTGGATGCTGCAGATGAACCTTTTCATTCAGTTGAACGTGGTTTGTGGGGAAAGTGATTGCAAGATAACAGCCAAGTGTCCAGGCAGCTCATGAAAAAGGGTGCAGTGAGCAGGAGGGCAGCAAAGAGAAAAGATGAAATGTGCCATGTGCAGGTGGAGGGGAAAGGGGGTCACAGAAAAGACTGTAATTCTGATCCTGTTGTCTGGGAATTGGAAACTCGTGGCCTCAAGACACAGAAGAAACTAAATAGGAAAAGTTAATAAACTAAAACGATCGGAACATATGTCTCTTGCAAAAAAAAAGTCTGGATTTCAGACTAATAACTTTTTCATCCTAACTGTTTCATAAATATCAAACTTTCTTGCATTCAAACTCCTCTTCATTTATTCCTTTTCAAGATAATGAAACAGCCCTGGCCTTTGGCTTTTAATTTCATGTCAGCTTGGAGCAAGACTCCAGGTTTCCTTTCAGTGCTGCTGGGCTGCAAATTGCCAGAGTCCAACAACTCCTCAGTGCCAGAACTGGGACTGTGCCTTTAAAACCTTCGTACTTTAAGGATCTTGCACATAGAGCATTCTTTTTCAGGAAATACGTTTTTCATGCTGTCTGTCTAAAAGACTTCTTTTCCCCTCCCTCCCAAGACTTGCATTATTTTTATTATTGGGTTTTTTTACTTTTTTTTTTTTTTTTTTTGTTTACGGCTCCCATGGGGNCATTGTTCTTTGTTCTTACATGTGCTAAGCCTGATCAGCATTGTGCAAAAAGAGCCTCTCTTCCGTGAACAAAATAATTTTGATGCTCACCTGTTTGGGTTTTTTTTCTTTTTTTTTTTTTTTTTGGCTTAAGGCTACCATGGGGCAGACCGAGCAATTTAGTTGTTCAGCAGAGTATTTACCATTACACAGACCATGATAAAACTGTGTGTCACTGTGCTGCCTCCTTCCTTATGTCGGGTTAATGTAAGGAGGCAAGCCTGCTGAAAAGAGACGGCTGAGGAGACTCCAGCCTTTATCCCAAAAGGACTCAAGTCATGCTCTGGGATTACACACATGGCCGTGGCCACTTCTATAAATATCTGCCTTCCTGGCAGGAGGAAGCGAGAAGAAATCATAGAATCACAGGATATCTTGAGTTGGAAGGCATCCTCAAGGATCATCAAGTCCAGCTTCTGGCCCTGCACAGGATAACTGTGAAAATCACACCATGAAGTGGGAAGTGACATCATCCCAAGCTGTACTTAATGGTGGAACCAGGGCAGGGCTGTGAGGTTTTGCTTATTTGCAGGCCTGGCATAGAGTGGAAACAGGCATCACACCAACTTGGAACGAGGAGACTGGAGTGGGGTCAAATTGGGTTTGTCTTTTTTTAAGCAAGGGGCAGGGTGTTTGTGATCACATGGTGTGTGTCACCACTGGTCTGGACAGAGGAGGGGGAGCCAGACGGGGCTCTGGAGAGGCAGTTCAGACCCAACTGGGAGCCCCCACGAGGTCAGAGGAAGTGGAGAACATCCACTCTTCATTCAACCTTGCAGGATTTGTGCAGAGTCTAAAGAAACCCATCATACCAGGGCTTGTAGGTGTCATCGAGGAGGAGACAGCTGTGATTGGGGCATCACTCCTTTCTGCTCCTGGCTTCCCTGCTGTGCCCCACCCAAAGGGCTCCAAGCACAAGTCAGGATAGCATCTGAGGCACAGAACTCGGGTTCTAGGAGGCTGGAGTTGGGTGGAGGAGGGATCATGCATAGCACATAAGTCTGTTCTCAATAGGTTATTGATCATGTAGTAAAAGTTTTAAATAAATATTTTTTTTAAAGGCCATTTTATAACTCTCGCTACTCTCTCCTTTGGAAATCTTTGACAACTGCCACTGCTTAGCTCTCAGAAAGCAACTCCACCTCAAAAATCACTTATCAAAAGAATGGTTGCAGCAAAGAGCGAACTCCCTATTCCTTCTTACACCTCCCACACAGAAGTGTCAGGAAGGTACTGCCAAAACATTTTCTACGATGACTGGCAACTTGCTTGCATGCCAAGAGAAAGGAACTTGTGAGAACATGCAAAAGTGTAATCTTACAATTCCCTGCCTTGAAAAAGTTTTTAAAAAATGGTAATTACTTTTAATTGACTTTGAAGATGAAAGCACTATACTTTTATTTTAATCTAAAGCAACTCACACATGTCTGAGTCTTCTAACTAAAACAGGAACAAGAGACAGAATATAGCATGCACAGGTAAAATTTAATTAGCTAAATTATTCTGGACTGCCATTTGTAATCCCCATGTCCTATTTAGGAAATTATAGTTTCTTCTGTAGTTCAAGTGTTATTATGTACAGTCCCATCATCATTTTGTCAAAAAAACCCGAGGTGAAGAAAGAATCCTGCACAGTACTAATTGCTCATTGATGGACTAGTCAGGCTTACTAGCCTTTTTTAAGAGTAGTTATGAAAGACACCTTAGCTCAGTATCAGCATCCCACAAAAGCCATATTAACTATTTCCTCCAGGTGATAAGCAGATTTCTCACAGACAGAAGAAAGAGCAGCTGACCTCTAAACATTCAGATTTTTTTATTTTTATAAAAGCAAAATATTTTATATTTGAGACCACAACTGTATTGCCTTAAATTATGTGCAGAGATAGGAAAGGTCTGTGCTTCACAAGTGATGGCAAAGTCAGAGAGTCTTATGTCAATGTCTTTTGTCCAAATCTAATTTGATAGTGATGAAAAGGTGTCACTTAGTGATCTCTCTACTTGAAATGAATTTATGGTAAGACACTTGATGGACAGGTGCTTAAAATAGAAATGCTTTTTTTATACCTGTGCCAGCTTCAGCTGTACTTTTTCTGTAGATAAATAGAATACCACTGATATCAGTTCAGACAAATAAATCAGCCCATACTGTTTTGAAGGGATCAAAGGAAAGCAAAACCCCCACCAAATTCAAAGAACCTCTTCACCCCACCTTCTATTGGTGTTGTTACAACAGAAATTTCTGACACATAATTCCTTCAATAAACCACATTTCCATCCCAGAAAAACACCATCCCTTCTTCACACCTCCTCACACAAAGATAGTCTCAAGCAACATCAGAGGAACATGCAGAGAACTAACCTCAGATTATTCGCTTTTCAGACCATAATCATAGTTTTCTGTTTCTTCTTAAAAGTCACTTTACCTTTGAAGTCCCATTCAGCCCTTACATTTTTTTCCCGGTTCTGAGGATCTTTGCAGCAACAACCCCAAGTCCACTGAAGGCTGGAGGAGGCATTTCCCTGAACCATAACGTCAGGGGTATGAATTCAACAGTAGGTGTTTAGACACACCTGTATAACAAAGCTACAGGTGAAGAAAGCAAAGAAGTATTTTTCTTGATGCAGGCTTATCCTTGGCTTTGGAGAAATTAAGAAGATGCTTTGACACAGCTGAATACCTGTAGAGCATGAGACAAAAACAGAAAAGAGGCAACAAAGATCAATCACCTCTTGGCTTTGGTTTACAGTCCCTCCAGCCTTGCCTAATTCCTCTGCAGTGGACACACTGAAGCATGTAAACAGAGAACTAACCATGTGAGTAACATTCTTCATCCCACACTATTCAAACACCACCTCAAGAGTTAGAGAAAACAGTGGAATTGAGAGCAGCTTGAAATTGAGGTGTAATGAAGCTGCTGGGTGCTGTATTGTTAACTTAAAAAAAAAATCAAAACAAGAAGGAAAAAAAAGCATGTTGTAAGCCAAAGAAACATGGTCCTCACAACCCTGTTCTCTTTTCTGCTCAGGGATGCTATTTTATTAAAATGAGTGGTAATTAATTGAAGGAAGAGCTCCAGGATACTAGCTAGTGCTTGCTGTCTCTCAAATATTGGGGAAGAAAAAATACAGAGCATCCTTCTACACACAGCCAGCAGCACCCACGTTAAGTAGCCCCTGGTTCTGGTCCCTTACATTGAAGTCTATTGGAGAGTGAGCCCACATGGATGGCAGGCCTGCTGGAAACCCAGGAAACTCACAGGATATAGCAGGTGTTCAGGTATATGAACAATAGGCGAATTATTGGCTCTGACAGTGGTCACTCTACATTTGTTTTGTCTTCCCCACAAGATTCATTTTTTTAAATGTTTTTTTTCAGGTCTGTCTTATATGTCTAACTGCAGCCAGCAAATTCCAGTTCACAAGCTTACATGTGTTTAGTATTTTTATGTTTCTTCACATAAGGCATCCTGTGGAGACAGAGAAAAAAAAAGAAAAAATATTCCAAGTAGATTGCCTCTCTGAAGAGCTGCTTTAAGATCTTTTTACTGTACAGATCTATATACTGTTAACCATCGTAGTAGCAGACTGCCATGACTAGAAATTTCTCCCCAATTTTCTTCTAGCTTGTCAATTAACTGAGGCCACACTACAGAGGGAAAGATGCTGTTGCTACTTGCTCATTCATGACCTAAGAAAACATCAGGAAGAAATTAGTCCCACCCAAACCCCACTATCAAGTGTGTTTGTACAGGTGTCACCAATTAGGGCAGAATTTGTCCTGCAGAAAATGTCCAGGCCTACATGCTGGAGAAAATGGACAAGTTGGTTTGGGATCTCACAGGGACGTTTGTAGAGCTGGCTACAGATAGCCTCAAGGTCAGGGGAATGAGCTATTTATTTTCTTTGTGAACTGAACATCCCTGGTGTGTGCACTAGGTCTAGCTGGGATGGAGTTAATTTCCTTCATAGCAGCCCATACAGTGCTGAGGTTTGGATTTGTGACAGTACCTCTATTTCAAGTTCTCATTTCACCCTTTGCCCCTGTTCCAACCCCTTTCCCAGAAGCTGCACATCATGGATCTGTATCTCCTGCCCATCCTACCTGAGTGAGGGCTTCTCTTCTTCTCAGCATTTCAGAGGAAGTGGATGAGCACATCAACTCATTCGTGGCACACTTTTGTAAACAGTGAAGAGGAATGTGTGGCCATATGGATTGTTGTGCTGTGCTAACAGACTGGTGTGAATCCTGTTCTCAGAAGCCAATCCCTCTGTCAAGAAAAAAGACAAAACAAAGGAACTCAGCAAACGTGCATCCAGGATTCTCCAGATGACAAAAACTCAAAATAAGAGGCACTATTTCACATATGCTGTGTGTAAGCACAAGGAGAGTTACCTCAGCATGAGGTATCCTCTGTCTGTAACTGCTCCAGTTGCACAGAGGGATTTCAGCTGTGGAGAGCTTTCCTTGGGGTTTTGCTGAGGGACTGGAACTCTCAACCACGAGCAGCCCTGCTCATTTCAAGGACCACTATCTTGCATGCCATAAGTGATGATTTTAAACAGTATTTTAAATGTTTTTCCCATTCCTAGTGCTTATCAGAGAACTAAAAGGTGACCATGAAGACCTGCAGGGGCACTTGATTTACAGAGAAGAGGAAGACAAAGGATGTATAAATCTAGGAGAAAATGTTTTTAAAGACAGGATCAGACTGTAAAATAAAAGGCTCACATGAAAGATGCCAATAGTTAACATATCATTGAAGGAGCTATGGCTTTTAAAGTTTGAGGGCAGCGTGGAGAGTATTGCTAATATTTCAAAACTAGCCCATAAAATTTAAAATAATGATGATGATGATGATGATGATGATAATAACATATGGAAAGAAGGGTATTTTAGGTGAAGACAGTCTTATCAGCAACTATCCAATCTGTTTGAGTCATACCATAGTAAACCATCTAACGTCACCAAACTCTTATATTTGTTATCTCTTTTGTTTTTACCAGCTGTGCCAGTTCCACATCAAACTGCAAATTATTCGAGACCCACAAACTGCAGCCAGAAAGAGCTGTACAAGAACTTTTTAAAACAGATACCTGAGCAAAACACTTATCATATTAGTTATTTCTTGTAAATGCTAAATTTTCTTCATATTTATTATTTTGTTAATAATTGCAGTAGAATTAGAAAGTACGGGTATCTTCAGTTGCATAAATCCAATTTTCCACCATTCTACTGCTGGCTGTGCAATTACTAACTTCTTCTTCAGATAAAGCACTTCCCTTTAGTCAGCAGACAAAAATTAAATCCTACAAGTTTCCATATAAAACCCAAAATCTCTTTTACTTTTAAAATTAGGAGAACAATATCTTGCATTTTTTCAACTGTATGAATAGTAATCTAAGACTCAGAGATCAAGAGAAAAAACCTGAACAGATGCATCTAAGAATTCAATCTAATATTCTCTCACTTTGTACCAGCATCCTAAAAGATTGTTCATTCCTCACAGTGCACAACTGCAGAATCTTAAGGTCATAAACTTGATTGTTTAATAAAAATACTCGTGTTTTCATGCCCTGAAGGCACAAGTGGGCATCCTTACTTGCAATTCTACACTTATCAGCAGGAGTCATCCCCAGTGTACTTTTCAAGACACTCCTGCCACATTTTGGCATGAATACCAAAACCCAATTTTATCAGCTTCCAAAACTGGAAGCCTTCTCATCTTCACTCTATGTGGCTCATTTCCTGTAGCTGTCCTTTTTTAAAATCAGCCTAACAAATCTTTACCAAGGCCAGGCAAATGACAGAAAAATGCAATTTAAGGAACAATACTGCCTTGACCTGCAAAGAAGAGCGAGTGCAATGGATCTTAATGGCCCTTTTTTACGTATGATTCGGAGAGCTGGGAAGGTATAATGCAAACATTGAACTCTCCTGAATTAAATGAACTCAAGATAATTCAAGGACAAAAACTTGTTTGCAGCCAATATAGATATTTGAAATCTTCTCAGCAGTTCTTTAAAAATCTCATTACAACCTGAAATGGGTATTTCTTGTGATGCTACTGCAAACCCTGAATTTCTTCATTGTTTCATTATGTGTGTTCTGAATACAGAGACATGATCTCCCACAGATAAAACACAGAACAGTGTAGCATAAACGATACCCATAAATAATTATTTGCCTAGTTTATTCACTAAAATGATCACTCATGCTCGAAATACATAAATCTGGATATCACTCCAAACCAGGAACATTACACAAAGGACTTCGGTGAGTTCTGTAGCATTACAAGGAAACTGTTGCTACTTCAAGCTCAAATTCAGTGTTAGAACTTGACACTTAATTTTTTTGAAGAGGATGGGTAAACTAGAATATATCTTCTTCTTTCATCCCTTATCACAGCTACAAATATCCCACTAAAAATCAAAGTTATGCTTTGAAATAAATTGCTGGGCTTCATAATATGGATCTTTTAAAAAAGAAAAAAAAAGAAAGAAAACCTAACCCACAGAAGGACCTGTAAATAACTGAAAGTGCAGTTTTGCATTATCAAATGACCTTGTCTCAGATTTTATAAACAGCAGGATTATCTTAAAACAAGAAAGGACACTAATGTTCTGTCTATCATGCGTGCATTCAGAATTCGCTATTACAGATGGGCTCAGGCAGGGATTTTTTATGTTTCCTTTGGCTGTACTGCTCAAGGGAGGGCTCTCATCCAGCTGAGAAAAACAGCTGTGACTTGGGAGCTCAGTGGAAGAGAGAGGGAAACCTTCTGCCTTGTAGAAGATTGGCTTTTGCATATCATCTTAAACTAAGCTCCTAATATGGACAGAATATTCTGTAGCAATCATTTCAAATTGTGTGACATTATTAATACAAATGTTCTGCAAAGATAATGGACAGACCTGCTTATCTGCCATAGTAATTAAAAAGCTCTAATAAAATAATATTGAAATAAATTTCAGTGCTTTGTATGATGGAGTTCCTCACAGGAAAATCTTTTATACAGCTTTAACTTCAAGTTGCTACTAATTTTTGAAAGCTAATGCCATGATAACTTTCAATAACATGGCTAGTGCACATTTCTATGCTGCATTAATTATACATTTGCAACTCCACAGAAGACACCCACAAAGAGGAAAAATACAGGACATATCATCTGCAATTGGAGACAAATGAAAACAGTGCCTATCACCCCAGCAGCATTTTCATTAGCTATAACTATTCTTGTCCAGCATTTGTATGGATTAAATAATCATCATGCTTCCCTAGCTCTCCTCCTTCCCTGGAGAGGTCCATGGATCTAACTGACACTCTTGCAGGACTTACCACTTCTACAGAATACTAAACAAAGATCTAAATAATTTCTTTCCCCTGGCATCCTAATTAGGACAGTATGAAGTTCTGCACTCTCAAGTCCTAAAGTCAGTGAAGAAACAGAATGAAGTCTGCTACATTCACATCAACAATTAATTACTCATTTTTTTCCTCACATAACTTTTTCACTTCATGTTAGTTAGTGCAAAATCCTGTCATAACCAAATTTCTGCAAAGATCTCCATAATCAGACTGGAAGATTTTTTGTTGCTAATACATAGTTGTTTGGATACCCAATCTCCTTTGCCTAGAACACTCCTGTTGCTAGAAGGCCTGGAATCTTTAATTTTTCTTGGCTGGTTCACAAGTAGGGCTGCACAGGGAAGAGAAAAAGGCATCAGGATACATAGGGAGAGGGAAGAAAATATAATCTCAACGCCAGCAAGAACGAGCTGCTGATACAACCGATTTTAAATCTCCTTCTTAGGTGGGAGACTAAGAGAAAACAGCTGAGATTTTCACCTTGAAGAATGCTATTGAACCGGAAACAATATTACGACACTAGAAAAATAATGCAGATTGTACTTTGCTGATATAGAAATATGCAAAAAACAGCAACTAAATTAATGAATGTCCCTACTGAAATAGCTGATCTTTTTCCTTGCTTGCAAAATATTACCTAGCCAAAGACACCAGTTATAGACAAAAAGGGACATTTTAAAGAAAATGATACTTAACCAGGGACCATTTACAAGATAGTCTATCACGCCAGTTCCTACTGTGAATCTATGCACATACACACAGTTTGCCATCCTCAGGTTTCATTTAGAAATTAATGCCAACACCATTATCTTCTCTGTGAATCAAATCTGTTCTTTGGATTAGGCTGAAAATACAGAACATTAAATGAATAACTCAAATGTTTATACGAAACTTATTTATGATCTTATAGTGAGCTCTACTCACAAAGGGCACCAGAAAAGTTAAAAATGTTGAGAACACAACTATGAAATTTTGTCCATGTGTTTTTGACAGAGTCCTTTAATATACCCCAATTTTGGAACTGTGATACTAGAAAAGGTCCTCAGTTCCTAAAGAATTCAAATCAAAATAATGTTGCAGTGACATGTAAGCAGTGGTAGGATTACAGATCAGGAAAGGGCAGCTGAAGTTTGCTAACAAAAAAGAATTTTAAAATCCTCAAGTGTTTGTAAGCTGGGCAGGGTTTTTAATTCATATGAACCTAAGACTTTGCACGGCTTTTCAGTTTGATTGGGCGCACTAGGAAGAATAGGGATTATACTTTTGCACAGTTCAAAGTAATCTGCATGCAGGTACCTGGGCCAATCACTAGCAATACAGAGCACACAGTGTAAGATCCCTCTCCACCACACTTCAATTCTGCTGATTTCCCAGGCTACATCTAATATTGTGCCTGTCTCTCTTTCAAGTGAAAGTGAAAATTCCATTATGGGCTGATAATTATCGATAACACTACTACTGGAGTATTTCAGAAAAAAAAAATTAAGGGAGGTTTTAAAAACAACTCTAACCAGCGATTTATAATAATTTTAAAATTGAGACATTTCTGACCAGCCCTAATTATAGTGACAAATTGAAAATACAGAAATTTCCTCTGGGAAACAGAAGATGGGAAGATCAACCTGCACATGCAAATAGTAGAATATGGTTTGGTTTTTTTACTTTTATAGACCTCAAATGGACCTTCTGGATCATGAAGTCCAATTCCCAGGCATGCCTGTGAAAGCACTATCCATCAAATGAGGCGCAGTTTGTAGATTGGAGGCCCATTCACAAAAGCAACCAGAAAGCTCTTTGTCCCACCATCAAACCCTTCATAAAAAAGTGGGCAAGAACTCAGAAATCAGATAAAATACTAAATCCCCTTCAACACTGGGTAGACGATACAACTCAGCTCTTGACTGAGTTCAGTTTTGTTGTGGCTGCATTTTTTTCCCCTGGTATGCAGCTGTGTATGCTCAATTTCCAGCTGGATTTGAACCACGGCAGTCATGCAGAGGGGTCTACAGTGCATTAAAGGGTAAATACATTCTTGAGTTTCTGCTGCCATTCACCTCTCATAATTCTGATTACTGCCTGAAGTGCACCTTTGCAAAATCTAATTGGTGTAAAAATTCAATCATAACTTACCATACCAAACTTGCATTGCTTCTCCCAACACTCCATCTCCACGCAGTCTCACTGCAGTTCCTCCTTAAGGTAATTAAGTACTATATATACATAAAACCAGAATCTACAGTGAAAAAACTGCTAAATTTGGATGTTTTTTGTATTTCAGAGTAGCCTTGCACTCTTTATATATTTACCCAGAGGTGCATTTTACCTGCTGACTGTGTTCTTCCCCACATCCTCAGCATTATAAGACTAATCACATAAGATACAATGCATGCACTGCCTTCTATTTTGTCATTATTCCGTTTGGCAGATAACAGTGAACAATATCTGAGACATCCTCAAAAGCTTCCTTCCATTAAGTGTTGATCTCATTTTTTCACACAGATGAGTGTATTTGTGGTAAATAAGAAATAGAAGTAACATAAACTGAATATGGATAAGCTGGAAACATTCCCTGATGTGATCAAACCCAGGATATTTAAAAGGCAATGATGTGGTCATTATCAGCTTTGATTCTGAGATGGAGGAGCAACTTCCATCTGCATACCTCAGGAAGTTCATTAGCTATACCACAGGGTTATGCACAAAAGTCCCTGTGCTCAGACTTGAAAGGGCATGGATGACCAGCCTCTTGAAATATGTATGCTGATGTGCATGTGCTGAAACACCAACACATCTGCTGCTGTGCTGGATGCATGGTTCTTACCCTCTTTGAAAGGCATCATGGTGCACTTCGTAGTTGCTGCCTGACTTCAGCACCCTCGGCTATGCTTGGTTTTTCTGTGGACTCCTAGTCAAGCACTTGGGGAGCTTTGGAGGGTAAGATTTGAACAGAATTGTCTGACAATGACTTCAAGGACAAGCAGAACCTCTAGGCACCAATGGAACAAGGTTTACTGCTAGTCTGACTGACGAATTGATCACAAGGAATAAAATGGCAAAACCAAGAGGAAAATAAAAGTGAGTCCAGCAGAAAAAACATGGATTATTTTCACATTATTAAACTTCACAAAATAAAATATTTGGGTCCTGACTGCTCTGCATTTGGAACCCAGGGAAAATATATTTAAAAAGTAAGGGACAATGACGCTAATCAAAATTGCTCTCTTTTGGGCTCACATTGTACAAAATGGTCCTAGTTCTCCAATTGCATTTGAAAGATTCAGGGCTTCCCTTTCCTCCAGAACATCTGGGACAGGCGCCCAGGTTTAAGAAACATGTCATCATTGCCAATTTTACTTGAAACGCATTTTGCTTCCAAACCCCATTAGCAAGAGAAAGGAGGCAGATTCTCAGAGAATAGGTTTGTGATGGAAAATTAAAAGAAAAGAATTTTGTAAGGACAGGAAAGACAAAGAGAATTCATGAAGAGTACTCCAAGAGTAGCTGCACTTGAGATGCCTTCTTGAGATTAATGAATCTGTTGTACATGCCCATAGTTATTTCCATTCACATGGAACAGGTCCAGCTGCTTTCAGCATCCACAAATGAGAAGCAGAAGGAAGCAGAAGAGAAAACAACCATATTTTGCTATGTCCAACAGTTAAAATCACTGGATAGCAAATAAATTATGCTAAGCACAATTAAACACAGAATTAACAGTAATCATCTGTAACATAACACAACAAGACAGCCAAGATGAATGAGAAAGGGCTTTTATTGCATCGTATTGAGAAACTGAATGATATGTTGCCAAGATACATGTTTACAGAAATACGAACCTGAGGTCGAATATCTGGTTGGCTTCTAGCAGTACATGTATTCATCTACGCCTTGTTTGTGGCTGTTTCTAATCCCTTCTCCTACTTTCGTGTGTGAGGAAAACTCCTACTCTTGTTATAGCTACTATTTTAGCCTTACAAGGGGCAGGAGTGCTAGTTCAAATCCAGGCTCATGCAGCTGATATTTGGTTATCAGTGAGTGGATTAGACATGTCCCGTGCCAGGCGGAGAGATGGCACAGCAGCTCCCAATCTGTTTTCAATCCCTGTGATCTTCAGAATGCTGCTGCCGACAGCAAAACAAGGCAAACTCAGCCAGGGTGTGCCTGAACAGCACCTCGTGGGCAGATGGAAGCCTGGTCCACACGGGCTCCAGAGCTCTGTGCAAATGACTGTATTGCAAAAACCACGTCTCGATTAGAGAAGACCATGGGCTGGGTTGGTGTATCCAAGTCTTGGATCCTCAGTGAGTCTTAAAAGCTTGGGCTTACGATGACAGTAATACAGGCACTCAGCTTTGGTCAGGCTGGAAGTGCAAGTACAGCAAACACACATAAGCCTGAGAGGTACCATTTAGACTTTCTCACAGTTACAGCTATGTTAGGGTTCTAAGGTTCAGGTGCATGCACTTGTTAAAAAAGATAAATCTCTTTCATCTGTTGCTATAACAACTCTCTCGGTTTTCTATTCAGCAACAGCTTTGGACCAGACTTGAGTCTTGTTATTTCTTTTATTGCATTCTATGCTGTCTTTCAAAGATATTTCCACTGACCATGGTGAAACACCAAACTATCACCTTTCATTGGACAATTATAACTCAGCCATGGAAGAGGACCATAGCATGCCCCAGAACCCTTGGAAAAATTTGGCCCAGGTTTACATTGTGTGGATAATTGCCTAAAAATACTACAGGACTGGGTTATTGCTCTAGTATGCTTCCAATTCTAGGAGTTGAGGAGTGCTCCGGGGAGCTACAACAAGTAGACATCGAGTCTGTGCACTTAACATGCCAGAAAGATGATATGGATAACATCTAACATCAATGCGCTTAAAAGATAGTGGGTGTAATACTTCTGCTTTGCCTTCCTAAGTTGCAGCAATTGCTTCTCAATGCAAGAAAAAAACCCACCAGCTTTCAGGACAAAGCTCTTGAACATTATCCTGTGGAGGAGATGGGGAATCTGGGACCAATTACAGCCATACCAGGCTTGCTGCTGGCAGTCTGTGGAGTGTTCCTCTAAGACATGCAGAGGAACAACCTTCCAGCTTTCCTGCTTCACTGAATCTCCACCAAGGAGCTGCTATTCCCATAGCAGATAGGACTGTTCAGGCTCTGTCTTTCAGCAGCATTTCACCTCCTGTGCCAGAGACATAGAAGTGCACTTTCTCTACCAAAACACGACTATGCCACAAGGCTTTGCATCATCTTTGAATGATGGTCCAAGCATAGAAATTGATTTCTAGCTCCTGATATGAAAAGACAGGTAGAAAATTTCCGTAGTAGATCAGTGAATGAAACAGCAGGTCTGAAGGAGAAGAGACAAGCAGGGCCACAAAGAAATTGTTTCCTTAAGGATGTGAATATAACACTTGCCTATAGATTTCACTGGAAAACCTGGTTCAAATAAGAAAGCCTGAATCTATTTGGTTTCTCCCTGCTCTCTTTTCTCCTAAAGAGTACCTGACAGGTGGAGACTAAGCCAAGAGAACAGAGTTCCTCCATTAATTGTTAATGGAGACAAATGCCAGGTGTAGATGTCAACTGCAATTTTTCATTCCTTTCTGATAGCACAAGGCTCCACAGAGTAATGCCAAAATGTTAGGGTAGAAAATTCACTCATGGCTCCCTGAGTCCTTTTGTGACTTTTTAAAAAGCTTTTTGTTTTCAAAAAGCAATTTCACTCTGGTACTTCCATTACTCCATGTAGCTTTGTCACAGTTGATCTTCATTAAAACTGGAGACACTGTAATAGAAGGCACAATTTTAGAGTAAAGGTAATTGTTCTGTAGTCTGATCCATTGCTCATGCCAGCATGCAAAGTAATGTTGTGCACTCACACATGCTGTGTAGTGTTAGACATTGACACAAACAGCAGCGTATTTCCCAGTTTGTTTTGCTTTAGGAATCACAATGAAATCATCTGCTAGAAGCATTTTTCTACAAATGCAGAGTCTCAGACAGAACCAGGACTTCAATTTGAAGACAGGAGAACCTGGAAATCTTTCAGGGTTTAGCATGGAGACAACACTTTTTTCCTTTTGTTGACCTTTTCAATAGCATGCCTTGCTAGAATGATCTTTTTATTTTTATGTTTCTGTGAGTCAGTGTGATTCCACTTTTCTGGAGTGAAGGGGACCCAAAGTCACAGGCATTTCTGCCTCAACCATCAAATGGGGCATTGCACTTAGAGCCTCTGCAACCGCCTAAATCTGAATAGTTTGCTGCGATGCGTCAATTCTGTATGTTGACCAATCTCTCAATTAAGGGAAGACAGAGCAATTTAAGAGCACCAAAGTCCTCTCAACAGTTATCTTTTGGCATTTTAACTCCTCCTGCCCAAAAACCTCGACTATAGGTTCCCTCAGCTGCAACGCTGTCTGCCTGAAACCCACTGAGTGCCATTCTAAAGTGGGTGATTTACAGAGTATCGGTTCTAAGTCAACAACCAGCAATGGAAGGCATGTGCTCATTTAATGGGTATTACTTGCCTGGAGTATGTCTGTCCACTTAGTAGTTGATAATAAAATGCAATGTTCAATGGCCTGAGACATTTCACAGTGAAATGCACTTGCTGAGAAGATGTGAGAGTGGGGAGCCAGGGAAAGGTATTATGCCTTTAATGAGTTTAATATAGGCAGTCATGTTCAGAAGATAGCACCTGACCTGTCAGAAGTTGCTTTAGTCTTTCTTAAGGGGGTAGACGTTCAGTAATCATTTCCTAGAAAAAGGGCTAGATTCTTTCTTTATTGCATTAGTGTAGACTTAATGGGGAAGGAAAGGAGAGGTGGATTTGAATATAAGTGAAAACCCATGAGACTCCAAGGAAATAGGTTCAAAGTCTAATGCAACCGACTTGGAAGGTCATGATCTACTGGTATTCATGAGCACACAGGAAAAGAATGCCTTCCTGAGAATTTGAGAAAAAAACTCCCTATGTGAACAGGTTGGGTAATACGGAAGAGGATGTTTTCTTTTTTGGTTAACAAATTAACAGAACAGCTTCCTTTTAACTACATATGCATCTTTTGTCAATATTTTAAATTGTGCTGTCTATTCTGAGCATTGTAAAAAATCTTCTCATCCATCTGGACTTGATCTGGCTTAAGGATAATTCCTGGATTTTTGTTTAACAGCAAGACACTCCTTGTAGCATTGTGATGATCCTTTAAATGGGAATATCTGAACACTAGCAAGAAAACCATTTCTTGAGGACCTCCAAGGGAGATATAACTGTGCCTCCCATATAACCTTCTACAGACTGCTCTTTGCACAGATATTACCATATTCTTTTTGAGGGCAGAGAGAAGGACAAATAATGAGAATTCTGGTAGAGATCGATCTAGCAAAGGGTTTTATTAACCGATCATGTGCAATGACTAAGGAGAAGGAATGTCAGGGAAATGTTGATTCTTCATCCAGCTTTGCTTTTAGTAGTAGGCCTGAAACCTAACATGTTAACTCTTTCAGCCCTATTTACTATTGAAAACTTCAGTAAGGCAAGGAATACTATAACTATGGATGCTATAGGCAACATTAAGATACAAAATTTGACAGAAAACTTCTCACAGTTGTGTACCAAACCGAAAAGGCACATGTCAGGAACACACACAGTAAAAAAGCAAAGTAAAACACAAGTGTTTTAGTAAATCATCTCAGCTTTTGAGAAGCAATTACTCCCATCTACATATCTGGTTTTAAAGTCCAGACACTTAGAATGATCTGCTTATAAAACTTCTGCATGAGAGAAAGGAAGGAAAAGAGAGATAAGCTTGGATTACAACTTCATAGAGCAAAAAAGAACTAAGGTCTTCAAAATCATTGTCTTAATTTTGTAAAAATACATATTTATAAACTAATTAGCAATGAGGCAGGCCAGGATTTTATGCTAGTATCTTGCCTTTGACTAACACAGTTTCACATTTATCTCAAATTGCAGTTGTCTATGTCAAAAGATTAATTTAACTCTAGCATTGATGTAATAGATTGAGCTGACCAAATCAAACTCACACTCAAAATACATAGTTATGTGTGCATGTTTGATGAGCAAGGACAGCTTAGTAACTAGTCTGAATAGTAACAATTGCATCCTGCCTGCAGACAGCTCATTGTCTCCGAAGTATTGCAGATTTGAAATTTTCTGCTTTGTTCATCAGAATTCAGAATGGTTACCAAGTATCACTCAGGAATTACAGATACAGTCCATAAGTGACAGGTCAATTAAGAATGCAGCATGAATTCCTAAAAAATCCTGGAGAACAAGGATTGCAGAGAATACATTACAAAGAAATTGCAAAAGTGACTTGAGTTTTGAAACAGAAAATCAGAACAGAGGATGAGAAGTAGGAAAGTGCAGAAAAACTGAGATAGAGCTATAATGCCCTCAGTGAATATTTACCTCCTACTGGAGCTGAAAACCTGTCAAATTCAGAAAAGAAAAAAAATTGAAAGCCATGAGAAAATATGTAAGTTGGTAGCAACATCTAAAACTTAAGCATCTGATTTTGTGCAGGCAGAGAGGATTTATTAGGTTACTGTGGCAGTACTATAAAACACCAGCATAGGACTGTGAAGAAGCTACTGAACAGCTTGAAACAAATAGCACAGATGGATCTAGAAATCACTTCCCTGCAGATGACAGCTTCAGCAGAAGGTGGTACACTGGCTGTAGAAATCAGCCATTGCCCTCCCACCACAGAGGTATGCATTGTTACTGTCGTTTTTTCATCACTGGTACCAAAAGAGGGAAAATAATTCACCTACTGAGTTCAGACTGGGCCAAAGAAAAAGATATCCCAACTCAAATAATTTGAGCTGAGTGAAGTTTTTCTGGTAAATAAAGTCTTCTGAAATATGCACTTTTGAGCAGACCAAAACATTGCATGAGTTAACTAAATTCCAAGGAATATTTTTGAAATAAGATAACTGGAGGGGCAAAAAAGCCCCAAAAAACCTTAAATGAAAATGTTTATTTAAAAATTATTGTTTTGAATCAAGTGCTATGATTGTCAATTTTGTGTTTAGAAATCAGATTTTTCAGTTTTGTTGCTGAGGTAAAAAAATATTATTGAAAAGTAGGATAAATAACATTAACCACAGAATTTTACTACAGAGCAAAATACTTGGTTTCTAGTCAAACAATATATTTGGACTTGTTTTATTAATTCAGCCTTACCTTTTTTTGCACTTGCCGCCCCAATTTAGTTGTGAAATACAGTGGTTTGAAATAACTGTAAAAAATCCAACTGGAATGAACTTCAGAGTCATAGTTCTTGTGTTGCCCTAAGGGAGAAAAGGTAGACTATAGAGCTTGCAACTGTGCCTGGGAAAACTCTATAAGCAGGATTCAGGAACCTGCTTCTGTACCTGTCCAGAGACGAGGTACAGGGACTACCCCTGGCGTAGAGCTTTGCTCTTTGCACCTTCGTTAGCCTGATAAAGGAGCCAGTGTCTTCAGAGATGACCGAGTTCTGCTCCTGGCTTGTACAGCAAGTGAGTAACTCACCTGATACACAGGGAGGACACTTGCTGTGCGTTGTCCAACATGTAAGTAGGATTAAACAGAATAAAAAGCTATTTTGACTTCTCTATCCTGTAGCATCAAGAGTGGTCCAAAGTCACAGATCAAGACTGGTAAAAACCCACGGACAGAGGCTGGGCTGCCTCACAATTACAGGTTTGTCATTTTTCACTTTTCTGTCTATAAAATGGAAATAAAACCAATTGAGTTTTATTGAAGTAAATATGCAGTATTGATTTCAAGGAACTCAAAGACACTATAATAAGCACTTAAGGCACTATAATAACACCAGGCTTTATAATAACCATATGAAAAAATATAAAGATACCAAGTTGGCCAGGGTAGGCCTTTTCTGCTAAGTGAAAGAAAAGGAATAATTTTAATATGGGCCTAACTAATGCACTGTTGAATTATTAAGCTGCATGAGTGTGCCAAAGTGATTAGTTCATTATTAAGTTTTCCATCTTTGCAAAACTGTATAAAATATTTCAATAAAATAATTTTGTACTTCCAATCTAACTTATTAAAGAATACCTAATAACAGCAGTTATGCAGTAATGAAAGAATAATCAGGTATGCTCACAAAATCCAGAAAAGAGGAACAAGACATGCTCCAGGTGTGACATTCTTATCACAATCATAGTTTCCCAAGGAACAGAACAAATGATTGAAAATGTTTGCAAACCTATATTGGAAGTATCTCTACCAGCCTTGGTAATACCATCTAAAGACAATAATACTGTTCAATTAATGTATCCCAGACTCTTACTTAGGAATATAAAGTTTAACTAAATAACCGTATTTCTAGCAAAAGGCAGACCAAGAATGGTATATTGTCGGAATAAATAAAAATAATAACAAGATCAAAACATCCAAGCCAATGCAACACCTTTGAGATGGTTTAATTAAACTGGATAAAACTGGGATTAGTTTGTTCCCTGTCATCAGCTCAGGTAGGAACTCCGAAGAAAGGAAATATGTCAGATCTAACTGCGCTTAATTTAATGTGAAAATGACAATAGACTCTCTAGGGATCACCAGAGTGGTAAAACAACTTCTTAATTACTTCAGTAGTCTCGTTTCACCATTGCTTGGAGAAACACCCTGCCACAGCCCCTTGGCTGTTGTCTCAGTAGAACACCTGTCCCACATGGCAGCCACAGAACCACACTGAGATATCAAGCCTTGGAGTTTCATGGATCCCTCCGAAACACCTCACAGTGGCTGCTGTCAAAGAGAAGATGTTAGTTTAAGGTGAGAACACCTTCTTGAATAATAGCACAGACCAGGAAGATTCTTAGGGAGAAGAAAATAAGAAATAAAGGAATTATCATCCCACCTTCCTGACAGCTAACTCCTGAAGGAGTGTTGGTGAAGAAAAGGTATCCGGATGTTCCACTAACTGGCACCCAACTGTAATGACATACCTAAGATCATTTATCTGGTTTCACAGATGCTGTGTCTGTTTCCCTCAGTTTTCATTGCATGTATGGAGCCAGGAAAGGTGTGGTGACAACAGACCTGCCACCAGAGCAATGGAGCTTCTGGAAAGGAGAAGAGCCCTGGACTCAGCTGAGCAACACAAAGGTCCCATCAAGCTCAGATACAGGCTGAGAGGAGAATGGATTGAGAGGAGCCCTGCTGAGAAGAATCTGGAGATTCTGGTTGACAAGAAGCTCAACAGGACCCAGCAAAGCCAATGCATCCTGGGCTGCATCCAAAGCAGTGTGGTTAGCAGGGCAAGGGAAGTGACTCTCCCCCTCTACTCCACTCTTGGGAGAACCCATCTGGGCTGCTGCATCCAAGTCCGGGATCCCCAGCATAAGAAAGAAGTGTACCTGTTAGAGTGACTTCAGAGGAGGGCCATGAAGGTGATCAGAGGGTGCAGCACCTCTCTTTCAAGGACTGACAGAGACAGGGTTCTTCAGCCTGGAGAAGAGAAGGATCTGAAGAAAACTTATAGCATCTTCCAGTACCTAAAGGGGCCTGCAAGAGAGCTGAAGAGGGACCTTTTTACTAAGACAGGTAGTGATAGGACAAGTGGGGAAAAAATTCTTTACTGTGAGGGCGTTGAGGCCCTGGCACAGGTTGCCCAGAGAAGCGGTGGATACCCCATCCCCAAAAGTGTTCAAGGCCAGGTTGGATGGGGCTCTGAGCAACCTGAACTAGTGAGCAACCTGAACAATCCGAGCAACTCTGAGCAACCTGAGTGTCTTCCTGACCATGGCATTTCTCCAGGCCTAAGGAGTCAAGATTAGTGAAACAGATGCAGGGGGAGCAGGGAACCTTGCAGAATGAGAAAATGCCAAGTTGCATGGCTGCAACTGCAAGATCATTTCAAGGGGTTGAAAAGTCCTTATTCTAATCAAAATATTATTTCCAGAGTGGGAACAGCACGCCAGGGGCAGATCTCACATCTGGGGCAGCAGTGTGTGCTCTAGGACCCCTCTGCCCACTTGTGATGTACTGTCACAGTGAAGTAGATTGACTTCGGTTTTAAGAACAACATGGAATTTCAGAAACGAGTCAATAAAAACTTAGTATAGACTTGAGGATTTGAGCACAGCAGCAGTAGCACTTAGGTACAGCTATCTTGCAGATGAAAGGGAGATGTCAATAGACTTAGCCAGAGTAAATCCCATTTAACAAGATACATTACACTATCTGCTAGAGTGCAGACAAAAGCAAACATACACCTGACCTAAAAGATCCTTTCCAATCTCAAAAGTTCATCCTCTGGGACTCAGCATGACACACTCAAAGGACTAGAAGTGTTGAATGAAATATTTCTGAGATTCAGCTCTGTGATAGACTCTTGACACAGATTTAATATCCCCATTTTATCCAAAGAGCACTTTTCACAACCATGCCCCCTTTGATCTCACAGTCCTGATTTTTAAAGATCTCCAAAATGCCTTCCAAAGGCAAGCCTAGAGCAAACAGTTTAAACTACTGGTCACCAGAAAACAGGGATTCAACAGAGATATTGATTTCATGGCACAGTATAATTTCCTTTCCCTTCCACTAACCTTTCCATGTTCCCCAGACTATAAATTAATTTTTCTTTCTTTCCCTTAGCAAGGTAACTGCCTTATCAACTGTCTCTACTCCACACATACTAATGATGTTTTCTTTCTGAGGTGGTTTGCTTGGTAGATACCTGAGCAATTGCTTTCATTTTCTGCTTAGCTTTGAAGTCTCCTAACTTTGTTCCAAACCTGAGGAAGGTCCTTGTGCCTGAAAAGAAATCTTTAGATAAAAGATGCATGTGCACATGCGCACATTTGGTTCTACCTGTTTAGAAAACTATTGCTAAAAAAACCACAGCCAGATCTCCTTTATAAATATTTCTAAAGTTGGCAGGTTAAGAGAATAAAGTAAATAAAGCACACCAAGTTGAGTAAGATATGAGACATGATGAGACCTTATTAAACTAAACAGCAAAATGGATCAACATGTAGTGGTGGAATTATAAATAATCAATATGGAGAAGACTAAACATGGCTGCTCCACCTGCTGATTCAGGAAAGAAAGGGACTTCTCTAGGCTCTGTGTCACATTAGACAACATTTTTTGGTTGTCTTCGAAGCTTGGGGGCAACCTAAAAGGCACTCAATGTTAAGAAAATGCAATCTGACATAGGAAACTTGTATATGGGGAAGGGCTCCGCCAGGCTCCTCCTTGCTTGGACTCAGAAAAAAAGCCAAAGTATCTCTGAAATATTCTAAACAAATGCTACCTGAGGACAAAGTGCCCAAGACAGGAGTGAGTACTCTCAAACTGAGAATACCAGATAGCCATGATGTAAAGGATTGGTGCTCTCAGTAGGACCTGGATGTTAGGCCACACATTCCCCTCTTTGCTGTCCTAATAGGATCAAAAAACGATGAAAGCAAGTGAGGCAACAAAAATAATTTCAGAAAATTGCATTATCTCCTAGAATGCAGACAAAAGCAAACATACATCTGACCTAAAAATCCTTTCTAATATCAAAAGTCCCCGTGGGACTCAGAGCTTGTAAGATCTTTGCATTTATTTTTTAAGAACACTGATACTTATTTTTTCTCTTACTAATTGTTTCAGCTAATCAGTAATAAAAAATTATTCCCTATAACTTCATTAAGAGGACTAATGGCTTTCACTACAATCATGATGAACTTTTGTTATATTTTTAACAAGTGAACATTTGCAAATATAACACAAATGGAAATCAAAAGAATAATATATAATAATACCACTAATTTTATTTTGATGGACAGTATCCTTTCATACATAGATGTGTTACAGTTTACTGCGTGAAAAATAACACACATCTCATAATACACTATGACATGGTTATGATAAAATAAAGCTTTGAGCCAACCTAGATAATGTTTCCAGAATTCAAAACATCAAAGTTACCTGTGGAAGACACTTCCCATTTTAAATTTGTTAAATGTTTTAAGTCCATCCTTTGTTGCAAGTATTATTTCTGCTGTGCCATTTCTTTTGTATCCTTCAAAAGAAAGTGAACACCAGAAGCTGTGTATGTGTTAAATTACAATTTATGAACTCAGGAAGCTTTTAGATTACCTGGCCAGCACAGTCAATTGGGAAACTTGAAAGCATTTAGCACTGTGTTTTGATATTAGACAAATATTTATTTTTAAAGAGAGCAATTACTCATGGACATTATTTACTTTTTTTAAAGAATACTTTGAAATCCACAGACTTAAAAAAAAATTACATCTCATGACTATAAGCTATTCTTTTTTTGGATTAGTAAAAAAAAAAAAAATAGCTATTGCGTATAAAGTGACTTTTTAAAAATTACATTACTATGGTTTTTGTACCCCTAAAGAGAGTCAGTGGAGGGACTAATTAGCAGACTTATTGACCATCCTATCAGAGAATAATTTAAGAGAACAAGAAAATGGAAGAAAAGATCTCGTACTGGTCAGAATCAATCTACCAATGCTTTGAGAAGGGGCCATTTACAAACAAAGACCTAAACAGAGCTTTGATAATCCATAGCTATTAATCCATATCACAGAACATCATTGGCTCATGGACTCCACCAGAAAAAAAAATTAAAATTATTACCTTTCCTCCTCACCACTCATGGTGTAAATAAAAAGCCAGGTCATTTATTAATATGAGTGCAACATGAATTTGCAATGAAGGAAAGCCTTGCCTCTGCTGCTGCCTTAGTGTTACTGCCAGTGACCAAGAGGAGGGTTTGCATGACACCTGCCTGTGTCACCTGAGAGCAGCTCGCCACAAGGCAAAGCAGTGCTTGGAGTTGAGGAGATGACTAAAAATATCACAATTTGTAATAGAGTGTTATTCCTTGAAAAAAAACCCCAAACAACAGCCAGCTAAATTCAGTTCTAAAGCTCATTAAGAAGCTTTATCAAGGGATTTCTGTGCCCTGAAAAGATCCTAAAATTTTAGGAGCATCTGGGAAATCAGTTGGAAGTACAATTTATTTAAGCATCAAGGAAAAATCAGAAGTGACTGCAAGTCTGCACACCAGCACATGCCTACTTCCCTGTGTCAGGGCATCCATGCAAAATTACAAAGTGTGTAACTTATTTGTTATCTGTCACACATTTTACCCCACTGATTCATCTACTTATCATTCATTGCATGAAGGAATCAAACTGAGGGGAATAATCTCTTTACTTAGCACATTAGGTGTCAGCTGAAAAAAATCCTTGTCTGTCCATCCATTAGTAGTGTAGGAGTGAGATGCATAATTGATCTGACTTTTCTTTCATATTGTTGAAAAATAGAAAATAACCCTACCGCCATCAACACACTACTCAACTTCTCAGATTTTAATGACAGACACTGATGCAGCTGTCATCTTTCTTGCTCGTGGTGGCCTAAAGCAAGCTTGAATTTTAAAGCAAAATGAGTCCAAAGCTCAGGGTGGCACAGACAGGAAGGGTGGTCACGCCCATGGAAACCAAGATCCATAATCTTGGCACACCACCACCAAAAACATTGGATAATTGATACAACATAAACTGAATGTAACACTCTTGCTTTCTGCTGACAGCTCTGTGAAAAAAATACTTCCTCAGTGGGGAGGGATCAGACTCAGCTGAGTGTATTCTTTAGTTTCTCACAAGAAAATCAAACACCTCCTTCATGTCCTGGCTTAGTGGGTGCCCACGTAGGGCATGTGTAGAGAAGAGGAACAGCTCTGGAAAGTGGTTCACCATCCGTGCACCAGCAGCTCCACTATGCAGGGCCAGGAAAATGTGCTGGCTGAGCAGATTTAAATGCCCAGAGTTCTGCTTTCCACCTTGCTGGTATTCACTGCCTCCCTAGCACAGAGAGAGAGCAGGAGCCTGTGCCAAACCACGCTTGGACATTAAAGTGATTGCACAGGCACACAGCTGGGTTTTAACATCAAGCTGCCACTACTAACACACCCCCAACCTTACTGTCCAAAAGTGAAGAGATTAGGTTTAACATCAGCAGGTGCTGCCAGCCCTTTCAGAAAACGCTTTGTAGTATCGCTCATCTTCAATAAAAGAACCCTGTGCTTCCAGAACCGGGTGCAATACGAACACTAAAACAAACATCAAGACCTTGTCTGCTACTGAGGGTGCAAGGACAGGATCTCAGTTACCATCTGTAAAACCGCTAAACCCTCGAAGTTTGATTCTTTTTTCCAGAAGCAAAAGCTTAAACATATAGGTCATTACCTGGTCTCAGAAGCAGACATCTTAGTGCTCTCTTTTAAATCTATTTTCCCTCCCCAAGAGGTTTTCTAAGACTGGGAGAACAACAAAGGACTATCCATACTGTGATTTTATTTCAACCTTGTCTCTGACCTTGCAAACTGTGGAAAGATCTTGGACAGACACTGCCACCCTTTCCTAAAGAGTAGATGAAAACCGCTTCACTTCCTTGGCGTTATGCAGGACAAAATGACCTCATATACACCTTGATCCCTCAGAAGGCTGTTGGGATCTGACTGCAGGGAGAAGGAACGCAGAATTTCTGCCCACTTTTGCCATAGTTTATAAGTATTCATCTAACATGTGAGAACAATTGACCCAAATCTAGGGAGGTGGTAAGGTGGTGCAGCTATCTGGGGGACTGTAAGGAACATGTGGCTGCCTCGACCCAGAAGCAATTGTTTAACTTCATTAAAATAAAAGGAAAAGATTTAGTTGTAGCAGCACTAGTTCAGCCACGCAAAACGTGTCAGACCCACAACATTACGTATGCACTAACTCTTAGCACAAAGGAACATGTTTTTCTAAAATGTGTGTGCATACACATATGTATGCTTGCCTGTGTGCACATACATATATGCACACACACACACACACACACACACACACACACACAAATGTATGCATAAACTTGAGGCCAGACAATAAGCAACGGGGGCTATCAGTGTTCATATATGAAGGGAAAAAAAAGATCAGATTTAAGAAAAATTTGCTGGAATGATGCAAAGATTAAAATGAATGGCTCACCCATACTATATAATGTGAGGGAAGAGTCTTGGTGTTTTACCTGTTTTACCTGTTACAGCATCCTGATTACTTCTAACTGCCTGCCACAATGAGGAGGCTATTTTTGCAGTTGCCATGCTCTGTTGTATGCCAGGGAATGAGCTGTGCAACCTCACCCCCGCAGCCCTTTGGCGTGTCATGCTACCAGCCTTCCCCTGGTTCTTGAAACGTGTCAAGGAAACACATTCCAGCTTCTGGGATGCCCAGATTCATCTGGGACTGCTGACACCCTGATGGGTTTGTCTGAAACTCTAATTTATTTAAATCTATTGTTTTGAAGAAAATAGGGGGCCCTAGTGTCTGTTAGGCTTCATTTTGAGATGCTTAAAAATGCAAAACAAGTTAATCTCAGCGCAGCAAAGGGGTTACGCTGAAATAGTTACGGACAAAGGAGAAAAAAGGCAGGGAAGTACAAATTACTAGGCTATCCTTAACTCCTGTCTGCTGCCAAGGCTTAGGGAGCTGTGGCATGCTGAAGGCAGCCGAGACTGGCGCCACAGAGGCAGCTGTGAGATACAGACCTCCATATCAGACTGGGGTCGGACTAAAGGAAACTTTTCTTCAGCATCATCTGAGTATGACTGGAATGTCAACACATATAAAATAATTTTCAAGCACATTCCCCTTACTATTTAATTTTATGGGAATATAATACCAATTGTGATGAGCCTGTGAATATGTAAACAGAAATATTTTTCAGGCCTGTCTGAGGGTTACACAAAAACCTGACATACTGGTTTCTCATGCTACGATGGAGAGAGAACTGAGCTGGAATTTGCCTGATTTTCTTTGTCCCAGGCACCGTGATTTTCAGTGTTGCATTTTTCATAGCCTGATTACAATTTATAAATATGTCAGAGAAACCACTATCATTAAAATGCTGTGTTTCCACAAAGACCACACACTTTAAAATAAACCAACAATACATATTACTAAGTTGGCACATGGTATTTCCATTTTCCAATGCAACATTGCAAGCTGGGGCCCACCATACTTAACACTTATCTGTTTAATTTGAATCAGATTAATAAATTTAAAACATTTGAGGTTTAAAGTTGTAACTCATTAAAATACAATTAAGAGATAGATGAGCTTTATCCCAGATGAGAAAAATCCCACTGGAAATCTAAACAAACTATTCCTTAAGCTTCCAATTACAATGTGCAGAATGAACAAGTCATAGCTGATTTTAAGCTGAAAGATTGTATTGCACATCTCAAAAAGCTGGAATTCAATATTTGAGTTTGAA
Source organism: Pachycephala philippinensis (assembly GCA_013397055.1). NCBI lineage: Eukaryota > Metazoa > Chordata > Aves > Passeriformes > Pachycephala > Pachycephala philippinensis. The sequence continues at coordinate 136,200 of VWZT01015995.1, forward strand.
AAGAGAAAAGAAAAAAGGAACAGAGAAATTTCATACTAAAGGGACCTGTTTTGTTTAAATCTGAATTTGACTCAAATCTGAATTTCATCTTAAGGGGCAAAAACGAAATAAGCATTAACCAAAATTTGTCTTCACTCATTAAAGAAAATCATAGTCAACATGTATCTACACTGTGCATCCAGAATATAAAGTCAATCATAGTATATACCCTGGGGAAAACTTAGAAAACCATTTCTTCCTCACTTAGAATAGTTGCTACCAGAATTACTAAAAAACTTCAAGAGCTATAAACTTGGAATTACTGATAATGCTACTGGAAACCTCCAAGCCCCACCATTTTATATATAAAAGAAAAAGAAAAAAAAAAAGTATTACCAGTAAAAAAACCCCCATCCTACTGATAAGGAGACCTAGTTGCAAGAATATAGAGGAAATGAATATTTAAAGAAAGGAAAAATTGGAGAAGCAGCTAAGTCATATGAGCCAGGTACAGCAATTTAAAACCTCAGTGAAATCTCAACAGGCAAAATAATTAAGAACAATAAGGTGGAATTTTTAATAAGAAGCGCCTGACCAAGGATTAAATACATTTCAAGGTAGAGATAGATATGATGAATAACACCAGCAAAAATTTAAAATGTTCACTAGATATTTACATTCTATAAAGAGAATTATGAAATCAGAATGCATCTATTATATATAATACAAAACATTGTAAAATAGTTTAAAAAGGCCACATCTGTCAAGATTAAACACGGGCATAAGTAGTCAACAAGTCTGGGCAACTTACTTGCACTCTCACAATGCTTAAAATTGCTTAGCTGAAGTGTTCTCCAATTCATTAACATTTATAAATTATTTATATTATAATCAATCATGGAAAACTGGAACAATTCCAATAGATGGGAGTACTGCCAGGAAAAAGAAAATTCTGGGGCTGGAAAACCCTGCAACATTCAGTGTCAAAAACACATCTCAATTTGCTGAAGATCAACTCAGAAATGTTGATCACTGTGCAAAAATTATCTGACAGTCTGCAGATTTTTTATTCTGTAACAATTTATAGCAGGAATAAAAAACCAATGGAATAGCTAACAACATGGGCTAAAGGATGCTCTCAGGATGAATGTGTCTAGATGTGGGTTTTGCTTTTTTCTGAGCCGTGTTTCTTACTGCATCTCCTTAGGCTGGCAGTCTTTGCAGTCAAATCCTGCTGCTAGGTGGCAGGTCCCTCTGACCTCCGATTTTGTGGAAAAGGCTCCTAGAGTTTTCAAAGGCCTTTGACACTGTTGTGCCAGTGGGCTCAAGAATGCAGTCATCTATGCAAACAAACCATCACCAGGAGGATGAAAGCAGGATTCAGCCCATGGAGATTAAATGAGTGTTTGCAGATTCTTGTGATATCTCTGAGAACGAATGAAAAATCTGAAAATTAATTAAAAGCACAGCTTCACAGCTGAGACCTTGAACGTGGCATTTAATCTGGAGCTAATGTTTATGAGTAGTTACACTCTCCCTACCTTGGCAAAAGGCTATAGAGTCACAATTAATAATTGTGCTGCTATTAATCTTTGGATGAAGTGGAACAGAGCCATTAAACAGAGACAGCCTTTTACAAGGAGATGCATGCGGATGAGTACAGAATCCTTTCAGTGGATGAAAGGGGAAAATCGGCAAGAAACGTTTTTAAAAGCTTGTTACAAAAATGACCCTATCCTGGTCACAAATAAACACTTGAGTCTCCTCCAAAAGTCTCTCTGAGTCAGCTGCAGCATAGCCAAGACTGGTTCTGACCCCAACCTTCTGAAGCTGTGCCTGCTTTTCAGTTAGATCAGAGCTCATTGTCACAATTTCAGTTCTCCCCATCAGCAGATCAAGCTCTATCCTCTGGCATTTGTATGAGCAGCTCATGAGCTGCAGCATTTTCCTGTTGCCACTTTTTGATGCTGGGGGTACAGAGACGGGGGCAGTACTACATGTAGTCTGGAGCTAATCCAGCATCATAGCCCGTCTGGGATCTCAGTTCTCACCTTACACTGCTCTTGGTCCAGAGCTGAGGCAGCCTCAAGAAGCTGTCTCAGTTCCCACTACCAAGGTGCTCAGTGAAGATCAATTTCCCAGGAACCATCTACCTAAATTATCTCCTTTTGCTATAATTTCCCATTGTCTGCCACTATCAAAAACAGAAGCATGAGGCCCTCACCCACAATTTGCTCTGGAAGCCCTTGCAACAGTCAAGGACACCACTGTTAGCCCAAAAATCCAGGCTGGGCACCAAAGGTCCTCCTGACGGTTCTTAAACCCAGTCTTTCCTGGTATGTTCTTTTTCTCACTTATAAAGTAACTCCTCCTGAGCGTCATCTTCATGGAGCTTCCTTCAGAGATGTAATGGGCTAGAAAGAACAAATTTTCTACTTCAACTTTGACCCTAAGTATAACCCCCAGATTCTCAAGTCTCCTTAAAGCTTTCGAAGTCAATTTTACAGGTCCTATTAGAATCAAGTCTCTTGTGCAGTGTGAAGAAGCAGCAATTTTATCTACTTATTATCTTCACTGTTGCATGATGTGGGAAAACCATGCTGGCTTCTTTAAATGACATATGAGTGAGAAAATAAAACTGGCAAGTGGCTAAGTTTAGCCATCCATAAACTTGTAATTTGGCTACATCTTTGGAACCATCTAAGTAAAACAAGAACCTAATCAGGTGACACACTCCTACAAAACTTAATGGGGAGCAACCAAGCACAAGCAAGTTCATTAAATGGTGCAATGGGAAATGAAGTTAAAAATATTTATCAATCACTTTCTGTAAGATCATGGACTAATGGAAAACTTGCATGAGCTTGACAGGCATTACGTTTCAAAAGGCACTTTATTACCTAGGAATGTGTGCTTTCACTGAAGAAATCGTTCTTGCTTTTTAATGACTTCAGCATTAGGCACAGCATTTTAATATCAATATATTTACTACACTACCAAAGATAGGATCTTCAAATTTCTGATACTTTAATAGCTTCCATGTTTCAGCACCTAGAAAGTCCTACTGTTCCCTGATAGCACCAGCAGAAAATCTTTTAACATCACATGTAAAATATCTTAGTCATTCTCCAGTGAACATCACAAGTTATCCAAGAAATATCTGATGAGAAAATGATTGAGTAACCTACATCAAGACCAGTAGCAAATTACATTTTCATTTTGATTGATTTTGTTGGGTAATACAAATGAGCCTTTAGTCTATGATAGGAATGTTTTATTGACTCCCCCACTCTTGAGGCAGCTTGACAGGAGTTAGAGAACAATGTAACTGTGGCTATAGCATTATCATCTCTTCAGAGGAAGCCTATCTCTTTGTGTTCATGCCTTATCTGTGTTGCCTGGGCTGCAACCATTTCTCAATGCTATGGTTAATTTGATAACAGTTGGTAAGGATTACAATATGCCTGTACAGAGGATTCAAGTAAATCATCCTTCCCAATCCTTCCATGGATGGATTATAACACTTCAACAAGCTGGTTTTCCACACTTTAACAGAAGGGCTTTTTTTCCTCCTGTTTCAAAAAACTTGTGAGCTGAAAAGAGTGCTTCTGCTTTTACATACTTATTCCTTAACATGCACTTGTAGGCAGTTAGTAGTTATTAGTCTGCATCATGCAATTTAGATCTTTAAAAAGACATCTGCACAGAACTAATACAAGAGTAAGGGTGTATAATTTCTCATCTCATTTGTTACGATATAATAGAAGAATATTATGAAGATTGATAGAGATTATCCCCAGTTTAATTGTTAGAAACAAATGATCATTGCACACTGAGGCATAAAATACAAGGTGTATCAAGTCAGGAAGTATGCACACATTTTGCAAGGCCAGAGAAAATCACATTATCTGGGGAGAAGTAATTAGTTATTTTTACTGACTAACCTTCTAACAAGATTCAACTTTCACTTGCATACAGTCACACAATGACCAGAAATTTTTTAATTCCTATCCTGACTGGACTCTGTTAGTCAAAGGAGTAATGGAAGACAATGAGAAGGGAAAAAGCAAGTTGGAAACAACAGAAAGCTGGTCAGTAAATCATAAATCAGTTCTCTGAGGAAAACTGGGTAAACACAGCTAATTTCTAGTATATGTTCCTGACACCTACATGTAAATCATCCTAATAGGAGAGAACAAAAGGGAAAATAACTGGTGCTAAGGACTCAAAATTCAAATTGTGCATGTTTTGTGACATTTTAGTTTGCTCTAGCTTGCATCTGTGGACAAAGCACACACTAATCGCTAGAGAGCATCTTCCATCTAGGTTTCAGCTGACAGAAGTTCAGCTCATGTGCTGTCACACCACATGGCAAGGGGAAGCAAAGCCTGGTAGGGAGGGATGACAAAGAAGTGATCAGGAACACCTGATCCAAACCAAATGTGGATGTTCAGTGTGTTGCTATACAAGGACACAACGCAGAGTGTAGCAGAACAAGGATAATGGTGCACCTAGTCATCCATGTGCTTCATGGATGTGATTTCTGCAATGATGGTGACAGTAGTACCTGTCCTGCACACTTTATCTTTGCTTCCAGTCTGCTGACACATGGGCATTAGCACTGCACAGCCTTTCTCTTCCAAGAAAGTGGAGCAGGGGGTGCTAGAGATGCACCAAGTTCTCACTTTCTGCCTTTCTATCAAATGCCCACGCTGGCTTTGTGTGGGCACAGCACAGCTGCTGGTTGGGAGAGCCAGCCGAGCTCTTGAAGGGAGCTGCCATCTGCAAGGAAGTCCTGTACTTGAAGGGCACAAGAAAGGAAATTAACCAGCTTCTACTTTCTGCAGAAGTGAGCAGAGATTCCTCCTCTCGCTAAGAACCTTTCTCTTCCTGGGCTCCACAAACCCCCGCCAGCCCAGCAAAACACCCACCAGAACAGCATCATGATGCTCTGTAGTGTTGTAGCCTGGGAGAGAGGCAGGAGTGTTGCTGTCACAGCAGATTGCAGTGGCACTCTCCGTCACTGGGGGCACTCGGTCTTCTCCAAGCAAGGCTTAAGACAACTCCTGTGAAAAAAACCAAAACTACTTGGTTTCTATTGAGCAAGGTGACTTTCTTACCTACAAGAGGAACATTTTTTCACCTGGGCTAATCTGAAGCAAGTACCATATTTATCTAAGCCGTGTTACAAACCACCTGAGCCAGTCAATACAGCTGATGTCTGCAGAGCACTTTCTCTAAAGCGTTTAAGTAACTAGGAGGTAGCCACAAGTCACAGGGAAGTAAAATTTAACGTAGAATCATTCAAAATCCATTATCAGTTTTTTTTGCTGTGCATACCTTAATCTGAGGAGTAAGTGAAAGCAAGGCTTAAAAGCCATTTTATTAGAGATGAGTGCCTTTTTATGCCCACCTTTCTCTCTGGGCTTCCTTTTTGCTCATAAGATGCCACAGTCACACAAAACTTACCTGGCCTTCTTACAGAGTTCAGCCTGGAGTAGCATATATATATCCACCTGGAATGGCATTCCCTGGATTTACACTCTGATGAACCTACCTCCTCCTCCTTTTAAAGACTCTGTGAGTCTGAACTGAGGTGTCTACCCCGTTTTTAGTTATAACATCCTTCTTTTGAGATAGAGGCCAAAGAAGTCAAGGAACAGCAATCTTTCAGGGTGGGCAGTGGACTCTGGGTTTTGAAATGACAGCCCATGTACAGAAAAAAAAAATAAAGGTGCAGTAAACAGAAAACAGCTATCAAAAAGTATATGTATCCCAAAGACCACTCTTATACTTCCCAATTTTGGTCACAAATGATGGTTATGATGGTTTTCATCAGCAGTACGTCCTGTAAATAGCTAAACACATCAGCAAATTTCCATGTGAACAAAATGCAATCATCTGTTCAGCGTAGCCACCTGGTTGAAAATGGCAGCTATGGTTGAAAATAGCAGTTTTGTTCAGCTGCCTATAATAAGCAGACTTATGCTAGGCACTGCAGCTAATGTTGTTTTTTCACAATTTAAAAGGTACTACCTCACCAATTTACCACATAAGTTTACAGTTCACCAATCTTGATGCAGATATAAAAGCTGTAGCTGATCATCTACTGAATAAAATTAATGAAATTACTTTCACACCAAGCCTGACACTGCTTTAGGTTTAAAATCCAGTGTGAAACCCCACATATGAACTCTTTATACATTCATTTTATCGTTGTATATGATGAAAAAAAATTATCTCTGAAGGCTTTTGGAAAGAAGAATTTTCAGAATTGATTACAGTTCTCATGAAAGGCTCTGTAGTGACCAATCTGGAGTCTGAAAGTTCTTTCCCCACCTTTCTTCCAAAAACTAGGTGCAGTGTAGGCACCAGCTCCCTATGCACAGCCTTCACAATATTCTCTCCCAGTATCTTTGCCCATTGGCTGCAGCACCACACCTAGGCATGGGAAAGCAGCTGGCCTAATCTCCCTGTACATTCCTGCCCTCTTTGCTTGTAAAGGAAAAAGGTTATAAATAGTGATGGGGAGTATGTCACATGGACACCTGTGGGGCTAAGACCTCAGATTATTTCACAGATTGCCGAACAGCTGCCTAAAATATCCCTTCTGTCCTCCATTTCTTTTTTCACTCATTCCCCCAGAAATTTGCAGGGAAGAAACAGTCTAGAAGAGCTCTGAAACTTAAAAAAAAAAAAGCAGCACCACATTTCCTTAAGCAGATCAATCTACAGACAAGATTTTCCTCCCTGGTGGGGAAGGCATATGGAGAAAAGCACTTTTTTGGTTAAGGGCTGAAGGAAAAATAGCACTAATTATGCCATTCACAAATAGCATACTTGGTGTATCACAATGGTGATGTTGCTAAGGACAAAGAATGTTCAGTGAAATCAGTATCTAGGACAGCTGATCCTGTCCATGCACTTTAAAGCTAGGAGACTCTCCCTTTGAAGAGGGTGCTTTGCAGCTGTATTTCATCCATCTTCCCCAAAGCTCCTAAGAGCCTCCTAAGGGATCTCTGTAGCAACCTGTTCTCAGTGGCCACACCAACGTGCCCCAGCACTCACCCTCCAGCATGTGTTGGGCTGAGGCTGGGAGCAGAGCACAAAGCAGCAATTAAGCTCTGCAAACTGGACAAAAGGGGATGTGGAATCAGTTCTTCAGGGCCATGAAGCAATTTGATCTATCTAAGGAAATCTGCTGCAGAAAGCAGATTTCATAGGAGAGAGTCACACTCAGATGGGCATATTTCTCTGAACTGGAGAGCATCTGGCATACCATCAAGCTACACTTAAATTGCTAATGAGCTAAATGAAAGTTTTAAGTAGCACATATGTGCCTTTTGGAAGGACCTGGAATGTCACAACTGAAGACAAGTCACAGGATGTTTAACTACTGCAGACCCAAAGCTGTCCAGACAGATGCTCAAACTGGAGCTAGAACCAGAGGAAAACAAAAAAAGCCTCAAGCACAGAGACTGTTCAAGTCAAAATGATGGACATGATGGAGAACTGGGCCTGCTAATGTAAAGATAGAAAAATAATTAATGATAGAAAAATAATTAATGCATTGCAGACTACACCACTTAAAGGCGAGGAAGAAGGTTGAATAACTGAGCTTTTTGTCATTATGTTATACAAGTGCTTTAAATTTTGCCCATCTCTAAGACCAGATGGAGCTCTGCTTATCCATTACCACATAATTTTGGTTATGAGTACAAATATTGGATGGTTTCATTTGAATAACTAAATCTGTATTGTGGTTTAACCCCAGCCAATATCTAGGCCTCACACAGCTGTTTGCTCACTCCCCCTCAGTGGGATGGGGGAGAGAATGAGAAGAATAAAAGTTAGAAAAGGACAGGATTGAGATAAAGATAGTTTAGTAGGTAAAGCAAAAGCCCCATACACAAAGCAAGCAAACCAAGGAATTTGCTCACCCCTTTCCATGAGCAGGCAGTTGTTCAGCCATCTCCAGGAAAGCTGGGCTGCCTCATGTATCAGGATGATGGATCGGATGACTCAGGAAAACAAGCAGCAGCGTCCCGCCTTCCTCCTCCTTCCCCCAGCTTTATATGCAGAGCATGATGCCATATGGTGTGGGACATCCTGGGGTCAGCTGTCCTGGCTCTGTCCCCTCACAGCTCCTTGTGCCCCCCAGCCCAGCTGCTGGTGGGGTGGTGAGAGAAATGGAAAAGGCCTTGATGCTGTGCAACGTGCTTCTCAGCAATAAGGAAAACCTCTCACTGTTATCAGCACAGATCCAAAACACAGAACCACAGGAGCTACCAGGAAGAAAATTAACTCTATCCCAGCCAAAATCAACACAGACTGCAGTCTCCTGGGTCTTTTACATAGAAGAACTGATGCTTATGCTACTTTTTAGAAACAGAGAGATGACACAGCATTTGAGCAGCTCTGGAGTCCTTAGCAATTCTGCATCTCTCTCAGATCCTGAGGAACAAGTATCTCTGTATTTCTTTACTCATTTGTTACAAAAAACTCTAACACCTTTCTTTTTGTCTGGTGTTTTTCACATTTACTTCTACTACCTTGTAAAAAACAGCCACAAAACCAGGTGGACTGTGATCTAATACACTACTGAATTAGGAAGACTCTGGCTCCGAGGAAGGTCAGTGTACTACATGAGGAAATAAGAGAGCCTGATATCAGTTTGATTAACATAAAAAAAAATAATAATAAAAAGTCACACTCAGATTAAAATAATTTGTAACTAGATGTAGTCATGCTAAACACATGGAAAACAATTGAAAAAATGGTGCAAGTAATGTGTTCCAGGATTTTGCCAAAGCAACGAAAGAATATTTCCTCATTGCTTACATTATTTTAAATACAACACAATTCTTAAAACAAAGGTTTGGACAGAAAGAATCTCTGTCTGTACCTTGTATTTGTATTTTACCTCTATTAAGCAGACTAGCTCAAAGCTGGCTCTTAATTTGAAGACATCCCACCCTTGCTTTTGTTGATTTGTGTTCATTTTGCCAGCAGTTAATAACAGCTAAATAAATATAAGAATACAAACTCCCTGCCTAATACTTAATTTTGAGCTTGTCTCATTGAGTTTCCAGCTATTGGTTCTTGTTGTGTATTTCTCTTCTAAATTAGGAGCACTTTTGTATCCATTTGTTCTTCCTATGAAACATTTGTATACAAATCAAGTAATTTCTCAGTCTGCTCTAGTATAAAGAACAACTTGATCTGCAAGTATCTAATTATACAGCTTTTTCTCTTCCTCTTTAGTAATTATTATTGCTTTCTTCAGACTCTACAGTTTTTAATATCCTTTAAAAAAGTATGAAATAGAAACCATTTCCAGGTTCTAACTTGAACTCACACATAAAATGACGTTGATGCTTCTATACATTCTTCTTTCCCTACTCCAAGGTACATGCCACTTTCCTGTCATTGCAGGGACAGTCACACTGATCCAATGCCCCCTCTAATCTCTTTTTCAGAGTCACTACTTTTCTTCCCCCCTATTTTTTTTATGTTGTTCTATGTTTCTAAGCACATTATTTGGTTTCTTCTCATATTAAAATGCATTTAATTTCATGTGCTGTTTAGTATTCCTAATATCTCTGAAGGAGTGCTTCTACAGTCTGGCAGAGCACATCTCCAATACACTTGCAAATGTTAGGAGCAGGAATTTAACATTCGCTGCTGAATATGTTAAATACTGAATTCAGTGTTGACCTCTGCATAGCTTCCCTTTAAGAGTATCTCCCTTCACTAATAACTTCTCACAAAATTGTATTTCAAAATCTTTCAATTATTTCTTATGTAATAATTCCTTCATTGAAAATAGGAAGGATATTTTTTGCTCCTTTGGCAAGACTGGAGGAGACTCTTTTAGCTGTCTCTCTTTATGGTGTTATGTATGCTGTTCTTACTGGGAACTATCCAGACATTTTCATCTAAGGAAATCACTCCTCTTGTGCTGAAGTGGGACATGGGTGAAGCTCCGTGTAAGCCTTTCTCCTCTCCCACGTACCAGCGTGGGCTTATGACATCTCATCAGGTGTCCAAGATCCACCTGCCTCCAAGTATAAGGATAAGGCTTCACAGTCTGAGTGGTCCCACTCAGTCCTTTCTTTGTGGTTTAAGCCAGATTCCTAGAAACTGTCCTGACTTCTTGACCTAGTTTATGTAGCTGAAGAGGAAGGAAGTGGAGATGTGTGAGAAGACCATATGGCCATCCTGGCCACCAAAGGCAGAATCATTCTCTGCCTTTCAAGGAGTGTGTACAGGCTCCCAGGGCAGAGCCACACCAGCACTAACGTGGGTCAGTATGGACTGCCATGAAACCACCACCCAGGGAGCTCTACTACAAAAGAAAACATCTACAGACACTGTGCCCAAGGCTTGCTGTTATCCAGCAGCCAAAAGGTGCTGCCTAATCACAGCTGAACAGCTGTGAAAATAAACCTGGACAGTTGCAATTTCATCTGTGGAGAAAGTCATCTTAAACCAAGCTCAGGTCTGTCTTCCACTGGGATCTTTCAATAAAATCAAGTGCAAACATGTTGAAAGGCTCTCCTTAATTTTCAGAGCCAAATCTGAGTGATCCCAACCAGCCTGTCACCAGCATATGAGAAACTCCAGGAACGAGACAGATGCCTTGCCTGCCAGCAGTCTCCTGCTCCCAGGTCATTGGCTGTTAGTGCCAGTGAAAATTAATGGAGTTACGGTCACACCCATTCCATCAATCTTGGATATCGTAAGCTGTACCTAGGAATCCTCCACCTGAGCTACAAGAACAAACCAAAACCATGTATATGTACACAGCTGCTTTTTAGTGGATGGATATACCCATCAGAGGTAGACTCTAGCAAGTTCCCAGAATAGCCCTATCTCTGGATTTGGGAAACATGTCCAGTTCCCAGTCTTTTAAGCAGCTTGCTTTATTACCTGTCAGCTATACAATTAGTCTTGTACAACACAGGGTTAAACACCATGTTAATGGTATAGTTTCACAAACAGTTTTCTGGCATCAAAGCTGGATCAAGAAGTTCCTCTGCTGCTTGGTCCATCTTTTGCTTCAGCATTTCTTCGCTGTACCAGTGCAACTCTCTGAGGTGTTGTACTCTTGGTGAGACTGCTGAAGTTACCAGAGGATAAAACAAATTAGAGAAACTTGCTACATTGCAGTCTCTTCCTCTCCAGGAAGGAAAAAGGTGTGGGGAGGTCAGACAGAATAGAAATATAAACTTGTAAAAGCTTTTCCAAGAACTAAAATAGAAGAGGGCAGAAAGTACTTGAACTGACTTTTCTGTCTTTACTAAGAACTCACACTTGCGACTGCTCATAGAGAAACATGTCTCAACAGAAGAAACCCTTCACCCACCTGTGTTAAAGCACTCAGAAGCCCTGCCAGAAACAGCCTTGAAGACAACATACATTAAAACTGTAACAAAGCTGCAACTTAACATTCAGGGCAATTCAGTTTGAGATTTAGCTTAAGGTTTTCTCAGCAAAAAGGGAAACAATTATAGTTACAGGATGATAGCATAACTGAATGTCCCCACTTGAGACAAATTTGGGGGAAATGTCCAAAATGAACATATCCTCTAACAGAAGGCAGATTTCAGCAGCCCCTCCCTCAGCAGGTTCGGAAAGAAATTCCTTGGAGCAAAGTGAAAAAAGTTTTTTATTTAACAAGCAGGGGGCACGCAGGCACCAAAAAAAAAAAGAGGAAAAAAAAAAAAAAGAATGAATAATGTTAAATAATAAAACCTCTTGCTATTAACAAAACTTTGGTAGTTTCAGACTTCTTTGTAGGTGATGGCTCTGCTCTCTCCGAAGCTGGCGTGTGGCTTGGGCCCCCCCAAGGCCAGGGTGTGGGGCCTCTGAGTGATGTTCTGGTGTTGCTGAACAGTCCAGAAGAGAAGAAGAAAAAGCCAAAGTCCCAAAAAACTCCTTGCTCCAGCTACAAACAAGAAGCTAGCTAAAAAGCAAGATACTGCAACTCTCTTCCCTGCTGCAGAGAGCCCAGAGCTGAGAAGAAGTGAGCGAGTTATATTAGTTTTTGAACACAGCCACCGAAGGAATTCCACTGCTTTCCCCCTCCTCTCAGGCTCAGTTTAAAGACACAGAAAGGCACAGGATTCATATCTGGGCATAGAGCAGGAGATAGGGGATACAGCATCATAAAGTCACCCCAAGACACTGAATTCTTAGGGCAACAATCTGGGTGAGAGAAGAGCTCCCACGTTGTTCCTGCAGACACCACTGGCTCTGCTGACACAAGGCAACCCAGAACTACAGACTTTGAAACTATCGAGAGTGGTGTGGCTTGGCTTCACAGCACTAGAACTCCCACTTGAAAAGTCTCTTTCGGAAGTCAAATGGCCTTAACCCAATAAAAAATAGGGAAAGTGAACTGAATTAAGAATCCTTGAATTAAGAATAAATCCCCAGGCAGTTTTTATTTTGTTTACAGGAAGACAAGGATAAAGTTGTTGCTGGCTCTTTTCATTTCATGCAGTCTCATCAAAATTCCCTGCTTCACTCATCAAGTAAGGTCAAAGATTTTTGACCCCACTGCTCTGCATCTTGCTGGAAATTTGTGTAATATTCATCCCAAATTAATTAATAGCTGATTTATCCTCATAACAACACTGCCTTTTTTCTTTAATGGCTCTTTTCCCACATTGCTCCATGTATTCTAGGAAATATCTTCTTGCAGACATGATTTTGCTAGATAAACAAATCAACCTTTTTAATTTTTCATTTGAAAAGAAAATGCCTTTCCACATAACTTTTTCCAATAGTCTCTCCTCTCCTGCTATAATTAGAGTTCAGCTTCCTTGGGCCTGGATGACTAGCACTGCACACAGTGTTTCAGACATCATTTCACTGTTGCCCTGGAGGAGAAATAAATTTTAAATATTAATTTAGATTTATACATTTAATTATCACTTCTATTATGTACAACAAGAAACTTAAAACCTATCAAGATCATTCTTACAGCTCATAACTCAGTATTTTGGCACAAATCTGGTAAAAATTTAAGACTTGATAATGTCTTCCCTCACGCTGTGTTCTGAGGCAACATGATCTGAATTGAAGACAAATGAAAACATTTCCCTCATATATTGTTATGTCAGGATTAAATAATTAATACAACATACCTTAAATAATATAGTCAACAAAGAAATAATATGCTTTTTTGTCTCAATAGTATTTTCTAAACATCCTATTCAACATTGTGTGTGGGCTATAAAGATTGTATCTGTTTTCCAGAAACAGAAACATGTGCTAAAAACCACAGAGGTTACGGAATGGACCCTTTAGCAGTCCTTAAAGTGTGCTTAATTTTATCTCTATACTTAATTATTACTTTTCAAAATTTTTACTAGGCTCTCTAATTTCTGATGGTTTTCTCCTCATTAAAGTGATAAAATGAGTCAACTGTTACTACTCGAAATTTTGTTAAGTAGCCGCAGGATGGTACCAACAGTTACGCAAAGCTTAATGGCCAGAGTGTATTTATTTATCTGCTCTGTTTCTTTACTGTTATGAATGTAACCTGCACCTGTCATCTCAGCAACAATCTTATAGACTATTTGCAATGGAAAACGGCTTTGCTATGAGGAGTGATGGTGGTGGGTGTTCGTTGATTTTTCCTATGTTTTGTTGTGGTTTGTTTTACAACAGGACCTCTGGCTTCATATGGCATATGGAGGTGTATCTTCAGCTCAGGTGGTAACTTGTGGAAAAGCAGGTCCCAGCTTAAGAAAGAAGGAAAGTACTATTCTGATTTATAACACTATGAACCCAGAATGACTACTGAAAAAGTACATGGATATAAAAAACACCTACTGGTTTAGAGGAACATTAATTCCATTTCTGTGTGACTGAATGGTCACTTTTTGAAATCTGAGATGCTGAATCCCAGGGCTGCAATTTTAAAATTTTCAGAGCCAACATTTGTCCATGACCTCGATATTTTACAAATATTAGTTGTCAAAATGCATGTGTGTAAAAATTACTACCCCATCACCACATACATGTTTTTCTCCCTCTAACAGAGGAAATGGAGGCAGCCTATACACAAGCAAGGTAGGACAAGGCTCTCAGAGTCTTGTCTACCATGGAACCACCTCCTCAGAATGAAATCCATCATGTTGCATATACGTAAGCAAAATTATAGCATGAGCTACTATCTTAACTTCAAAGTCTCAGCAATTGTCTGAAGGAATGTTGGGCCCCTTGAATTGCTTGTAGGAACAGTCATCTAAATCAGGGAAGGAGAAATAAAAAGGTATGTTCTTACAAGCTGTTCAGTGAGGATATATTTGCACTCAGTTGTCTTACCTACAGCTCTGAATGCATTCACTTATAGTTGAGTAAGACTTGGCAGTTAAAAAAAAAACCTTCATAAAAATGAATATCACAACTTAAAAAAAAAAGCTTTTTTTGGTTGCTTCTCCCATCTTCAACCAGCTCTAGCCTGCTGGAAAGGCAACAAGGATGCTCTTTCATGGTTAAATATCTACACAAGGCACTAAAATTCAGCTCTGTGAGCATTCTGAAAAAGAAAAAACTACAGATTTTGTTTGTTTGTTGGTTTGGTTTTGTTTTTGTTTTGGGGGGGTTTTTTGTTTGGTTTTTTTTTTTAACCACAGCATCAAAATGAACCATGTAGAATAGCAGGGACTAATTTCTTCATGCCTAATGTTATTTGCTAACTTTGTCTCATTTCAATTTGCGCATACTTTGCATGAAACAGAGGTGACAGACAACAGGAGCTCTGTGTTCACAAGCTTTCTTTTCTACATATTAGATGGCTCTCTTTAGAGTACCTGAACTGCAAAAGTCAATTTATACCACTGTCTTGGTTTGCAGCTGGCTTGAAGCTTTAGGGCCCAATTTTGGTGGCCTTCCAGACACGCAACTCTCCTAGAAGTTAATGCAAAGTTTGATCTGAGAATTGAGATAAAATGCTGGACTTATGCCTAGCTTATTACACTTCAAAGAGAGGCACTTCAGCTAAGGGAGCAGGGAAAATATTCCTACTTCAAACACAGTAGTCATCTTCTGTTTAGTGGACCAGAACAGTCACATCATTACAAGAACATTTGAGCTACTGTTAGTAAAAGGAAATAGCACCATTGTAACCCCAAATATATTAAGTTTCTAACATGCTTAGAGGATGTAGCCAACAGCAGGCAAACACAAATACTATATTTCTTCCAAAAATAAGTGTGGTTGCCATATATGTATTTGTACATATATGTGTTTGAAAGAAAGCTTTTAAACAAACATAAAAAAGTTACACCCCTCCCCTCCCTGTAAGCAGGACAAAGATTGTGTAAACTGCTCCCTGTGCCTTCAGTCGTGGATGAGGAACAGGAATGCTGCTGACAGCAGTTGCTATTCTTTTGATACACCAGATAAATGCCTTGCATTCCTGTGGCAGCTGACACCACAATTAGTCCTTGTATGGCCAAAAGGGGCTGGGGAAGGAGGGAGTTCTTCTGGAGAATACTTGGTTTCCATGGATAAGCCCAGTTTCTTCTATGGATGTACTGTCAGCGGTCAGAATCACGAAGTCTTTGTACTCTAATGCCATTCATATGTATCTTGTGCCTTTTAGTAAAGATTTCTGAGAGGGGAAAACTTAATGAGCTTCAGTCTTGTTTTGTAAAACTTTATGCCAGTAAAAATGGAGGGGGGGAAACAAGTTTTCTCGGAGTCAAGCTATCTAGTACATGAATGAAATATCTCCAGAAATTTGGGAAAGTTTTGCCTAGTAAGATTTTTTGCTTTCTTTTACACTTTCCCTCTCTGTAAATTATTTCTGACTAAGGATAGTGCAGAAGACTTGAGAGTTTATTAAATGCTTGATTTTTGTACAAAGCTATACATGGCTGCAGAATTTTTGTAAATAAACAACAGGTGTAAGAAAACTAAAAGAGCTTGACACATATTTTACTCTTAAAAACCAGTCCTGTGGTCACAACAGTTTCATAATCTCCAATATCCATAAACAATTATGGGTTCTGCCTGGTCTCCAGTAAAAAGATTTGAAAATATGCCCATAACCAAAGTGTTTTATAGACTTTAAATAAGGATATAAACATATATACATATTTAGACAAATCACACTCTAGTGACTATTAACCTACCTTCAGATATTTCTATTGCATCATGATGAATGGACAATTTGTGCTTAGAGATCAACATCTTTTCCATTCGCTACAGTTTGAACAGAAATAGGTGATGCAGAGCTGCCAAGACTGATGTTTCCTCTGCAGGCTACACAGTTTTTACCCTTTTCAGAAGCCAAAAGGGAAGGCAGTGAAACCTTTTGGTTGGCCTCCAGCTCAGAGCTCAAGATGCATTGGGAGTTTAATGATTTGTGTGCATTATGGAACAGCTTTGTCACTGATATGTTTCAAATAAAAGTCATGTTCTACTTCCCTGACTTAACTCATAACTTGATTATCCAAATCCAGATTTCCCAGGGGCTTTTACATGACATTCCAAACAAATATTTCACTCCTTTTCCTCTTATGTCTGTATTTCTCATGCTATCTTGTTCGACTGACATTTGCTATGAGAACAATCAGAAGGTACCTTTCTGTCCAAGAAAATAAAGAAACCATTTCAGTAGAATCCTTATCCTTCCTTGCAAACCCAGACCCCATTATCTCTAACCCTGTGAGTAATCACACATGGCTCTTAAATAATTTGATCCTCTGTCATGTTTTAAAGGCTGGAGGGTAAACTAGGACAAAACCAACATTTATTTCACTTCTTTCTCATTTATACCCTTCCAACTGACTATGAAATGAGAGAGAACCATGTCTGAAATATAACATGCAGGTTTTATTACTTCTCATTTGAATTCTTACTTGATATGTGATATTTATATCCCAGGCACTCCTTAAGAGAATATGCTTATCCCTATACCACTCAAATACAGAAATGCCCAGTAAAAACTAGGCTTTGCACATATTTCCCTCTCCCTTCAATATTAATATATTAAGCAAGTGTTACTATAGAGCCATTATTACCAAATGGTAGAGCTGCGGGTTACATGTGAGCAATTTGCCATCAGATTGGAGTTGCACTGCACTGGCAATATGCTCCATCACGGGCTATTTTCTTTCAGGGACCATTTCCCACTAAGATTTCCTTCTACCTGAGCAGCTCAAAGTGTTACAAAGGAATGAAGTCAGTCAGTGCTCTCCTCCTCCTAATTTTAAACTTGCTGTTCATTAAAAGAAGATTTAAAGAGTTGTCTAAGCAAGATGAAAAGGATTTTCAGAAACGCTGTACACAGGTGTAGAACAGCCAGACCACAGGGGACTTGCTCGGCGAATCTGTGGCAGACCTGGAAGACGCCCCTGTGTTCCCCTGCTCCAGCAGTGACTCAGCCTGCATAAGCAGCGCCCCAGACTGAACAGCAGAATTGGTATGAGTGTTACTCGTGGAAGAAAACATTTGGCAGCTGAGACCTGGGAGCTGCCCAGAGGCCCCAGGCAGCCCGATCCCAGGTGCTCGGGATCAGAGCTCACTAGAGGGAGCACACACACCGCTGCCTCCCGGCACCAGCACTGCGACCTGCTCAAGGAGCCCACCTCGGATTTTCAAGTGTCCTCAACTGCTGAAAGCGAAATGAAAATAATAAATCCTAATGAATAGACATAAAAATCACCATTTCAATTTCCTAGGGAGGGTTTTCCTTTTAAGAAATTTGGTTTTAGAACCAAGCCTGATTGTTCTGACGGGAAAAATACAATGCTAATAAAAAGAGGAACTTGTTAATGAATAAATCCCATCTCGCCTTCCAGAAACACAAAGGTAGTTTTTCCAACCCTTTCCATTTTCAACATTTGCACTGGGATAATAAAATAATCTCATTACCATATGGTCTGAGGAAAAGAAAGAGAAACAAGGGAATCTTGACAGACTGTAAAATGAAGACTTGATTTTCCCCTCATCTTTCATCAGTGTATTTTCCTAATCCTGTATTGCTCAGTTTCTGGCGTAAACAATTGCATAGCCAAATGATTCAACACCATTGCCAGTTTCTGTTGAGCAGCAGCAGCTCTTCTGGAAACAACTGCTGCAAGTTCAGGCTGAAGTCATGAAAAGAGATTGCGCTATGGAACAGCCATTCTCTGCTGTTCCTTGTACCCACCTTTCCAAAACACACCAGTGATGGGTTTTCAGGTGTTTTTTTCAGAGATGTGTGCAAATGTGTTGTTGATTTGTTTAAAACACAAAGAGCCAGTGCATTCAACTCTATTTTTTCAGCTAGGAACTTTGAATAATTACCACACAAGCCACCTCAGCCTGATGGTGATGGCCGTTCTCTGTGGTCTAAAACAGCCCTTTGAAGGATGCGATGCACATCAATTCCTTCAGACTGCATATTTGCACATCCAGTCTCTCCATTTCCTCCACCAGGCTGCAGATGCTTTGGAGGATAGTTCCTTTGCTTTGCCTGCTGGTGTCTGCACCTGAAACAACTGTTGCATGTCCCAGTCTCTGCTTCTGGTTTCTCTCCTACCCTATTCTCTTAATCTCTTCACACTCTCCCTCCCATTACTTTTACTTTATAAATAGTTCTGCAAGAAAACTGCAAATGTCCTTCTAGGCCCAACTGCAACCCCCCTGGTGAAATTACTCTTGATTCTCCCCTTGCTCTGCATTCTTCATAGGCTGTTTGCTTTTGCTACCTGTTTCACTGGCACAATTCTTCAGGCACTCCTGCATGAAGGAACTTCTTTCCTAATCCTTATGTAGTGTGTATCCCACTCCTAATGCAAAGCAGTCAGAAGAGAGGTCTCCTCAGGAGAAAGACCAAAGTCACACTTAGTCTTACAAGCAGATACACGGAAAGATTTACTGACCATTTCAGAAATGTCAGGAGGTTAATAGCAATCAGCTCTATTTATGGAGGCATGTAAGAAAACAGCACATATTTTGAGCGTGTGTGTTGTTGGGAAAGAGCGAGAAGAAGAAAAGACTTTGCAAAGGACTGAAACTTATCCCTTTGTCCTAAAGGGCCACAGAGAAATATCAAGGCAGCCACTACAGCCTGCAAATCCCAATAACTTGGCAGGGTAAAACCAATGTTGCCAAAGAGACAACCTTTAAAAAGAAACTACTGTAGCCCTCTCTAGTGGAGTGCACTATTTGAGCCCTGTCAGATTGCTGTAGGTCATGAGCTGAACATATTGAGGGTTTATTTCTCTAATAAAGGGAGTAAAGTCTCTTTTCCTGCATGTGGATTAAAGTGATCTTTCAGCAGCTGCCAGAAAATCCTCATTTGGTGGAGGTAACTGGGAATCTCTTCCCTCTGCTGCTCATGAGACGTTTTTCCAAACAAATGTGGATAACCGATTTTTAAAAATATCAAATAAAGCCTAGTCAGTACAAAAAAGAAAGGCAATGTTTTTCAATACTGATGACAGTTTTCTCTATGTGCTTGAGTGTATTTTCTCACTCTTTTTTTCCACCAGTTCTCTGACATTTTAAAATTGTCTTTAGTGCCAAACCTTCATTCTAAACAGATCAATCCAAACTGAGCGTGAGGTAAGAATCAATATGGCTTGGGAAGAATTAAAGTCATCTCTCTCTTGAGTCTTTGAAGGCTCTTAAAATGCCAAATATTTTTTCCATTAACTGTACCATAGTCAACCTATTAAGTAGCTGGAAGATGCTTCTTAATTTTTTTATGCTTTGCTCTGAATTAGTGGAAGATTAATCTTTAAACAGCATTGGCTACTAAGGGAGCCTGACAAGCTCCCCACACAGATGTGACACAGGTATTTGGGAGACATCTTTATTCGAGGAATTTTCATTCTTCCACTTCTAGTGTTGCACACTCCAAGACCTGGCAGATGAGAGACCTTTTTATGGCAAAGATCTCACTTTAACTATCACTGCAGGGAAAATAAAATGACATTGTAAATCATGACAGAAGCAAATCTTTAAAGAGTGAAACAGAATTGCTCAAATGTCCCTGAAATTCTTTGTCTGGTGCTTTAGCACTCATACGATTTCTGTCAGTTTTGGTAACTCCAGAAATATTTGTTTCAAGCACATCAGCTACTGAGTTGGCTACATTGTTTGCTGAGACACTTTCCTGGTAATTCCCCTTCAAAATATGACAGTTTGTTACAAACCAAGAAGAGAACATGGGAAATCAGCATGATTTTGGGAGAGAATTGGATGAGAAAGTCAAAGATGATGTCATACAATTTAGTTTTCATGAAAAGATGGTCTAAATAGCTATATGGTAGTATTTAAGGCTACATTGGAGGAAGGAGAATATAGTAGGAAACCAGTTTGTCTGTTAGAACCAAATTTTGAATCAAAGCTAACAGCAATTGAATGGGAGAAGACACAGGAATAAGTGAAGGTTTTTATTTTAAAAAAATAACCAGTAATCAGCCACAATTAGGCCCTCACATCCCAAAGACAGAAGATTTTCCTCCATCATGCAGAATTCCTTCCCCAGCAATGGAATAATTTCATACTCCTACCCTCCGTAAGTAGTTCCAGGCACATGAGGACTATCCACCCTCATCTCTGCGAGTTGTTCCAGGGTTCTCCCTTTCTCTAATAAGAGGTACCTTAGCAAGCAACTTTCACTGCATCAAACCTTTGCAGCAGCTCCAATTCAAAGTGAAAATGCACAAGTTATTTGAAAGGCAAGACCCACACAGTCACAACTCTTGTGTTGACCCCTCTGCTCACCTGAAGATGGATATTGACCTTCCTATTCCAGCATGATAATAAACCTTTGATAAACACTACAAGCACCACCTTGGTTCAGAGCAAAGTTGGCTCATATTGGGAGGGAGAGGAGAAACACCTTAGGAAGTTATTTTACTCTCAGTCCATTAGTAAAAGGTCTAGATAATCTACCACATGAGTACTATTTGGGCCACTGACATGCCTTTAATTACAGCTCTCATAACTGGAGTTACTGCTTTAATAAAAGGGCAAATGCTTGATCTAATTTGCTTGAAAAAATGAGAGTCCCATTAAAATTTAATCTCTAATAGCAGGCTTTATTTTGATAAGGGCATGTTTTTTTTTCAGACTGATTTTATGCAGTGCTGGTATGTTTTCAGTAAGGGAATGGCTCTTCCCGTGGTTAATGTAAATGTGATGGGAGTAGAGACGGTATCACTTCTGCTACCTTCTAAATCTGGATATGGGCAGCTGTACATTGCTGTCTGGCTCAGTTTTTTTTGCATTCAAGATGGTTATTCTGGTAGTGTTTGGACTGTTTTTGCACAGTGTACATTGCTTGGCTAAGGGCTCTGTTAAATTCATAACAAACTAGCACATTTAAGTCACTTCCACAAAATTCTCCCAAGTCAGAGACGCTGCTTTCACATCCAACCAACTCAAGAAATATGCAGTATCACTCTACAGTTTCTGTCCCTCTGCTGGAGTTTATTTTGCCAAAGACATTAACATTATATTAAAAGAAGCAGCAAGGAAAATCCCTTGTCTCAGAATGCATTCTGGGCTAGCTAAATGCATATAGGAAGGAGGGAGATGTAGAGTTGGTCAAGAAGTTTATCCTAAATAGGCTTCTTCAAAACAAAGCTTTCATAGCCAAGGGACCATATGCCCATGCATATTTTTTTACTGAGAGTATATATACCAAATTTTCCAGTCCTAAAGTAAAAACTGATTAAGACAGTAACAATGTAAAAGTGAAAAGGAACTGTAAATCATGGAAAAATAACTGAAAGTAATAAAGATTATTGTAATATAACCTTTTGTTGATCCAGCCACATCCTTGTCTCTCTTCAGAATACAAGAATCACACAGTCTGCCTAAGAATAATTTCAAAGATCTGAAGTTTGTCTTTGGTCAAATAGCCCACTCTGAGAGTCTCTACATCCACCTGTTTCTTTTGCAAAATAGGTTAGCCCTGGTTCTGAAGTAAAGCACTCTAAGGCTAAAGATCATTCAGCTTCAGTGATCCACCTGGGGACTTTCCACCTGCCTCAGCCATGGGCAAGGAATAACTCCTGGTTACACATTGACCTGAACTACCCCACCAGCCGTGATCAGTATTGATCACTGCAGTAGAGACAATTTAGAACTACAGGGAAGACAGAAAAACTCTTCTCAAAGTGCAAGCATATCTCTTTGAATCCGATGACAAATTTAATAGAATGCCTGTTCACAAAACTAAGCTCTTGAGAGACTTTTATGGCAAACGGGAATCTATAGAAAGACAAAAACCCCAAAAGAATAACTGAGCAGAAGGTAAAAAAAATAGTTGAAACAATGTTAGTCAAAAACTGTGAATTTTATTTCCTTGAAAATTCAGTTTAACAAACTTTGTTCAAATTAAAAATTTCTATGTGCTAGACCAGAAAATGTAAGACATCTAAATAATTTTTCATTTATCTCTCAGATTTTAATAGTACACTGGAGACTTTGATGACAAATTGTGATGCAAACTCAAAATTTTTAGGCAAATAAGTGTATAAAGGACTCTGCTGAAATGCATAAAAATACAAAAAAAGTCTCTTTTCTCATGTCTATCAGTAGACTGTCATGTACTGAAAACCCAAGGACAGCCTAAGCTAATCTGAATGTGCAAAATAAATGTTTCTACTGTTCTGGCCTACCGAATTCCAAACATTCTGCTTTACAAGCACCTGTGCTGAGTCCAGTGGCAATCAACAGAGCAGCTTGCAAGAGCATACTTGACATAGACCTCTTCACATTAAACAGCCTTCCACATCTGGTCACTGCACTTATATTGATCTGTTGTCAATGCAATATTTGGTCACAGATTTCCTCTGTGAATCTGTGCTGACGGTTTTCTGTACATTTGTTTCCCATCTGTGTAATGGTAACAAGAACTTTTTTGCTTACTGAATGTGTCCTGGGACCATACAAGTTAAAGGATGAAGCGTGCGTGTACTCCAGCAGAAAAGATTGTGCCAGCAAAACAAAGAAAATCTGAAACTAATCACAGATCTATAAATTACTAACTCTTAGTATTCAGGCAAGAGCTGGAAACCATGAGCCATGCACCACATTTTCTAATTTGTGCTTTTCTGAGACTAGGGATATGAATTTCGTGGTTGACAGGAGCTTACCCAGACAGTGTAGCCTCCTCAGCCATGGCCCCTTGTGATCCTTAGTAAAAGTGATATTGGTGACACAGCCATAAGGGCAGCCAGACACCATCGGGTCACACCAATACTTAGATACCAGAAAAGGAATTTTAGGAATTTTTTCGGCAGCAAATACCCTACTCACATGCAGAGCTTCTCCAGGAACATTTTCTTTATTGTCTGTCTGGTGACAGTAACAGCCACTTCAGAGAATCATAAAACCAGGTGACAAATACTGTCCTAGTAGGAATGTCTACAGTGAAGGTTATATAAAGGAGATAACTTGGTCCCAAGCACTCTGGCTGTTTTCAGTGTGCCAGGTTTTGCAGTGCCAGTCTCTTCACCCTGGAGTGCTCTATGACTGACCCTTTTCTCACTTCTATGCACTGTCTCCTGGTTTTCCTCCCCTCTGCTGAGGGTGCTTAACTTATCTGTCCTGCCAACACTTGTGCATTTACCCTTCCTCATGCCTCCCTCCTCAGCTGTTCCTTGCTGCTGTGACTTCTTCTCCATTAATCTCCAGAAAATCAGTCCACGTAGGAAATCAATTGTGTGTGCAGCTATAGGGATTTTCCATAAAATATAAAGACTAATTTGACAGGCACACATTTTCACCAATTGTCTTAGTAAATCACTGCCATCCCACTTCCCTCCTTTGTCACTTATCTTTGGCATTTACTTTGTCAGCTCCACTTGCTGCCATGTCTGCTTAGGCTGTGAGCTCTTCAGAAGTAAGAGACTTGTTTTTCTGTACAGCCGGACACTTATTAAGAGCAAGGTTCTCCAAAATAATGAAGATTTTTCTCAAGCCTCCCTTGATACATTGGTGAATTCAAAGTAGTTCCAAATAGACAGGCAGACATTGGTGCTCTCAGCAAGGAGGTCAAGGAGTGAAAAGGCCTTAAATGGTAGCTATTTTGATGCATTTGAGAACAGTCAGCATGAAATTGGTTCCATTCTCTTTTAAAGGATTTTAAAAAAATAAAGCACCTAGCAGCAGCCAAACTCTGCTCCCACAAAAGTCAAAAGCTTTGCCATTAATATAAAACTGAAGAAATGTCAAGTCCTTTCTAAAGTTCTCTCCCACACCCGGTTCATACTCAATCCATATATATATGTATCTTAATGACTACACTTCAGCTAGCATTACTAATAAAAACAAAGCCACAGAAGAAGCCAGTATTTTTCACCTAATTTTTATGACATGTATTAGCCATGCAGTCCTATAAGTGTTGCAGTATTTCCCAGTGCAAAATAAAATAAATAAAAAATGTAAATGTAAATGAAACATTAAAACATAAAATAAATGAAAACAGCAAAAATATATTTTTAACTACTGAAATCAGAATGCCAACTCTACATGTACAGGCATTGACATTGCAGTGGTGATGCATCAGCTAATTAAACTCACCTTGCTTTTTGTTGGGCAGCCGCTCTCTCTGGCATTTCAAGGAGCACGGAGGTGTGTGTCAGAAGGTGGTCACATGTCCAAACCCACCCAGCAAATGAGTGGACGTGGACTCAGTACCTGCACATGTTGTGGAGTCAGCAGGAAAACAAGGTCTGAGCCCCACACATTCTCTGTGTTTAACAAAATTGCAGTTGTTGCATTTGCAGAGCAGGCAGGTATCGCATTAACGATGTGCAGAAAGTACCCCAGGGAAGCGGAGGCAGCAGCAGCACGGACTGCTGACTTGGGATGTTCCCTGCCTGTTCCTTTCTTTCCAATGTTACTTTTGCTCTCAGGTCACTCCAGCTTTTGAAGTGAAGCGTCATTTGCAGTGCAGAGTGCTTCAGATTCATTACTCTGTTTTGGGCAACAAGTAAATAAGTGGGGCCTCCCAAGACAAGCTGTTATATCTCCAAATACAGGGAAGAAATTTTTACCAGGCCAATACTGCATTTATGGCACTACTGCATATTGAAATAGAGAGACTCAAGGGAAAAGAGTGAGAGACCTTTGAATGGCAGAGTTTAAAACAAGGTGGTGGAGGGAGGAGAAAATTCATTCCAGGTGATACTGGCATGCTGCAGTCAAATAGGTCTTGCCAAATTGAAAAGCTCTGCCTTTCCAGGAGCATCTTAAATTGCAGGCCACTTTAGAAGATCCCTCAAGCTAGATACCCAAATGTTTGTGAAAATATGAAGTCTCAGCAGAAGAAGGCTCAGAAGAAGGCAGGCAGGGTGCAGGTACCTAGGCAATTGACAGGTAGGTAGAAAACACAGGGCAGAGGAACACATTTTCTTACCATAAAACCCACTGAGAACCGATAACAAAACATCCCCCTCAAATGCCAGCTCTGCAGGACAGGGTTGTTTTTGCTTTCCAGCAAGTGCTGTTGCAGCATTTAAAAAGGTACTTTGTGATTATTTTCCCTTTCCTTAGCCTAAGCTTTCAGGCAGCTGTGATCTAACACTGTTTTGTGCCTCCTGTGAAGAGGCAGACATCAGCCTTTGACAGTACCTGCTGGGAGAACATGACATACTCTCCAGTAATCTTTTCTAACAGGGAGAAAATGACCTTTTGTGTAAAAGGCTTTTCCAGACTTATGCCTCAGTTTACCCAGTAGTACAAATACGAGATTCAGAAGAAATCTAAAAACAGTTCAAACTGAGAAAGGACACCAGCTTAGATCCTCACCCGCTCAGCGAGAGTCACAGCAGGAAGGCTACGGAAGCTTTTGGTGAAGGCTCAGTGAGATATTTCAACTGTAACCTGTTAAATTTCTTACTGCAAGTAAGTGTGATAGTGCAAAGCCACAGGGTCCGGCACTCTTGTCAGCTTGCAACATAAACTTAAAATTTCTGACTATTTTTAAGACATGAGTGAAGTGATTCTGTCAAGAATTAACTGCCGTTTCAAGGACTGAGTTTGGTAGGAAAAAGTTCACTATAAAACACCTGCCCCAGCCTCACCCAGAAACAGACGAAAATTACACTGACCTTTCTGCTGCTTCACCAGCTCATTTTTATCGCATGGGGGCATCAATCAAGAACTGGGATTTTGTGAAAAGCACAAATACTCAAGCAAGGCATATGATCAAGTTGCAGTATGTAATCATCAAAATTTTTTCAGTCAAAAAAAAGACCTTTGTTTTTCTGGTGAAGCAAGTGCTGAGGCAGGAGGAGGTTGTCCATCTACACCCCCAGTGACAGAATGGGACTGTAATGCTCTGCTCTCTGGCAGAGCTGGCAGCATTTGCTAAGCAGCAGGATTTGCTAATGCAGGTCCAGGTGCTGCTAGCCCTGCAGGTAAGCTGCTCCCTGCCCCTTCCACTCACCCCCTATCCCTTTCTTCCACTCTCTCCCTTACCCCCTACTGGCTGCCCTTCATGTTCTGCTCCTCCTTCCTCTGCTAGCCAATATGGCCAGTAATTTCTCTCATCTATTTATCTTCTTTTTTCTGCTTTTTTCTTTCAGAAATATCCATTAACACTAAGAAAAAATTTGCAAAATAATTATATTTCAGGCCTGCTCAATGCTTAATTTAAAATATCTCTCACTTCCTCTCAATTAGATGTCCAAAACCCTTCTCAGTCTCTGGGCTCCCCTGTCCCCAGCATAGCCCACAGTCTCCAGGCTTACAGAAGTCGTTGCTTTTAAATGAGTTTTTTACATAATTTCTAACTAGCCAAAAGTGAGCCATCCTGTGTTGACCCACAGCTCCACTTTTTTTTTGGGCCCCTAGGCACAGTAATAAGTTCATCTTTAGATCTCACCTTTTGACTCCTTTTGTCCTGGCCTTCCTACTATTTAATTTCAACTCAGACAGGTCAGGCTTACTTCTCAGAATATCATTAATTTTCATTGCAACAGAGTATTTTTCTCTTTCAAAAGCATCTCTGGGCAGTCAGAAGAACCACAGACCATGACAGTCTGTGAAAATGATACTGGCTGTGGAGTACAGCACTTTGCAGCCTACAGCTACACGTGGCTGTGCATGGGGAGAAAAATGGGAACAAGGGGACAATGGCCTTGAACATGTAATTGCCAGAAGTTTAATGGGGCATGGAGTTAAAAGACAGTTCAGTTTGTTTGTTTTTTTTTTTTTTCTCTTTTTTATAATGTCCCTTAATTGCTTCACTTCCTGAAAGTCTTAAGACAGACTGGTGTCCCAGGGAAACACGCCAGTGAAGGGAGGCTTTGCTAACTAAAACCAGAATATTTTCCTTCAGATCCCCAAAAGAAGTTCATACTCTGCTGGGGAAGAAGTAGCCAAGGAAAGTTTTGTAGCTGTCCTTACTAGTGAAGTAGAAATCAAAAGCAAAATAAAAAGAAATAAAAAGAGACTTAAGTTTAGGAACTGTTAGCTTCTCATTTATGTAGAGGTGATAAGGCATTTTTCGTGAGGCTGAGAATTATTAAGCTGTATATGTGGCCACTATTCATAAAAACTACCAACCTCTTTTCTGTTTTCCTCTTTCTCCCAAATTAGGAACTGACAAATGCTTCAGCTTCCTCTGAGTCTTTGGAATCATCCAGGTGCAGCACTCAAAACTCCTCACACCAGATTCTGATGAAGAGATATCACACACATTGTATATACAGGCTTCCAGACTTGGGCAATATCAGAACTGAGTACAGAGTAATTTTATTCATTGATAACTCTTTATATTATTGCAGATTCTAATACTCCCAAATGCTAAGGGAATGTAAATCTGGCATCTGAAATTATTGCCTTCTATATGGAGACAGAGCTTTGCAGTCTGCTTCTGGGGTACACTTTCATAGTCAGTTAGGGACTTTGACTTCAGAATTAGAAAATGGAAGTTTAATGATCTGGCCATCCCAAAATAGAAAATAATTTAAATATTAGCAATATATTTAAAAAAAAAAAACAAAACCAACCCATCCATTCTTTTCAAAGCCATATTTTTTTCACATTTATATGTAGTTAGCCACAAAAGGCTTGGGCCAAATCATTTTTCCTGTACTCTTCCCTCTTTTCACTCTCCTGATGCTATTGGGCCAAACCATGAGATCTTCACTGGCTCCTCTCCCCAAGAGCTCTGTTGCTTTAAGGTGTTACTGTTCCTACCTCATGCTGCTTTTTACCACTCCATCACCAAAACTGAACTAAGAAAACCCCAGAGCATTCCTCAGCCACCCAGGTGCCAAGCCCTGCTCCTGCACTCCCACCAGGCCTTTGACAGTGACATGCCAAGCTCTGTTCACAGACCCTGATGGTGGGACATCAGCCTCTGGCACAGGCTGGTGCCACACACCTGCAGACTACTCCAGGTACTTTGGCCTGCCTTTCCCACTACTCCAGGTACTTTGGCCATACACAGCTCCCCTTGGCTCTAGGCAGAGATCCAAACACTCCCCTGGTTTGCCAGATGGCTGTCAGAGACCCCTGCATATTATCTTCAGGGTTTTAATTAGTTGTTTGCTATAAGTGCACAATCCATTCCCAGTGTAATCACCCACTGGCAAATATTCTGCCTAGGGAGTTCCTTTCCTACTGAACTCATGCTAAAGATGCCAGTAAACACAAGGCCCTCCCTTAAACCTGGAGAGTCCTGTTCTTGACCTGAGAACAACTGAATTTCACCGAGACTATATCAAAGGGAAGTGAAGCAACCTGACATCATGAGAAAAAAAAAAAAAAAGGCCTTTTTCACATTTCCCTAATCCAGTTGCAACCTTAACACATTTACTTTTATAATGCTTACTGTGTATTTGAAGTGCAAAGGATACAGTTCTTTTTGATGTTCTTATTCATATGCCATTTGTGCTAAAACACTAGGCAGTTGGGGTTTCGTTGTCTCTCACAGAGCTCAGTTTCCCAATTTTTTTGAGTGGCAAAATTTCCATTTGTTTGATCATTTGTATTTTAATATAAAAGAACTGTGTTAATTCCAGGTGAATTTACTTGTTTTACACCTTTCAGTTCTAAACTCAGTGGATTTGCCTTCTTGTTTAAGCCACACTCAGACTTTCTATTTCACTGTGAGAGCATATATCACAGCTGAAAGAGTCATTCTAAACTGACATTTGCCTTTTGTAATCCTGTGTGGAATTGCCTAGATAGCTAAACTTTGTTCAGCCTGTAACTGAAACAGGAAGATGCAGATGTCAACAAGCGGGTGACTCAGGCTCAGATGGCTCCATACAGTGTTACATCAGGAGCAGGAGAAGTTTTCCCTGAATGACATGTTGGCTTGGGTGCACTCCAAAGCAGCAGAAGGACCAGCATCATGGCCTACCCTGTTATGTTGCAATACCCTGGCTCTGCTAACATGAGTTTAATGACACATTATTTGCCTAAAGCACAATTTTCATTAACACTTACTAAATTAGAAGTAACCCCTTGTCTGGATACCTTAGGTTTGATATTTAAAACTGATGAGAACCTCAAAGACCAGCTGACAAAGTCATGCTGACATGAATCATCTCTGAGCCTTACCAACAGTAAGGCACTCTGAGAATTCACTTTCTAAGTGGCTCAGATTTGGTACCTGGAAAAAGTGGAATCTGGTGCCTCTATGATAGACTGCCTTAGCCACATGTGTGTGAAAGAGTAGTGTCTGTCCTCGTGGCATGGGACTGCTGCTTCAGGAAAAAGCAGGAAGGGACCACTCAGGCATTTGCATGGAAAGCTATTCTGCAGAAAGAGCACCCGTTTTCTTAATCTTGATAAAAATCCACCAAATGGTGCAAACAGCAGAGAAGTTATTTGCACTCTGGGTCTCTACACTAGGTCTGCAGAAAGAAAGGACTTTAAGGTATGATCTATTAAAGCAGTGACAGCTTTTAAGGTGAGGTGGAAAGTTCAGCCTCCATGGATGACAATTGTCCTTTGTCACCAGAGACCTCAGAAGGAAAATTTATTACTCTCAGCTGAAAATTTAAGCTGAACTGGAATCATGCCACAAGAAAGACTGTTTGCACAGTTCTGCTTTAATAGTTACTGTCTTGATATTTAGGTGAGAGAGTAACAATATGACATGGTGTACAGGAGCCCTCTCCAATTTATCCACTTGACTTCTCACATCTTTCTTCCCATCTGAAATCTTGTAACATTCTTAATCAAAGGTCACAGGAGACACTGATACACAGGCAAACTTTATATATGGCAAGGCAAGGTTATCACACCTGATAAATCCAGGCCTTCTCTAACACTTCAGAATCTCTCAGAAGAGAGAAGCTGAACTTGGGGTAATTCCCCCCCTTTTTTTTTCCAAGCCAATTCTTATATCTACATGCATTCAAACTCCTGTATTTTTTATATGTATATTTACATACGCTATACATATTTTATAAATTTATACATGTATATTTACACACACCATATATACACATATGCACATTTCAACTCAGTAGGTTCTGGGAAGACTACAGCTACTCCTCAGCCAATTTTTCAAGTAACTCAAAAACCAGTCTTGAAAAGCAAAAGAATAAAATTAATACTTCCCATTTTTCAATCCAAATGAATAAAATACCTCCATCTTACATTGCAAAACTGAATAATTCATTTTCAAAACAAAAACCTTTTCAAGCGTGTTTTGAAATGTTCATGGGAAAGACATCATATTTCATTCTGCCCTAGCTTTTGCTGTCTTGCTCAATATGACAAAAGACACCAGCAAAAGAACAGGAATAAGCTGTTGTCTCCTGGAGGATAAATCCTCTCACATCGTTGCTGTGAGCCATCTGCCACGCATTTTTAAGCATCTTGCCCCTAACATCAGTACTAAGTGGCTGCAGGGAGCACTCAGCATCCCAGGCAGTTATCAACCAATTGGATGGATTTCTGGAAAACACCACTCCAAGTGCCCCTTGCTGGGGTGAATCCAGTAGGAATGGCTATGCATTTGGAAAAAAAGGGTCACCAGGTGCTATGGTTTTTACAATGGTGCTGACTATGGTCTTCAGTTATGTTTAGCATGTGAATATGTTACATTTACTACCTGAGGCTTTAAAATAATTCTAGCTTTAAGGGACGTACTTAGCTGATGGATAAAATAAGGCATACAAAAGGTGAAAGAATCCCTCCAGCTGGCCTGCCTGGCTCTGGTAGACCTGCAGAAAGGGAATAAGGCACATGGGCCTATTTCTGCCACACCCATGTACTGCATGATTCTGTGTATAATCTCCTTCAGCCTCCACTGCTCTGTTCCTTGGAAAGAGCCACATGATGCCCCCAAAAGCTGGGGGTGCTCTTTATGCCATTACCACTATCACAAAATTGGGCTCGTACTAAAAGATCACCACTACAAACAACTCTTGCAATTGGTAGAATAAAACTCTCTCAAGCTGAAACAGATAAATAATGGGAAAAATAAGCCTTTTCAGAGCAAAATTCTGACAAGACCATGTGAACAAGAAAACTACTAGAAAGTTTAAGAAGAGGTAGTAATCTTTTGAGTCATTGTATCTTGTCTGCTTGTCCCATCACACTTTATCATGCACAGTCCCTGTACTGCAGCCATGCTCATTTAAGCTTTTGTGGGTTTTTTTGTTAGGCTTCATGCTGTATTTGTTGCAGAGAAGCATGTTTTTTCTGTGCAACACCATTTCAACTTGTGTCCTCTGTAGCTTTCCTGCTGTTTCTTTTCCTCTCACGTTTGTTACTCTACTTTCCCTTCCACCCCTTACTTTTGGGCTTCTTCTGGTTTGAATTACAAAGAAATGATAAATTCTATTGAGTGTTGTTATAACAATGTTTCTTCTTGTATTCTGAGGTGTTGATCCCATTGTAGCTGAAGGCTCTTTTCAGATGGTGTATTTCTTCCAATTTGACCTGCTGTCTCATGTATGTCCTTTAGTAACACGATTTTAGAGCAGAAAAGACATCAAGATCCACTGTGGGATGTAGAAAAGACCATAATCTCACAAAGTGAGTTTCTTTCAATTGCCTTTGACTATGTGTGATTTTGGGGATGCTTCTTCCTTCATGGGAGCACTGAGTCATGCACAGGGTCTCACATTATGTGAAGAAGCATTTCTCAGTAATAAATATGAATTTGACCTCTCTTCCTCAAAGAAATGACAAAATTCCAGCTGATATTGGCCACAATAGCAGAAGAATAACATTTTGACACACATAGAGAGGTATGTAGAGAGACAGGAAATACACAATCACATAGAGAAGCACATAAAGAATGTTATAAAGCTCTGGCATAGTAATAACTGAGCTGCTGAGTTCATTTGTGCCCTGTCAAAGAAAAATACCATTTCATAAATGCATGCAAAGGTTCATGCAGGGGGTCATTTGATCCTGGGAAGCTATCTCAGACACAATAGGTTTATTTCCTTTTTTTTCCACATTTGCCCCCATTTCCTGGAAAAAAAGAGGGTTTTACTTAGAAAGATAACCTGCCCATGTTATAATCTATGTCACTGGTGAATCATTTGCCTTGTGAGCATAAGGGAGTTGTCACTCTCCTCTGGCTCTAGCACCTGTTTTCTAGGGCAGCTGCCACTGCTTCAGCGGGGTGCTCTTTGTCTATTTAAAATTTACTTGTTTACTCTTTAAAAATCCCATGCTCAAAAAAAAGTTGAATAATGTAGTTTCAGTTTAGCTCCTGTTCAATTTTCTTGAAATCAAAATCTCTGTCCTCCATACAATACCAAAAACCCACCATTTAAATACTGAATAAGCATAATTCTTAAAATTTACTTAAATCCCAGCAGAATTATTAGGGCAAACTGACCACATAGCAGCTGATTTCTGGGTGCCCTGGGAAAATAATGCCCTTCCAGCACCACAGGGATCAAATTATCTGAGCTTTCTGCAAACACTAACTTTGCCCCAAGATGACAATGACCTGGTTGACCCTTCTCTGTTCCATCCTAAAGCACTGGTATAAACAAGCTGAAAAACCTACCTTCTTGGGCTAGAAATAAGAGGCTTAATGTACAACAGGCTCATCAGTTCCCTCCCCTTTGACAATGAAGAAGGCTTCTTAGTCAGGGGCTGAAAGACTAAAAACCATGAAAAAATATTCTGCTTTCAGTCACGTTCACAATACCCGACTACCTGGAAATGGGAACCGGTGGGTGAAAAATCACTCTGAAGTTTCTTTTTTGCTGCCATTTGTTGTTGCTGCTGGGAGATGACAGAGCTAATATGGTTAAGGGAAAGCTGTTTTCAGACAGCAGAACTTTGACTCAAGCAAGACAAACCATGACACCAATATTGGCCTATATTCAATAACCGATGTGAAATTTGCAGTTCAGATTACTATTTCTTGTCATGTACAAATTCATTGGGGTGGAGGATGAGGGAAAGAAGCAAAAGAAAGGGAGAGAAGATGAAGAAATAAAAGGCTTAATTTTGTCACAGGCTTACTTTTGCTCTAGCAAACAGCAAAATCTCTGTGCTTCCATTACCTGTGGCTACCTTTCAAAGCAAAATTCACCATATTTCCTGTGTTCAAAAGTCACCACTGGCTGATTTACAGAGTCAAGGGACAGCAAGCCAGACTCTGTTACCTCTTCTTAAGATTGGTAAAATAAGTGCTTTGGAGTGAGAAACATGAAGATCTAAGCATAAACATATTTTTAGGTCCCGAACAAGACGAGATTAACTGTGTATGTGTGTGAGTGAGAGAACACCTTTCTCCATCCCTAGTTACTTCTTACCTGCTGAATATTGATTCAAATACTGTAAATACTTACACCTATTGTTTTGGATGCAGACTGTCATTCAAAACCTCATTAAGTAGCCAGTAGACATCTCCATTGCAAGGAACAAGTAAAGACATCAAGAAAATCTGATAGCTTGTCAAAGAAAAAGTGTACAAGATATGAAAGAACAGTGGCCTTCTTTGCTTCTCAGAGACAGAGCAGGACTCATTATGTGCTCCCTCTTCTTTGACACATGCGCCTTTGTAGTCTTGAAGGGAAAGGGTGACATGGGGCAGAAGGGAACACCTGCAGAAACAAACCAGATAAGAGAGACAAGACATGGTAACGGGAGCATATTGGTGTCAATGCACATGCATTTTAAACAGCCAGTAGTGAGCCCTGAATTTGAAGGCAGAGCTGGCAATGCTTATGAACACACACATAATACTGTACTGCAGGAGATGGTGGCAATCAGTCTCCTGGAACCAGTTAATGTGAGAGGTGGAAATGCAATATAAAAAGGAAAATAATATGGGGCAACCAAAAACTCACATCAGGTGCTCTGGCAATGAACACTACAGTGCTACGATTTCCAGCATAAATAACTGTAAAGAAAGGAGAGGAGAGGAGAGGAGAGTGTTTAAGCTTTTATACATGCTAGCAACTTTTGTATGTGTCTTCTGTGTACATGTGTCTATAGATGTAAATATGTGTGTAAACATTAAATGCATCCATTAACATATGAATACCCCCAAAACCATAAAATTGAGGTAGACAAAAACCCTCTTCCAAAAGCAAAAGCACAAGCTCCTTGCAGCCCATGGTGTAAAATCCAGAGGGGAAAAAATGAGTTACAGATGAGGAAACCAGTATGCTGTGCATACCACTTGTGTGATACCGGGCCTACGTGTCTGTGGCTGAGACTCAAATCAGTGTGTCAAAATGCACGTGTAAAACAGCTCAGACAAAAATCTCTGTACACGGCAGCTGGGGCAGAGAGCGGAGCTGAGCCAGCAACAGCATCATTGTGTTGTAGACTGAGCCAGTTCAACAGTATTCCCAGAGTGGGAAAGTCCTTCAGATCTTTGTAACTCTTTGATAGTTGCTTCACTGAATTCATTGTGGTAGGCAAACGGCAGAGTTTCTTGCACTGTTTTCATTCCTGGTGTTCTCCAATAAATTAATTGAACTTTTTCTGAGTGAGATAAAAAATCCTTTTGAAATGCATTTCAAAAAAAATCTGATTAACCTCTCTTCTATTTCAGAGTCATGAGTAGCTCTGATGCTCAGAGAGGGCTACAACCTTCAAGAGAGTTCACCCAGCAAGGAGATGACTCCCACCTTCTGGATATGCAAACCTGGATGCCAGATCATGCAATATCCTCTCCTTCTTCCATTTAATTTAATACCTCTGATAATATTTTCACAGAATAGGCTAAGCTAGTTACAGTGAAATGAGATGTTGACTTATTTGTGATGTTTGTCTTGATTTGAGACATGAAGACAAAAGAAGTTCCTTGAAGCAGCACTTTTCTCTAAATCTGCTCATCAGTAAATATGCCTGATTCACCACAAGCAAGATCTCTCTTTATTTGTTCATCAGCCCTTGACAAGGTTATGAAGCCACTGTTTGCAAAACCTGTGAAGAGTCCCATTGGCAAGATAACATCCTGTTAATAAAACTGATGCAGCTGGGGAAAACCAGACAAACTTGGAGCCTTACATTCTTCTATAACAATGCTTTCATACATTAGAAACTAATTAGGAATGTACCATTCCTCCACAATTTGTATCTGGCTTATTACAGCTTCATCATTAAACCGTGTCTAAGCCATAACAGAAGCACAAAGGTGCCAAGATGTGGTGATCTTGCTCAGAAGCATCAGAGTTTTCAGAGCTGTTCTCACCAAAACTTAATACTGAAAAGATGCTTTGAAAGTCATAACTCAAGTGCGCCTCCCTGACAGGGGAGCAAAGGTTAAGATAAATAACTGGAGAAATTTAACACCCTCAGAAAGCAGAAGAAAGATGTAGAAGAATGACAACCAGTTATATCATGGCCAGACATCTCTACATTGCTGATAAACAAATTCTGTCTTGCTTGTCTCACCCAGATTCAAAAACTCAGATGAGGTAACTACCAAAGCAGGGCCCATTGTGTGCTTCTTAATGTTTTCTTTATGATGATTATAGACTTGGAACCAAATAAATTTGAACCTGCTAGCCACAACTCCCATAATTTCACCACAAATTACTTAACAATGCTTTTTTTACAACACAGCTGAGGAGATTTAACTGCAAGCTGTCCTTGAGATGTGATGACTTATTCTTCTTGCGGACTCAAACACTTATTAAAACAGAAGACTATTTCATTTCTTTTTGGAAGGGTAAATTTTCTGCTGCTTTAACTCCTTGAACTATCTTCCCAAGCTCCAGCCCAGCATTAGTGCCAGCACAAGGGAAGAGATGTGAGTGTCTGGTGGAGCCGGGAATGAGTTTATTTCTGCAGAAGAGCCTCTGGAACTCCGTGGCCCTGTGCAAGGGCACCATCCCACCCCTCTTGGGATCGCCAGACCCAATACAGGTGCATGCAGCCACCCACCCTCACACAATAGCCCTGGATCCAGGGGAGCTGATGTCATTTTTCAGGTGGCAAGGCTGTTTTGTGGAGCCAAACCTCTGCTGCCTATGTAAGTCAGAGAAGTGCATATATTTGGAATGTAAGCCAAGACTCAATATATTAAAAAAAAAAATAAATGTATGAATGGGATCTACTGGTGACTTGAAGGTTAGTGCATTGCTGGTATGGTTTTGCAGCTAGGCACCTAAATATGAAGGGTCCCTAGAAATACAGCTTTGGCAAGGATGAGCACATGATTTCAGATTGCTCCTTGCTGCCAGAATATACACTTGCCTCATATTTGCAATGAAAGAGTTAATATAATTGTTGTCCTGATCTAGTCTAAGGCTTTTTTTTATAGGGCTTATCCAAGCTTCATCACTTTCTCGTTTATACTGGAACCCCCCAAAGTGTCTCCTGTTGCACACTGTAACCACACTCTGGAAAGTTATTAATAAAAGTGTTCATTGTTTTAACCCTGAGTGACCAAACCCAACTTCATGCCCTATACTGAGTGTTCCTCTGAACGATTCAAGGGAAATTAATGTTATTTATCCCGAGGCTGAGAAGCAACAGGAGAATTAGCATGCATGTCACTGTGTTCAAATCCCTGCAAAAGTTGACAATTCTATTTGCAAGTATAATTCCAGACTGTCCAGGGAGATGACAGACAAGCAGGTGCAGACTTGCCTGAAAAGGAAGCTGCTTTAAGGCAGTACATGTAACACAAACAGAAGGAATCTCCCCACTTCCCTGGAAAGATTTTAGGGACATGCTTTAATGAATTGTTTGACACAAACCTGAGTATATTAAAGAAGAGAGGCAACAGAAGGCAAGCAAAGTATTAGCCTGTGCATCCTTTCCAAGCCTTCTGTTTGCCAAGGCAGGAATAGCCTTGTTGTCTCCTCTGGAAAACTGGGGAGCTGAAAATTCACATTATAAAGCAATGAAAGAAGGGCACTTACTATAATGATTCAGGGAAAACACTGATGGTACTGGAATTCACTAGCAAGGAACAGCTTTTGTAGCTGGCTAAATGCAGGAGGGAAGCTTGACAGAGGCCGCTTTGGCAGAAAAACTAGATGTTATGTTCAGTGTATTCTGAACAAGTACTTGGCACACAAAGTGAACTCAGTTGAATGTATTCAAGAAGCAACAAGCTGTGAAATGTGTGTTTAGCTTAGTAGATTGGCAACAGTGGCTTCAGTCAAAGAAAGGACCACCTAGTTGCTCCTGTTTGGAGGTCTTACCTACTACACTTCGTCACAGACACATTATGTACTGTTCACATAGTTTATTTTTTTCCTGTAATTTGTCCATTAATAACAGCAGGGTTGATTTTTCCAGTGGAACATTTATATTAGTCAGAAATTAAATAACTTGGTGAACCTCATTACAAATTGTCACTTCAGAACACAGTACATTTCTGCTTAGTCATCTATCTAGCATTGGTTTTAACCCCTGACAGAG
The DNA here is from genome assembly GCA_013397055.1 of Pachycephala philippinensis. Lineage (NCBI taxonomy): Eukaryota > Metazoa > Chordata > Aves > Passeriformes > Pachycephala > Pachycephala philippinensis. The sequence continues at coordinate 173,985 of VWZT01015995.1, forward strand.
CCAAGGCCATGGCCACGGAGGTTAAATGATGTCCCTGCTACTCCTAGCACGTAACTGCTGAAGATCTGGGAGCCAAGTAGAACTTAGGCTTTACACCCGAACTGCTTGCAGCGAAACTTGCCTCTAAGGAAGAGACAGACACAGCTCCCGTTCGCTTTTATCCCCCAATCAGATTTGTTTGGCTAACAGCAGCCAATGGAACAAACTGCAGGTGAGAGCAAACAGTAGTCCCAGACTGTGGCTCACAGGAAAGCTGAATAAAGCCAGATGTTGCTGTGAGACCCTCAGAGCCTGCACAATGCGCAGCCTGTATGGCAGAACAGCACTGGGGCTGCTGCTCGGAGCGTCTCTTAGCATGGAAGTGCACAGTGTGAGGGCAACTGGATTCAGGGAAATGAGCAGGTATGGGGATGTGATTTCCCCAGGACTAATCCTTGATGTTTTTCTTATCCATTCATAGAATAACACATTGATTTAATAACTTTTTTACTCCTCCTTACATAAAAGGAGATGCAGGTTTGGTTTTTGTTGTCATGGGTTTTTTTCCCCCAAAAAATCTCTATTGAGAATATTCACAGCAAAAGTTTGAGAAAATTATACTAGTAAAACAATAAAAAAGAAAGTATTTCTTATTTAACTGCATGCTTTTTAAAAAACATTGTTCTTATTTTTTATTGTTTCTGTAAAAGAGGTAAATATTTTTCTTCAAAATTTTACCTCACTTTCTCCAATGTTACGATTAGATGCATTTCTTCTAGAGTTATCTATTGATTCCAAGTTATTAGCTAGACTACAGGAACTAGCTACATCTGCACTTTAGAGGCAGATATTCTTCTTCGGGATAATATATAACATTTTTCTACTGACAAGCAAGAATATTATATTTAAAATTTACAGTAATTGAAATACAAATTTTGGATGTATCGTAATAAACTTGTAAACAGATTTACTATTTTAAATGACACTTTATTGCCAAAGGTATTGGGTTTTTTTTCACCAATTGAGGAGGCAAAATTATTTTATGAAATGTAAAATATGACACAGCTGCACAAGCTTGAACTGTTAATTTGATTGCATTTTAAAAGTCTCTTCACGCAATGCTTTCTACAATTTGTTTTTACTATCATGATAACTTAGTTCTGCCTTCTCTACTCCCCTCACAAAGCTTGAAAATATTGGCATAAAATGTTATATTTAAGAAGAAAAACCCCTGAAATGTCATTGGGATCTTTCACACTTGCTCACTAGCTTCTTTTTGTGGGCATTTAACTTCTTCAAGTCCAAAGACATATCTCTGTGGCCACTTGATTTAAACATTTGCCACAATTTCCACTTCACTACATGACCCTGACATCCAACTCTAAGAAAAACACCTACTATTAAAAAAGATGTGATGCTATCATGATCTAGCAGTGATCGATCAAATCCAGGCCTGAATTCTAATGAATTTCAAGTGACAGGCACCTCTGTTTAATGCTGAGATACTGACTCAGCACTGCTTAGCAATACAAATCTGAGGTCTGGATTGGTTTGCCACTCTTTCATACACCCCCAATTTTAACATACAAATCTGTTATGGCTTCGTCTGATAAGTCTCTGGCTTTTTAGTGTGTTTATAATACTGTTATAAACTTACTGACCTGCCCTACTACTACATGCTTAGCACAGTTTATTCCGTCCTTGTACAATAAAAGTTATTTATTAATTCATTCTTTATTTATGAGGATGATTGCTACAAGTGGATGCATAGGACAGCCAACGAGACAAACCAAACCAGGAACCATTGAAAATCAGTGCTGTTTGCAGGTTTCTAACTGGTGTAAAAGAGTGCTGGCAACATCACTTAAAATACAGTATATTAAGTACAAGATTAGAGCAAACCCTGCAAAATATTCAGCACAGTGCATCTTCCTAGGAATTCACTAGACCTCAGTATTATTGTCACGACATCTTATGAGACTGAGTTATTTATCACTCACAGCAGATTAAGTGAGAACAGAAACTCCAGAAGTAGTCCACTAACAAAAACCCCATTCACCCCATTGAGCAGAAGTTCAGCTACTTTGTTTGAAACAAAATACAGTACTCAACCAAAAAGCAAAGCCAGACTTGACTACCTCAAACAGCTGAAGCATTACTGAAAATTGTCATGTTAAAGTCCTCCATGACCTGAGCCAAGGGCCAAACTCACCCGTGGTGCAATTCCTTTGACTTCAATGGAGTTGTGCTGGCAACCACCTCAGCTGTACTTGGCCCAGTGCCATTATTTATGCAAGGCTGTGCTGTGTGTCTTCTCTTGATAAATGCCAGCACTGTAGAGCTCCGAAAAATAAAGAAAAAAACATTCTTCAATAATCACAACAAGACAAGAAACGCAGACACACAAACTGCAGCACGGCAGATAAACAAGAATTTACAGCTGTGCTATGTGCAAGCACTCAGCAGAAATTTTTTCTTGTATTTTAAAGAAAAATTCAATGTCATAACTAGCATGAGCTTCTTTCTAGTAAATGGACTACAATTTGACTCTTTCATCTCTGCTTTGAGCCACAATTTTTCAATTAAGAATAGAAGTGGGATGAGATAGATACTGACTGACTTTTTATGGGGAGATCCCAGTCTGCAGTTTAACAGACTTGAGGGAGTATGGGACTTGCAAATATATTTTCAACGTCTTTAAATTTGGAAATGTTTAGCACTGCTACATGAGGTATGGAGCAAAGCAAAATCTTCAAGACTCACAGGAACATGATCATTAGTTTGTATTCAGGTAACATGTCTGTCAATTACTGTTACTAGAGGCTTTAGAAAGCCTTTAAATATAAACATGAAGGCTGTAACCCACCATTTTGCTGAATTGGTGTAGGTGATCTTCACACACTTGTCAGGCAGCAGAAGGCACTAAATAGCACCTACAAAGCAGCCTCTGGCACCTGTTTCTCAGGAGCTGACTGATGCGTCAGGAATTCTGTGTCAGCACACAGCCTGGTTGAGGAGCAGTGAATGCAAATTTCCCCAGGAGCTCCCTAAAGCCAACATTTTCCATTTCCTATATGCTGGTGTTTTTTTTAACAAATCAGTCCAGAGGGTGTATCTATATGTACATATAGATAATATAGTCAGCTTACATTTTCCTCACATGTATTTGAACAATAATAATTTTTAAAAATTAGATGTCATCTGGAATCAACGAATGCATACTCACATGTCTTTCGTCTGCTTAAAGGCAACGGTTAACCTTTGTATATTTATGCACACATGCAATGAAACTGTCATGCCTTCCCGAAATTGCAATAAATGAAAATGTGCAAGGGTAAATTAAAGAAAAAACCCAGAAGAGTACATAAGCAATTTTATATTCAGTATTGCTAATACTTCATGGATCAGTAGTCTGCAAAAAAAGAGTTGACCCAGTAAGTTAGGATAAACACAGATTCTAAGAAAATATATGAAGGCGTATTTCAAATGAGAAATAAGAAAGGTTTAAAGTGAATCTTTACTGAAATCTGATGCCACTAAATAGCTTTGTTACCTTAGGCAGCCTATTCAACTTCTGCCTCAGCTTACCCATTTGAAGTATGAGAAATCATCTCCTTATCTGAATGATATCTGAATTTTCCTGAGAAGGTAGAATAGCTTAGGACAGAAGGGACTTTTTGAGTTTATTCAGTCTACTCTCTCTGCTCAGAGCAGGACCTACTTTGAAGACCTTAGATCCAACTTCAGAATGAAATCAGTTTGATCTGGACCTTACCCAGTCAAGCTTCGAGTATCTCCAGTGGTGATACTTGAACCTGCCCTAATTCTTTATGAACATTTATTTTCTCCAATTACGAATGGGAATTTCTTGCACTGCAGCTCGCATCCATTATCTTATCCTGTCACTGTGGAAAACGATCTGTCTCTGTCTCCCCTATACACTCCTATCAGACAGCAATCACAGCTCTTTCCCATCAGCCTGCCCTTCTGCAGGCTGCACAGTCCCACCTCTCACAGCCTTTCTTTGCACACTCTGTGCTCCCACCCTAACCAGGCTGTGTCCCACTGCTGGACTCCATCTGGTACCTCAGCCTCTCTCTTCTACTGAGGACCCCAAAACTGGGCACAGTGCTCCAGGTGCAGCCTCTCCACTGCCAAAGAGTGGAGAAGGATTGCTGCCCTCAGCAGTACTCCAGTGGTAAGCAGTCTTCAGCTGGGCTTCGTGGTCCTGGTTACAACTTGGTGGTCCTGCCAAGACATATTTTGAACTGCTCAAAGTCTAAAAATAACTGCAGAAATTGTTAGGTAGTATTTATGCAAGAGAGAATAACAACTTATGCTTTTTAATCCTACCCAAAAGATTTACTTAACTAAATTATCAAAATTTGAACTTTATCTCTAAAGAGATGTCAGAGACCTTTTAGAAAGAATATATTTATTATCATGATGTACTTACGTTGCTGCCAGATGGAAGACTTAGTCAGGGAATAAAAAACTTAATTTCATCATCTGAAGTGACAACTAAGCTTCTTCTTCCTATTTAAAAAGAATAAATGAGAAGACAATATATTTAATTAAAGAGCAAATCAGCATTTGTGATTGTCTTCAGTTAAAGCACAAGTCCCTCTCTCCCTTTCTTAATTTCTGTATTGCTATCCTTCACTGGATCACCTACCTAAAACATGGTTACTTATCACTCCCTTAACACAATCATGCTATCAGCACAACACAATTACCTCACATTTTTTATGCTTTATCATTTTCTTCCACTAGCTTCCTTCCAACAACTTTAGCTCCAGCAACGTGCAGCTATTGTAAAAACAGATTTGTTTATTTTACCTCCTTTTTAATAAGATCCTGGAGTACAGCCTTGCTGAGAATATTTTAGACAGTTTTGCCGTTCCCATTATATCAAACACATTCTTTTTACATTTTTCTTCTTCATCTTCTGCAGACAAGAACACAAATCTGCATACCTGCAAGCTTTCTTTCCAGGGGCAGTCAAGGCGTTCATACCTGAGCTGTGTCAGATACAGCACCCTCACAAGTGAGCTGCTCAATGCTATCTCATCTACAGTGGTGTAATACTCTAAAATCAAACACACTTTTCTACTGTCTGAATTTCTGGGCAGACTGGCAAACTAGCTTTTTACATTCCCAGAGATTTTGACAGTAGTAGTTAAATACACGTTTGAGGATTTGTCCAAATATGAATTTTACTTTTGATGGCTGTATTAATGGTAGCTTAAAAACATAGGACTAATATGAGATTTTCAGTTGTAGTAAATCTGGTCTCCTGCTATTCTAAACAAGGCTGACATACAATCTTGCTCATAAATATATCCTATTTCATTTTACATAGATTTTCTTTTTTTTTTCTTAATGCCCCATTACCATGGAAAGGTGTACCTGAAGATTACATCATGTTCTTCTCTCCAGCCCAACTGTACTCAGAGCCACTGAAAAATCTACTCCTTCTTGTACATAATCCTTTCACTTAGGCCTTTGGTTTTATTCTTTTCACTTCTTTCATTCCATTTCCTCCTACATCAAGTGATATAAATAGAGGACTTTTAACATCCTTTTAAAGAGAGACACTCCTCCCAAATCACCTCTCCACCTCTTTTGTTTCAGAGTTCACCTTCCACAATTGCAGATGATCAGGACTTTATACTATATCCCAAATGTAGTCTTCTCCATGGCCAGGCAGAAAGGTATTAATGACTCCTTCAGTCTTTTGGAAGTGTTTTGCCTGATACGTGAGGCCTTTCCATGGACCCAGCTTGACCGTAACTGTCTCCTGTATGTGTTGCAATTACAGCCAGAATATAAAGCCCAGCTCTGGTGAGAGAAAGAAGTCTGTGCTCAAAAGTATCCAAAGCTGAGGAACTGCTGCAGCTAGTGGGGGGCTGAGGAGATTTTTCTTAGCACATCAGTTGATGTTAGTTGAGAAAAACACATTGATGATGTAGGAGAGTAATTTGTAATACAATACGGCTTTTACATGTTAAGGTCCTTAAATTTCATGACAGTGGGCGCAGAGTTACAGAGCGTTAGATTGTGCAGTTCAACACTGCAACAACTGCCAAATATTGTTACCTTCTGACAGATGCCTGTCCAGTGGGCTGAGAAAGGCAAATCAGTCTCAGCCCAGCTCTCACCTGAAAAGTCATCTTCATTAAATGCTTCATACGATAAATTTGCACTAAGTGGTGATTGTAGAAGAGACAGAGATTGAATGGATGTTTTGTGTCATTTCTTTCCTGCCTCCAGGCAATCCCTCTTGGTCATGGTCGAGATATTTTGCTGAGAAGTAAAGACAGGGGTGTTTATCTTCCCTCCCTGTACCCAGCTGTCTTTTGGGGAGGAGCAAATAGAGATTAAATGCTTTTCAGACAGAAGTTAGTCAGGTGAATTCATTTTGCTTCAAATTCTTTTTATATGCTTATATCTCACACTATGTTTGCAGGGAGATATACACATTTTTCAAAATTCAAGACTGTTATTGCAGGTGTCATGTGAAAATTTTACCATTTACATGCAAGACAGCCTAACAGACAGGAGCAGGGGGGAGAAGAAGGAAGGAAACTAAAATTGCAGAAATCTCATTTACCTTTCCACAGAAGCTAGGCCCCAATTATTTACTTTCTTTTACACTTGTGAAACATTATTTTGTGCATGACATTACACCTTACTTGGATGCATACTCATTTCCAAGTCAGACTAAGGTATCTTAGCCTCACAAATTGTCTTTAAATACCAATTAAATAAATATTTCATTGTCTAAGCATTTATTTGTTTGCTCATCATTTGCTAGGTATTTGCATGCCTAGAGAAGAGGAGACTGAGGGGAGGCCTCATTGTGGTCTTCAACATCCTCACGAGGGGAAGAGGAGGGGCAGATACTGATCTCTTCAGCCTTCTGACCAGTGACAGGACTCGAGGGCAAGGATTGGCATAAGTCTGAGACAGGGGAGGTTTAGATTGGATATTAGGAAAAGGTTCTTCACCCAGAGGGTGGTTGGGCACTGAACAGGCTCCCCAGGGAAGTGGTCACAGCACCAAGCCTGACAGAGCTCAAGGAGCGTTTGGACAATGCTTTCAGGCACGGGGTGGGACTCTTGGGGTGTCCTGTGCAGGGCCAGGAGTCGGACTCGATGACCCTTGTGAGTCCCTTCCAACTCAGCATATTCTATGATTCTATGATTTTGCATTTTATACCTCTTCATACACACAGTTAAAATGCATAAGAAGGGACAAAAGAAATGTAAAGGGTATTCCTTTGGGGGCCCTAGAAGTATTACACACATTCAATTTAAATTCACAAGGAAACCCTTTTCCAAATTTCCTGGTTTATTTTCTCAAATAATATGTGTATTCCTCATCCAGTAGAACAATAAAATAAAATAGGCACAAAAATATTTCAATGCTTAATTATAACATTTTGCTGCATTATCTGTGTATTTTCCTTTGATTCTTGAGTGCCTACACAGAATATCCCAAAGATTTCATAAACCTTCAGCTTCACAGTAATTGACCTGAAACATTCAGGATCCTAGCACAGGAGATGAGGAGACAGTGGGTAGATAGCAATAGTGAATCATAGAATGATTTGGGTTGGAAGGGAACCTAAAGACCCTCCAGTTACAACCCCCTGGCCATGGCCAGGGCCACCTTCCACAAATCAGATTACTCAAAGTCACATCCAACCTGGCCTTGAACATTTCCAGGGATGGGGCCTCTATAGCTTCTCTGGAATTCTGTGTTCCAGTGCCTCACCACTCCTCACAGGAAAGAATTTCTTCCTGATACCTCATCTAATCTCTTTCAGTTTGAATCTGTTCCCCCTTGTGCTTTCACTACCTGTTCTTGTCAAAACCCTCTCTCCACCTTTTGTAGGTTCCCTTTAGCTACTGGAAGGTGCTATTAGGTGTCCCTGTTAGGTGATCCTTCTCTTCTCCAGGCTGACCAACCCTAACTCTCCCAAACTCTTCTCACAGGAGAAGAGTTCCTCCCCTCTAGTCATCTTCATGGCCCTCCTCTGGGTTTGCTCCAACAGATCGATGTCCTGTGCTGGCGACCCCAGAGCTGGATGCAGTTCTCCAGCTGGGGTCTCATAAGAGCAGAGCAGAGGGCCAGAATCCCCTGCTTTTACCTGCTGTCCATAAAAAAGCCCAACCAAACCAAACCAAACTAACAAACAAACAAGAAAACACCAACAAAACACCCACCATTAAATTTATAGTACTATAAGTGCTGTAAAAGAAAGGAGATTGGTCCAATTGGACTGAAATAAAAAAACCTCAGAAAGCAGAGTGTTTAACTGGAAAATCAACGCGTGTTGGCAATAGCAGGAGTTATAGGAGAAAGAAAAAAAATAAGATTATATCAGAGTAACTGAAGTTAGAGGGAGGGAAAGTCACATGGGGACAAAAAAAAATTACCAGAAGAAATTAATGTGTTGACAAGGCTGCTACTGAAACCTGATTGTCTCATTCGTGGTATGAAAAAGAATGCCAGAGAATGCCAGTATTAACAATGAGAGTTACATGTACAATGAATGGCAAAATTATATGCAAACTTCAAGGTGAACTTTTTGAATTACAGGACTTGTAAGGAGCTGCAGCAAGTTGATGTGCCAGGCTTATTAGCATTCCACAATCCCTGCATGGGAAACATTCCCTTTTGTACCATGAATTCAAACTTTTACACCTCCTAGAATGATTTTATTCAGAGAGCTCTATTGCTGGGGTATTTTTATTATTTTTAATGGATAAAAGAAATTGAAAAGTAAAGGACACACAATCTAAATGAAAGCTAGCTAACAGTCTCCTTGCTAAGAAATGCATGGAATTATTTCTAAAGCCTGTTCAGAGAGCTAAAAGACTACAATTTTCAAGCTACAAGATCATTCTTAAATCTTTGTTAGACTGCAGATGAATACATTTGCAAGGAGAAAGTCAGAATGAACAAAGCATCCATACTTAAGAAATCTCCTATGTAGCAAGTCCGCCCAACTATTAATGAAGGAAGCACAATTTACCACCCTTGGCAACAAATAAAAATCAATTATTTTTGTGACTAATTTTTTAAAGAATTTGATTTCTTTATCTGCTTCTAGAATTCTTTAGCTCATTTCCTTATAAAGACATGTTGACAAGAATGCGATAAAACATTAAAAACATGCAAACCAACCATTTCCGATACTGTTGTATCACTGAATAATTCAACAATTCACAAAGATATAGATATCAAATGGGTCCTTCTCCTTCTCCAGCAATACGTATTAGGATTTTACAGAGCACAGGCTTAAACCTCAATGCATTTACTGAAAAAGGGGGGGATGTTGAAGGGCAGGAAGAGGATACACATTCCTTGCATATTCAGTTTGGTCTGAACTATGCCCACATCAAGTATCTGCCAGTTTACTGACTCCTACTTGTGCAGTTCTGATCACCACCAAGCGATGCTGAGCATTGATCATCAGGCCATTTCTCTGTTCTGAACAGGACTTTTTTTTTTTTCCAGATGAATCTTTGGAGGTAGGCTGTGCACAACCAGGGAATGACAAAAGGCTGTTTAGCAGGTTTGGGCAGGGCCTGGTTTTGGTACTGGTTTGATTTTGCACTTAACCACACTGGTCATGACCTAATACTTGTTATTAATCAAACCTGTAGGGTTAAGCCCCTTGAACACTACTCAAAGGGCTGTGGACTTCGTATTACCTTTAGATAACCCAAGAAGATTATGGCTTTACAGAAATATCTATTTCACTACTTAGATTAAATTCAGTTTAACTGGTAAAGCTTTGTCTTTAATTCCTGCTGCAAATCATTACCTCCAATCACAGGGTGTAATAATCTATTTTGCCAATTATACCTTTTTTCATTTCTCTGCAATTCATCATTATTATTTGATTTTTAGGTATAAAATGAAAAGTACTAACCAACAAAATTACTTAGGACCATAATGACCTAGCACAATGAAGCCATTCATCATCAGTACCAAGTCTCATTCTGAACAGATCATACAAAGAGTTTCAATTAACGGCTTTATACAAGTACTTCCGTAAAACATACATTAAACACTGTGCCTGATTCTGGGGGCTGCTGAGTTTGAATTAATAACAGCTGGAAGTCTTTTATGCCACTCAATCTGGATCAGAAGTAGCTGATCAGCCCAATCAGACCCATTTAGGAAAGTCTTCACCCCAAAAGTCTTTATGCATAGAAATGTCTCACACAATTTAGCAGGAATACATTGAAAAACTGTGGCTCCCAAACTAGAAATGTCAGTTAGGGCATGCTGGGAGATGAGAAGAAACTGAAGAGGAGGAAGAAGTTGACACCAATCATTAGGTACTCTTTCATGATATCATTTCCATGCATGCATAGTTATTTGCAATTTACATTTGTTTATAGTAAGGTAAGAGAATCCACAAACAAGAGGACAACCTTAATGCAGAATTGCCTATTGGCTATCACAGAAACCCCTCCTCCTAGCAATATTATAATGAACTCATACACATGTATCTAGTTTGATAATTTTGGCAGCAATTCATTTCTTAATTTAATCCTGTTACCAGATCCCTGCACAGATTCCTTCTTTCACAGCACAGATAACAAAGCATTTTTTATCCTTCACTTAGACATGCATACAATTAATATATAGAAGTTTCAATAAGGATGTATCAAAGGCAAGCCATGACAGGCAACATTGCACATAGGCATTGAATTGTCCCATTTCCAAAGTGTGTATTAAATAACACATTGCCCAGAGAGGTAGTAGATGTTCCATCCTCTGAAACATTCAAGGCCAGGTTGGACAGGGCTCTGAGGAAACTGGTCTAGTGGAAAGTGTCCCTTCTCATTGCAGGGATTGGACTACATGACCTTTAAATGTCCCTTCCAAACCACATTATTCTATGATTCCAGGATTTGAACAGGAGACTGCTAAAAGGGACGTGTCATTTCTAGATGAGTGACAGCTAAATTGTATTTCAATTCACTGGTTTAAGCAACCAAATACATCTGCCACACTCCACAAATAGGTGTTACTTGATAAATATAATCTCTTTCACAATGGCACTCCTGTCTTACACAAAGTTACACAAAATTAAATAAGTAGCTGTATAAAACCCTTATCTTTTTGGTTCTCAGTGGATGAATTACTTAATATCATTACACTAAGGCATTAGCAAAGAATGTATTTTAATTGCAATTGCTGACTAAAAGACCCCAGACTTTTCCTTAAAGATATTGAACATCCTCTGTACAAAACACCTCCATTTGTATTGAATACCTTACAGCATTTTGAAGACCACTAGCACATCCACAGCACAAAATATTTCCATATCAACATGCATCAGGATGCTTTGTAACCAATGAATTTTGCAGCTTTAATTTCTAACATTTTCCACATATACTGAAAGTCACTAGACAAAACAAAACATATTGGGCTGTCACCATGTAATATGATGGCCATGAATTTACACTGTGGTTTACTTAACATTTTATTCTATCTTTATGTAAGTTGTTCTGTCTCTTTTTAATGATATAAATGAACATAATCTTAGTAGAAGCACTGTGTTGCATTAAAGACCAGGTTTATATGCATATGTCACAGACTTGGTCATAACTTTTTTAATACCAAAAGTGGAAAAGACTCTTCTCTTTTAGTGGTGATGTATCAGCTCCAGTAAAACTGTTATCATAATTTCAGAGACCACGTGTAAGTTCAGAGGTGCAGAGAAGAAGAGAGGCTCAAATAAACAGCCGATGGTTAGAGTTATTTGTTAGTTATTTGAACCAGTTTTCCCACCTCCAGGTATTTGAGTAATTCTAGAGTATAAATCTTTCTGTCATACTTCCAAGGAGCAAGTCTAAGGAATTACCTATTCTAGGCTATACTTCACATTTTTTTGAAGGAAAAGAAGTATCAAGAGCTGACTACTCTAGCCCATTACAAAGAGGAGCCAGGTAAAGAAATCTCCACATATATAAATTTAATTATCTGGTGACCAGTCCAAATAATTCCTAATACTATGACTGAACTATTTCTAAGATACATATACCAATGGAAAGGAATAATGTTCTGAAGGTTACTGTCATGTAAACCTGTTCTGTTGACATGTATATTGTGCTAGGAAGGCAGCTTGAAGGCATCCTTTTATTTGTAACATGCCTATTCCCATTACTTTGATTGAAATGAGCAGTTTAACTTTTTGTCTGCATGACCCTTGGGTCAGCACATCACAGTTGGCCAAGCACAATGCACTTGCCAGAGCTTGTAACATTAAGGTTTCATGCATCAGCATTTCACTGCAGTCATCTCTCATCAACATTGTTCTTCCTAGGATGTTCTCACCCCAAAATTTCTTGGCTTTGTGCATGTGCTTGTATCACAGACTCCACAGTGGAGGTTTTCAGTGATACATACTCAAAGGGAAATAAATGACCAATAGATATGATGTGAGTATTGTGGATTTTGATAAAAGAAATTTTGGGGGAAAAAACAGTCAAGAAATTAAATACAAAGATCATGAAAGAAATCCAGGACTTGAATTCTCCATGTACTAACAGGTAAATGCAGGTCAAGCACACTGGCATGACACTCCTTTTTGCTGCGGCCAAACACCATCATCTCTGGAGTTAACTGGCAGAACATCTGCATTAAGATCAATTGCTTCAAGATACTTGCATATGCCATAGAGTCCTTGTGATAGTTTTAGATTCAGTCTGTATGCTGGACATGCTCTGTGCCTTTCTGAGATCTCTGCAACCATGAAAGAAGAGTGATTGTGTGTCTAGGCTGACCAGATGATGTAGAAGAATTAGGCACCAGGATGCCAGCATGTCTGTGGCCTGACTGAGGCTAACCAGCAGGAAATGTAGGAAAGCAGAACACACCTTTGCTTTTGCCACTCAGATAAAACAGGTTTTAGCTCTGTGTCTGAATTTGAGGGTGGGGAAAAGGCAATTTCATTTACAGAACGGAATGTTTTTTTTCTAAGTGTAGATGCCATCTTAAAGAAGAAAATATATAACAATACTTTGAAAGTGACACCCCACATGCAACAACTTTGCTGTATTTTTAAAAGACAGTCTGTGCCACAACAAGAAAATCTCTTGTTTTAAGAAGCTCTGATTTTCTAATCCTTGTTTTCTGATACTTGTCTTAAGAAACAACACGCCTGCTTGACATAAAGAAACCATTATTAATGCACGGAGGAAGAGGACAGGAGGTCTGCTGAATGCCTGAGCCTCTCCACCCTGGTTTATGACCAGAAGTGGATTGGCTCTATCTTTAACTAAAGCTCATAACTCTTGCTCACAATAATAACAAGCAAACAACCTCAGCTGTTAAACTGATAACCTCAGAATCAGCCTAGCATGACTACACGAATCCATTTTAAAACCCATTTAACTCTGGTGCTAGCTATAAATAAACACTGTAAAGTTTTATCTGAGGTCAAATATCTCTGAGAGTTTGTGTAGCAGTTGATATGGTTATAGCACTGGAGGGTTCTCCAAAAGCACACTGCTAACTGACCACCCAGCTACACATTCAATGAAAATCAATGCTAAAGCAGGTGCTGGTTTTCAGTGCAGAGTGTTAGCATTATCACTGACCTGTCATTGATCTGATGTAAAAGTGTCATATTGAAAGAGAGTTCATCTAAAATAAAGAGATTCATGTAACTTTCACTTTTTTTGTAAAGCATACTGGGTAACCACTCCTGGAATTGAAACCATCTGTGTAATTTTTGAGCAGACACAAAAATAATACTAGTAGCATTTCTTTCTTAACCTGAAATCCACAAGATCAAGCTTTTAGAAAATTTATTTAGACATTTATGTATGAAAAAGTTCACTGGGCAACAAGAGCTAAAAAAAGCAATTTTTTGTACTAACCATGGATTTTGCTGCAGCCATGCTGCAGTTTACCAAATAATTTCAGAATGCATGTTATTTATAACATTCTACTATGAAAAAAAAATCAGGTAATAATGCTATGTTTCTGAACATCACGCTACATCAAATTCTGATATTCAAATACCCCCTCTATATATGTGATACTCTTTATGAATTTGTGCTTTCCGAGAGAGAGAGTTAATACTTGCAACTCTGCAAGTGGTTTTCCCTTATCTCTGGTGGTGAATTTCTGAATACAGTACAGGTTAAATGTAGTTCTTAGAAAATCCTTCACAAAGCAAAGGTTGCATTTCAAATTCTTTGTAAACTAAGGAAAACAGATTACAGATTTGCAGCACTTGAGAGCACTTACAAATAATAGAAAGCACAAAAATCAACTATAAGTTCATAAACTCCACAAACCCCAGCTTCTCTTGAATTCTAATTTGAAACATGAAGATATTTTACACCTTCAACCCCTAAAAGTCAGCTTATATTTTGGTTTTTTTTAATCCAACTTGTTATGAATTTACAAGGTGATGGATTACTCTCAGAACCTTTAATGCATATTAGGTTTACTAAGGTAAGAGAAACCCCAACTGATATTTCACAAAGCTGGCTGAGGACTGTAGACTCCATAAGCCAAATGCCTGTTCCCTCTGAGTATATCTCAGCCTCCCAAAGGCACCATAGACTCTTCACTTTTCTCTGAAGCACTAAGCTCAGATGTTTGTGAGAAACAAGATATTACAGCTGATGGACCATCAGTGCTATCTAATAGGTAAAATCATAATTAAGAAAGAAACATTCAGGGCAAAAAGAAGTGGTAAAAGTAGAAGGCTTCAAACATTTAAATATGTGCACATGAAACCATTTTACTAGTACAACCTTTTTAACCTGTTTCACAGCAAGGAATTTATTATATTCTGACAGAGTTAAGAGGGACCAGTAACCACTTTTCTCCCAGAAAGTATTTACGCTATTTCTTACGATTGACTTTCCATTTTGGCAAGAAGGCTTCCAGTAAAAAGAATAGACTTTGAGAGGTTTTCTTTGAGGAAAAAGGGAGAGAAGAGGACTTGAACAGATGAAGATGTTCAGATTTTCTAGTGGTGGTGGAAAGCTGTATGTGAGGAATTAAGGAAGAAAGAAAATTTGATGAAAAGCTGATGTATAACCAGAAGCATGACGTAAAAAAGCTGCTTTTCTCTCCAAGATGTTAGAACTATCCCATGGTATGGCAATTCCAATAAAAAGACAGCTGTTTGAGGCACAATCCTTATCCTTTACGGGTTTGTGAGGTTTTAGAGTTTTTTTTGTTGTTGTTCTTGTTGTGTTTGGTTTTTTTAATAGCAGGCCGGAAGTGCTTTTTTAATTATTTACATATCTGAGTAAAGCAAATGTTTCTATATGAAGAAAGAAACACAGTATGTTTTAAGGAACTGTATTTCATTTTTAAAAGGGTTTTCATCCTTTTGTCAAACTTGCAGTGGTAAGCATGGTCTCCCTCATTTCCATGCTGAAAGCTTTCCTAGTTCATCAAACTTGTTGAGAGAAAAGACTGTTGTTCTGCTGTTATCCACCTGCTCTGATCCAGTATAATTTTTTTAAAGATGAAACAATGAAAAAAATGGTCACATGACTTGAGACCACACAATTTGAGATAAAGAACAAATAGCCACAGAAATATGTATAATTCACTTTAAGATGGTCCAAAGTTGAGCTTAATGAATAGCTGTCTCAAGGTTTAGAAAATGTTTTCTGCATGAGTAGTTACAAATTAGAGAATAAGCAGCTAACATTTGTGTTGTGACCTGGTTATAGGCTCGAAAAAGCCTTCCTGGGTTACTGAGATTGTTCACTTCTTTATTGTCATTCATTTTTGATGATGGAACTAGATCAGAAAACTAGTTCCTGACTTCTAGGAATATTTCCTTTCCTATACTCATGTAGAATATACTATCTGACCAAAGTAGTACTGTACTGTAATGTCTAAGGAAAGATGTGGTGCCAACCTGATGTCCTGGGCTAGGCAGGAATATTCCACTCAATTATGCTTGTTTGCAGCCCCATATCTGAAGAGAGGAATGTCTCACTGCATGCTTGCCTTCCAAATGAGAACCATTCCCCAGTTTCATCGCTTCTTCACCACATTCGCCAGACATTGCCTGGCAATTTCAAAGAGCTCTTACCAGAATCCTCATGGTTCAGGTGAAGTTCAAAGTTCTGCATCAACCCCAGTACCATTTGCAGTTAAACAATACTTTTAAACAATAATTATCAAATACCCAGATATTAAGTATTTTGTGATGACAGTCAAACAGAAGTAACTGGCAGAAAACCCCCCAGCAACTAGCTTGTCTTGATGACTTATGCCCACTATCTCCTGGAAGATTAGAGAGCACCTACTTGCTTCCTCAAGAGACCATCTAGAGCAGCTTCCCAGCAGGTCACTTGAGCATTTTTAAAAGCATTTAATGGTAAACCAAGAGAGTAATGGGAATCCTTGTGATAGAAATCAGAACCTAGTAAATACACAAATTAAAGAAGACAAATGTTAACACAATTTATAATGTATATATCATTAAAATAAGAAATATATGAAATAATTTGGAATAATATATACAGAATAGAGCTTTAAGTAGCTGAACACAGATACCAGATTTTTGCTTTTCTTTTTCTGATTTAGGTTTACCATTACTGATTTGAGGGATGCTTACTATATAAAGGAAGCTTGCGGAGAACTGCCTTTATTAGGAACCTAAATCTCCTATATGTACTCTGGAAGATGATCAAGACCTCATTCTATAGATGTAACACAGACTCTTATACCCTCTTCAAGTATGTAGTCCAACTGTATTTCGTGCATTGATATTTTTGGCTGTGTGATTATTTTTAGGAAACTGGTTCTTTGCTGTTGCTGGCTTGGGCTGTGTGCAATAAACTAAGGACAGACTGGAACCAAGAATCAATAATATTCAATTCATTGAGCCTGTGGTAGCACACTTTCCCCCTTCTGTTTGCATTTTCTAACCTTAAATGCAGCCGCAGTTGACAGCTGAGAGGATTCATGTTCTTCTAGTATCTTGAGGACAATATACAAGTGCTATGTCATTATTAATAAAATCTCAAGAGAAAAATATCTTTGCCCTTTAGATATTTATATCGAAGGAGACAAACTCTGGTGAGCCAGAGATGGTGTGCATCAATGGGACCAGCAGGAAAAAACAGGCATGCTCTCAGGCTCGAGCAGATATACTCACCAGCAGATCTGACAATTAAAAATCTCCTGCAAAACACAGGTTAAACAAAGGCCTTCGTTCCCTGTTTTAAGGTTTAGTTACACTGCATTTATGTTGAGGCCAAAAACTGGTGTGGGTTTTTTCCCTCAGATGGTCTAAATAAGAGATATTAACTGTATCTTTGTTGGGATGCTGTTGCATCTTCAGGCTGTTGTCACAGATACAAGACAACCAACCTTTATCTATTCATCATCAGTGTGAGTCTGATTAGAAATACAGGTGGAAATGCCTAGAAATCAACAAGGGTAAACAAAAAGACAGATGACTCTGTGTCTTCCTTAGTTTCAAAACAGATGTGCCAACTTAACACCCTATACCTAAGTTTTGATTAAACACTGAGTACCTGCTGTTCCTCTCAGCTTATCCTCTCGCAAATAGCAGATAAAGTCCTCAACTTAACTGCAGTTTATGAGAGCTTTAAGTTTACTTTTTGTGTCGTTTATTTTAGGGGTACCTCAGTCCACTTTTTATAAGCCAATATAGGTTCTTTACATTAGACTTAAAAACCCAAACACAACCACATAATTCATAAAAATTCCTCTTAGGTATACATCTGGAGAGATGAATACCTCAGTATGAACCCCAGGTTTCCTGTGATTGCTTTTGCATTGTTTGTAACAAACATTTAAGGCATTTGTTCAGCAGTAGGATGTTCCACTTATTTCTCCTACCCTAACCCCCTCTTAATTTATGAAAAGGATGAGCTTGCATCTCAGGAGGAAATGTGCCTCACTCTGTTTTTTCCTGCCACACTATTTATTCTCTCATTGATTTATTTACTGGAGGGCAAACATATTGTGCACAGTTACTTGTGATGCTCTGCCACTGAGATGCTGGTTCTGAGCATGATATAAAATTGTTGATATTACTCCTAAGGGTCAGTGCTTGCCCTCCAAAGAAAAAGTGTTTTGTTTTTTTAATTTTGGGCAGTTATGTCTCATTTCCTTACATTTTCTACACTCCTGTTCCCCCTACTTACTAAGTTGTTGGGCTACTTCAAAAGTAGCACCTATAAGGCCAAGTTGATTTACTTATAGAATCTAATTCTACTTTGGAAATGGCAATCCCATGAGTGTTCTTGCTTTTAAACTATTTTTCTGTGAACATTTGTACATATGTAAGTGTGTTGTGTGTGTATATAATTTTGTTTTAAGACTAATCTGTCTTCAACAAAAAAGCCTGTATACTTCCATGTTAGCACTGAAATAGCTTAGTTAATATGTTGTACATTTCTGCATGCATTTTGCTGCAGAAAATTGTACAGCAGCTGCTACCTCAGTAATGTTTCCAGTTAAGGGAAAAAAGAATCCAGTCTGCATCATCTAAACTTGTACATTCCCTCAGAATTAAGGTTAACAATAAAAATTAGATCAGAAGCCTTATGAGATGAAAAATTCCCATAGGTACTTCCAACAGCTGACATTCATAATCCCTTTAATACACATCCAGAAAACCAAATGGTAACAAGTAAAAAGTTTTCAGAATTCTGCTATGCTTGTGTTTATTTACTCAAAGGGTACCTTTTTTTCTCCCTCATATATAACTAAAGGATCCTGGGCCATGGCTGAGGCTTCTAGGTGCTAATGAAATAGAAATAACTGGGGAGGAGAAGAGATTTGCATCCATAAACAGACAGAGGGACAGAGCGCACATGATCTTACAATGCTTGCCATAAATAAATATTTGAAAAACACAGTAATTGCTCTATACTACCAATATACTTCCTTCTTAGAACGGAACCTCTGTGAATCATGAAGGCTAGTGCTATTGAAGGCATGACCTGATAAACTGGTGCTGACAATTTTAGCTTTTAAGAAAGGAAGCTTTTAGAAAAACTTATTTGCTTGCTGAGTGCAGCACCATCGCAGAAATAAAAGCTGTAAGAAAGGGAGCACAACATGCCTAGGGAAAAGGTGTCACAATTTTAGGGCTGCCAAGTTTTAGAATGGGAGCTGGGAGGTAGGAGGAGGGGGAAGTGGAAATAAGGAAGAGTTTTACTAACTTTGTATTCATACAACGAAGCTCTCTGAAACGACTAGCCAGTTGGAGAGGGGAACTGTCTGCCCTGGAAGTGGGTTATGGTAATTCCAGCATGGGCGGATGGGGAAAGGAAGGTCAGGAGACAGAAGTCAGGAGGGCATGTACAAACATATCTGTATTCTGCTTTCAAGTGTGCTGCTGGCAGTTCTCCGCTGCTTCTCACTCTGCACTGCCTCTCTCCGGGGCTGAGCTGCCGGCTTCCCTGTGTCCTCTGCTGCTCCCGCTCGTGTTCCCAGTGCACAGGCTGGAACACTTCCTCTGCTCTGACTGTGCTCTTGGAGTCATAAGTCCCCCTCAGAGGGACAAGGGGGCCAGGATTTACAGCAGGATGTCAGCTCTACGTAGGAGTCTGACATTTGCGGGTAGGAATACTTTAAATGTGCTTTAAACGTGCTTTAAACAGCTCCTGGTAGCATGCACAGGTGCAAGCATTGATAAACATACCGTAATTATGGAGATGATTTTCCTGTGCCACACTCAAGGGAAGAAAAAAATAATTTTTAAAAGCATGGAAGAAAAGAAAAAGGGGATTTCTGTAAGTTCTAAAATCCTTTCTTTGTTACTCTGAAAAAAAAATATTATTTCTGCCTCACATCTTCCTCCTTGCAACCTCAAATAAACCCAAGTAAAATACTGGCACTGCTAGTAATATTAATCAAGCTACAATTCAAGTGAAAAGGAGATTATTATTTGATTTTTGATTCTGATATTGGTATTTGACTCTGTCATGTCATACATTACTTTATGGAATGTCTATTAGCACATTCAGCCTGTTAAGTGAAGTTATACCTGGTCCAGTTGAGTTGGGAGTCTGATCTGAGAGGTAAGAAGTAAGCAAGAGAAACAGATTAAGAGAAGAGAGGGAACTAGCCAGACTGTAATCATAAGGAAACATGCAATTCAGAAATGCAGTCACTATTTCAACATAACACTGTAAGGGGGAGGCCCTAGCACATCCTGGGGACACAAAGTTTTGCTCTGCCTTGGGACACCCAGGGTTCGGCACAGAGAACAAGCTTTGGTCTCTGATCAGATTATGCCTCATTCTCCTCATAAGCATTTCTTACTTAATAGAGTTTGTCTGTAACAGAGCCTAAGAGGACTATTATTAAAAGATTAGGCTGCCTCCATCCTCTTGCTTAATTAATTTTTCAGTGTAGAAGGGAAACTCCACGGTCCCCAGTCTATCGCTGAGGTAACATATTACAGTACGTGATCACAGTCAGGCTTCTGAGCCTCCATGGACATCTGTGTGATGAGCAAATCATTCTGTAGCCACTTCAAGGTCAGCCAAGTAATGGACACATTAAGAACTGTACATCAAGCTAACCAGGGAAAAGAAAAAGCCACACACTGGATTCTAGTCCTTTGAGATGAAAATAAAACCAAATTTCTTGGGGGAAAGGTCTTGTACTAAGATAGTCTTTTTACAGAAAGTAGAGAATAACAGATGCAAAATTTTCACTGGAATATTTAAAGAAAATTTTATGCCAAAAAAGGGTTCATGTTGTTTCTAGATGGAAATTTGCATTGAAAAATCTTAAGCATGGGTAGAAATGAACCAGGCACTACATGTTGTCCTCAGATAGCCAATGACCCCGTATGAAGGGCATTACTTTATCACTCTTTATTACTTTATTGTCACTCAGGTGACATTACCAAAGTCCTGGCTCTCAAGCAATTAATTTAACTCTTCTTCTTCCCAGTCCCAGGTAATAGTTTTTCCACTAGGCTGTTGCCTCCAATTCCTCAAAACAAGCTGAAAGGTCTTGACTTCCTCCTGATTTAGCATAGGGACATTTCTGAAAGTTTTTCATCAGGTTAGCAGCCCTTTCACTGTGACTTCCTAGCCAACACATTTCACTGTGAAACAGAAGGGGAGAATGAGGATATCTAACTGCTCAGTGTTACTGTGCAGAGTGAACACTCAGCTACAGGCTGTGTCAAACAGAGAAGAGTCCTGTCCCTGTGAGTACTGCCCTCATCTTTTATTCTAATTACTCACGTGGGTTTACTGGGGCACTTGCAGGTGAAACATGGGATCTGAATTTTGACAGCTAACAAGACAGGCATTCTAAGCCACATGCATATAACTCAAAGAAGAAAAGGTGACAGACATCACATTTTCTTGATATGTGACTTGGTCATAGCCACCAAGCAGGTCAGTAAGGAAGATGCTAGACAAAACCACTAGCTTAGTCTGTATACCAACAAGGAGATAATTTCCTTTTTGCCATTTGTGTGACACCAAGTTCCAGGTCACCAGCTATTTCAATGCATCAACACATTGCTCTATCAACAAAAATAAGTTAAAACTTATAAAAAAACCAAATAAAGCTGAATTATTCCCAATTACACTTATGTAGCCTGAAACTATACCTGTGTAATGAATGGCTGCCCACAGCTCCTTGCACTTCCTTACCAGTACTTCATCTACACAGACAGGCCCTTGTGCAAAGGTTCATCCAAGGAGAAGATCTGTCAAGTATACGGTTTTACTCAATCTAATAAATACTTGTATCTGCACCAACAATTCCTCATAGGTAAAAGCAGAGCTAATCTTGATGAGGCCCTTAATTCAAACACTTAAATCTTTCCATTTGCCAATTGCCCTTTTTCAGGCAAAATGTTACTAATTCCTTACATCAGAAGGCTATAATGAGGATTTATACATAAATGTTTGAATCTTCTCATACATTAGAGGAAAAGATGAACGCAGAAATTTCTACAGAAATGTAAATCTAACTTAACAGTCTTTCCAGATTCAGGTCAAACATCACTGACTATTCTTGTGCTCACAGTTCAGCTCCTCTCTGCAAAGGTAACAAAATTCATCTCGACATGTACATAAAAGTATAATCACAAACGTTACTATTGTGTACTAAAATGTTAATGTTTTGCCATGAAAAATGTGTGTTGCCTTGGCAGCATTTTTATTATTTCTGTCCCACCATGTGTTTGTCATTTAAAAAGCTTTGCTTTTTAAACCTGAAAATATGAAAAAGCCAGACTCCTGAAAAGCCATGTGTAGAAAAAGGCAAAGCCCACACACATTTAAAATTTTGACAGTTTCAGTACAACATAATGGGCTGTAGAATGAAAAAAAATATTAGTTACCTTTCCTTCCCATAAAGACCCTTAAAGTTGTATATGCACAGTTTAAATTTCAAGAATACAGGGAGAAGCTCTTTCCACTATAGGCCCAGGTCCCTGTAGGTGAGAGAGTTCTCTACTGGACATTAGGAGTATCAAGAATTGTATTTTTCTAATGTTGAAAATTTATTCTATACCCATTTCTTTCATGAGTGGAATAAAAAAAAACCTTCAACAAAAATTTCAGCAGCAGATGGTGCACACTTACATGAAAATCAAGCATGTTTTACCAGCATTTTTGTTTTGCTTTGTTTCTTGCTAAGTATAACTCGACAAAAGATGCTTTGACAATAAAGAACTTCAAAATGTATACTTCAAAATCTCCAAATTACAAAACTGCCTTAAATTAGATTTTTACCGTGTTCTGAGTTTTAACTTTAACAATATTCTTCACTCATATTTTATAGTTTCCTTTCGCAACTGTGATGACTAGAATTTTTTTCATTGTAAATTCTACTAAAAATTTAATAATGTTAGTTTCTGAAGAGGGCAAATTTAAAAAGACAACTTGATGGGAATGATTGTGATAAAACTTCAGAACTACATGCTTTTAATCTTCTGAGCAATGAAACTTCTAGGACCTTTGACCAAAAAAATCCAACAAACAAACCAAAACCAAAAAAATGCTAAGGGAAAGAATGTAAACAACAAGCAAGGGCAAACAAATTTTCACATCAAATATATCCTAGTACCAGCAACGAGTAATTCTTCTTTGGATCCAAAGACCTAGTTATAGTCTTCTATTAAAGTGCTTTCTGACAAAGTCTTTCCATAAGCTACCCATTTCCACAAGCCATTCTCCTTCTAGAACAAAAACACCCTTTTTGTAAGTTCAACAGCTGTTCAAGTTTGGTTCAACGTAAAGGGAAAAGTCAGACCTAAAATTCCTGCAATCAGCCAAACTAGACAGTCATATCTCAGAAGTGTTAGCATTTTCCAAATCTGCCAGCTAGTGACAGACCATGTGATGGGAATATAGCTTAGCCCTAGGAAGTGACTCAGCAAAACATTGACATATGTATGTGTTCTCCCTCTAGAAGAGCTCAAAGCAATTTGGAGAGAGACTTAATCTTCTACTGCAATAGAGTAGGACATCACAGAGTGTGCTGTGCATTTGTTTCTGTCTGTTTTATTTTTTTTTAATTAGGTTTACTGTATGTGAGTCATCATAAATGTTTCCTTCCTTTTATCTTCCTTAGGAAAAAAAGAGAGCTTTTAACTATTTGAATCTCTAAATTGGCAGGATTACTTAGAACTTTTAAAAGGCATTATAGACAAGTGTTTTTAAGGCACCATGTTTCTTTACTGTCCCAGATAAACATGGCACAGAGTTAATCATTTTGTCAGTGTCACGCCAACAATAAATCCCCTAGATTTTTGATGAAGTTTCTCTTAAAAAAAGACACTTTTTTAGAGATGTGTTTAAGAGAAACAAAATAACCATGAATGCTTCTCTAGCTATGTTAGCATTCTTTGCTTGGATAGTTGTGCTTATTTATAATTCTGACTCATGGGAGCACATGCTCCGACTATACCAAATAATTTTAAACATAACAAGGTTCAACGGATTATTTTTATTGTTAATGGGAAAAGGTCTCATTGGAAGATTTTCCTGTGCTTATATGATACTATTTCCTAATGAAAATCGGATAAACTCTACTTACATTCTGTATAGTGTAGTTAAAATAATTTACAACTGCAGATGAGAATTTAATTAGCCCCAAAGTTTAAATTTTCTCTTGTTTCTAAAAGCAATTAACTTAACCTTCTTGAAGTGTATATTCTTATATCAAGAGAGGGAGTATTATTGTACTGCATAAAGCTTTAAATCTGAGCATTATTGTCTGTCAGGTGATCAAAGCACTCGTAAATGGATAACTGTACCATCATTGCTCTACCTGTGTTGCCCTACCTGTAATTAGAGCTCAACAAAATTATGACTTCCCATCCTGCAGCATAATCTGAAGTTAGGTGAATCCTAAAACTAGATGTTAAGGTAGAAAATTCACAAATATATATGTGCTAAAAAACTCCATTTATTTTCAACCCCATAGTTTTATCAACTCTTACTACAGTAACTTAGCAGCAGATAATTGTTGAAACAAGTGGAAGACTGTCCAAAGGGGTTGATAGGACTGATGCCCCTTCACTGCACAGTAGGATTAATCAGACACACTCCTGGTGGTGGCTGCTCTATTGAGCAGATGTTTGACCCCCTGCTGAAGGTTCTACCACAAAACATAGTGGTATAATCCCTGTTTAGATACTGGGAAGAGAATTAACTTTTAGATTCTGCAGACTTACAAAGGGCCTCTATCTCCCACTGATTTCAAAGCTGTCTTCTGTGAAAGTCAGCTCAACCCCATTTCTTCAGGAGGTACCTTTAGACTAAATGAAAATGCTTGTCTGGCAAGCAGCTGAAACAATCTGTGATACCTGTTAAAAAAAGGCTGCACAGGGAGGTGGCATTACACCTTTTCATTTCTGTAAGTCAGCTTTGGGAAAGGCAACCCCATCTCAGAGATCAAGATGCTGAGCTGAACTAGCCCCTGCTTGAGGCAGAATCCATGCTGGGGGCTTTTCTGTGCCCCACCCCTTGCTGCTACCTGCCCACTGCAGTCCCACCTGCCTGCCCCAAGCAGAGATGATGCCTGCTGTGGTTCACTGAAGTGCAGGGCAGGCCTCTATGTCCTTGAAACCCTGATAGATTTTGCAGTCTGTAACTCATGATTTTGATTCTGTTTTTATTAATTTCCTAAATTCCAGATCCAAGCCATTTTCATCTTTTGTCTCTCGTGAGTTCAGCTGTTCAGTTCAGAAATGAGGCGTCGTCCTTTGGAAACTCAACTTTACAATTACCATTTAAGTGCATGAAGAATTATGTCATAGCATCACATTTGCTTGAAAAGAAACACAGCCTGAAATAGATAGCTTGTTAGAACAACAAGATTAGTCTTTTTATTTTACATAAAAGGATGCTTTCATGTTGGTCAGGAACACCTCTGTTCATATTGATACAGATCTCTTTTTTTTCTCCTGACTTTAATGAAAGGAGAATGAGGCATTTCAGATTTTATTACCACAGTCATTGTTGAAACGTGTATTAAATTAGAGATGTGCCAGTGCTGGGATTTTAACAATAATTCAGACAGCTATGGAATCACTACAGACAGTCTCCTCTCTGCTTAACATCTGCTTCAAATAAATCCAAAGCAGATACTGGCTCACCAAGTCCACAGTAAATCCTATGAACTTAAAATAAATACCTTTCTAAACCACCTCTTATTAATAATAGATATGTATCAATGTGGATATATTCATAAGAAACTACATTTCTCAGACCAAGCACTGCTCACCATTACATAATTGTTATCTACAATAGTAGAGTGCCTTGATTTCTGAGCTACTTTAAAAAAATATATATTTAAAGAGAAGGATGATAAATAAACAAACACAGCTGGAAGACTTATATTTTACTGTTAAGGTAACATCAGGAATGTCTTTGGGAGTAAATGAGCACATATGCACCACTCACCACCTTTCCTAAGCCTAATTTTGGTTTTTGGGAGCAGACATCACAGTGTTTCACTAACCTCTCCCTACCAAAAGTAGGATATAACAAAATTTTAAATGTCAAATCACAACACATCTCTGGAAAGGAAACTGCGGAAGGGGTGAGGAAAATTTTACCTTGTAGCATCAGGAAGATGGTATTCAAGTTTATTTGACTTGCTGTTATGAACCAAATATTTTAACTATGCTCCTTGCCTATTCTTTATGATGTGTTTTGCACACAGCATTTTGTTTGATTCCTTTTCATGAGAATTAAACTCATGTGAGAAGTGCAAATGACCGAGGCATTTGGATCAGAAATTCACCTACAACCACTCTAAGGTACAACACCAAAACATCCTTGTGTCCTACAGTAAAGGAAAAAAGTCAGAGCACTGTTGACAAACACAGGGAAGCAGAAGAAGTCATGGAAACTGATGATATCATGAATTCCTCCAAGCCACTGGGCAAACAGTCACAGACACAGTAAGTGACACATGGCTGCAAATTTGTCTGTGGTGGCAGCAGGAGATCACACAGGTCCCAAAATGCTGGTCACTGAGGCAGCAAATCCCTGTTCAGAGCAGCACCGAGCTAAACACGCTCGTACACGTACAAACAAGTCATGTCTCTACCCCACCAGCTACTG
The DNA here is from genome assembly GCA_013397055.1 of Pachycephala philippinensis. Classification (NCBI taxonomy): domain Eukaryota; kingdom Metazoa; phylum Chordata; class Aves; order Passeriformes; genus Pachycephala; species Pachycephala philippinensis. The sequence goes on from VWZT01015995.1 coordinate 200,573, forward strand.
GGGGAGACGTGGAGAGAGGCCAGGCTAAATTTGGGAAGGTATATGGGCAGCTGTCAGAAGAGATCCTGCTGTAGCTGCACTAGGGAAACTGTAAAGCACTGCTTTGCCCCAACAGACCGGTTAGGATTTTGCTTTAGAATTTGCCTCTTGGCAAACACCAGGGGTAATTATGGTTACCATGGGCTAGTAAATAGCAACTACACTCAAAAAATATAAGGCCTTTTTTAAACCAAGTCTGTGTAGGGAGGAAGCTCCCTCGACTTGCACTGCCATTTGAATTCAGACATTTTTCCTGCCTGCATAATTTGCTACACATTTCCAGTTTAAGTGTCTCATATGAATGTACACTTTTATACAGTTTTCATAATAATTTGTAATCATCTGAGATTGATTTAGCCCCATTTTTAATACGTGCTTTCTATTCTACATCCTTGTAAATGTTGGTGGCAAATTGCTGCCGTTAGAAAAATATGTTACCATTAATTTTCAGGCAGGGCAAAGAAGAGTTAGCAGCCATTCCATGGTGTTATAAAAACTCACTTTTTTACCTGCTTTGAATATCCCAAAAGAGTAGAACAAGTCATTTTGGTCAAGGGAAGGTTTATGACAGCTGGGAGATCTGTAAGCACTTCAATATGCTTTGCTCAGTTCTGCCCTGATGCCCAAGTACTGTCCAGGCTCAAGTGTTTCATTGACTCAACTAACAGTTACAGGCCTCTCTCTGATGAGGAAGATGGTGAGGTGTTAGAGATACCCCAAGAGGGAGCAGATGGTGCAGGAGTCCCCCAGAGCAGTGCCATCACCCTGGGGGCATAGACTGAGCTGTACCAAGCAGCCCAAATGCAGTGACATGTTGATCTGGCTGTGTTGCTTCTCCCTCTTGCCTTGTGCAGGTCAAAGATACATCCAGTGCTGCCCACTGGCCTGAGCTACTCCAACGATTTTAGTTCTCCTGAGGGTTCAGTTCAAACTGTGCCATCCTCCAAGTAATTGGTATGCTCAGTGGAAATATTCAACCCTTATATTCTTTTTTTAAGTGAAAAATTGGGGGAGGGGAAGATTTTATTTTTAATAACATTCTGTCAAACCTAAACACATATGGGAACACAACAGCTTTCCAGAACAAAGTTTTCTTTAGAAAACTGCTCATGCCTCAAAGGCCTGAATGTGGGGAACAAGACCCTCATAATCAAGAGCTTAGCTGCCTGGAGGGGGTAAGCCCAGTGTCTAACAGGAATCTAGACCCCATATCCTAGGTAACTTAGCCACTAAACTGTTAAGTCTTCCAGTATAGCTTCCATCTCCCAACAGAAACCTTTTAAATACCCTGGTTTCTTTCTGCTTGGAATGGGGAAGCTTTCTGAGACCATCAGTGTTCCCATTCACCTCTTGTTCAAATGCCCAGGGATCATTAAGAAGCCATAGGACTGAACTGGTCATCAAGTGATGTTTTTGGGTTTTTTTTTCTTGTTTTGGTTTGGGTTTTTTTTGTTGTTTGTTTAGTTGTTTTTTTGTTCGAGTTTTTTTGCTTGTTTGGTTTTTTTTTAATTCTCACAGGACTGTATTGAAAACATGACTGTGCTTTACAGTCTAGAGACATTTAAGGGACTGAAGCAGCAGCACAAGAAGAGAGAATAGAACACTGAGGAGCAAAGAAAATCTTTCTTTCTCTACTGTTAAAATTCTGTGTCTAAACAAAGCAGGAAAAATGTAGGAGTAGCTTGGGGAAAAGAGCCAATATAATTCAAACATTTTGCACTTGCTCAGCTTGGTGAGCCCTACTTAGTTAACACTTCCACAAGGTGTTAATCATTTCCAAGGGTAATCATTCTTACCTTCCAAAATGAGAAATGTTCCAGGGCAAATTTCTTTCACCTTCTCCCGTATAGCTCCACAGCTTGCTAACTCGGGGTGGAAGCAATGCATATAGCACGTTACTGGCTCTTGCTGGGGCCGTAGATTGATCCATATTGGGAGATAACAGGGACAGGATTTCCTGCTCTGTCTTTTGAGAAACACCTGCTAAAGGAACTGTTGAAGTCTTCATGCTAAAAATGGTACAAGACAGCTTTCCAATAATGCTTAGAATCATGAAAAAGAGGTAAAATACTTATATAAGCAGTTTATAAACACAAAGCCAGAGTGCCTCTTCTCATTTTCTCAAGTCCTTATCTCCTCAAATAGGGACCCTTGAAAAAAAGTCATGCAAAGGCAGAAAGGAAGTGTAACTAAAACCACAGCAAAGTGATGAGTTATTCGGAAAAAAAAAATGCAATCGGTAAATAACAGTTTATAGGCATATTCAAATATTTACATTCTTCTGCTGCTGTTGTTTCTAAAAAACTCCTCTGCAAAAGGAAGAGCTCTCCACAAAAGTGAAAAACCATTTTCCTGGGAATGCAATTGTGCAGGTAGCAATGCTTACGCATTTCAGCTAATGGAATATGCTTTAATTATCCAACCTCACCCACAAACTAAATGCTCAAAATTATAGATAATTTAGCAAGCTCATGAGAAGGCAGCCAGCTGAATTTCAGCTTTTTCTTTCCAAAATATAGAATGCAATATTATAGAACTATCTGTAAATGCTCTTGGGTTTCATACAGAAAGAATCAGGAAATTTTTTTAGGGGAAATTTTAAACATGCTAATGTAATCTTTTGGTGTTCCATATGAAGATATTTTACAGAGGTTCTTAGTATGATGCAGAAAGTTGCCATCATATCAGGATCCATCATTTGAACAAGAACTCTTCACCTCTTTCTGAGTTTAATTCTATTTCTTTCCTCCATAACAGCTAGGATGAAAATTTGTAGTCTATTCTGATCACAATATAAGATAGCCACACTTTCTGATGATGCAGATTTACGTGTGTAATGTGTTTGTACATATATATACACATGAATAAATGTGCATATACGTACAGAAAAATGTGCAATTTCATCTGTGTGTGTATATATATAAATATATGTTTGTGCTTTTCTCTTCAATTTAGCTGAAGTGCAAACTGAAGAAATTGATAAGTCAAAGCACTGCACATTCACATACAGTTTGCTTGCTGCTGCTAGGACAACACAGCCACAGTGGAACCTGTTTCTGTTTGGGACCCACCACTTACAGGTCTGTGTGATGCACGACTGAGGCCTGAGAACTCACATCCATGCCCCCAGTCAGGGCTCCAGAGCCCAACCTCTGCCTTCTGGCCTGCTGGGCAGTGGCAGGTGTTATGCAAAGACTGCTGCTTTGCTCCACTCTGAAAGAAATTTAAAAAAAAAATCACAGTAAGAGGAGAGATTTTATGAATCTCGATGTTTCAGTGATCACAATACTTTTTTTCATGCCTTAAAATAGGTAATTTAACTCCCCAGGTAGTATAGAGTTAATAACATTTTAATGGCATCATCCAAAAACGTATTAGGTGTTTCTAAAATTTTTGCACAATATACCACTATCACCCTCCTCCTGAACTGTCACTGAAAGATAAATTTCTATGTGAGCCTAAATTGGCAAGTTTCTGTAAACAGCTTATGACTGATACAAAAGTCAAAAATAACACAATGTCTTCACAGTGAGCATCATAAATGAGTGACTTCAATACAGCATAGCTTGGGTGGGTTGTGGTCGAATTCAGCTTATGCTTGGACCCAATCCATGAAGAACACAGTACATGCCAATTGTCAAATTTTACAGTGTTAGGCTCACTGTAAAACGAGCTGTGGACTAGCATTATACAGCTCTGCTGCTTCTTATTGGGAGCAAACCCACAATTTTTGGCCTTAATTTACTCTGTAGTGTCCAATCAGATCCTCTGTGTCAACACTAGACTATTTTGAGCATTGTTACTCTTTGTCTGAGACTTTCTTTGTTGTCTGGACCACATCTGGATCTGTGAGGGAATGCTTTGCACTATGAGATAGAGGTTTAGCATCTAGAGTCAAGCCATGACAATACAACTGTCACAGAGCTGTTTTATTTTTGGTTTTATTATTCTCTCTCTTTTTTTTTTAATTGTATTTTACACTTGCTGGCAAAAGGGTTAAGGAAAATGACAGCTGCCAGACTGAAATATTTGCTTTTGTTCCACGATGATAAGCACTGCAGTCAGTCATTTCACCACAACCACAGTCAGCCCTAAGGACTGCATTTATCAGGATCCAAAAATGAACACCTTAAGATGTAGTAGCCACAAGATTAATTTTGACAAATGTGTGTATAAAGTACTCCCTTCAGTCTGAAAAAATGGGCCACTCATTCCAACACCAAGCAGCTGAGACAATATAGCACATACTTCATTTCATATATCTGTTTCTTGTCTCAGTATGGGAGGTTGCCTTGCACTGATACCTGCAGTGCCCATACAGACACCACCACTCTTCTGAAGGAATTACCTATAAACTCTACACCTTGTACATGCATTTAAATGAGAGTTACGAATGCTCAGGACACAGCGCCAGTTGGGATTGTTCTTGTCGACATAAATGCCAAAATCTTAATTTCCTGAGCTTTCTGCCTCAGTAACAGTTCCTGCTCCAAATGAAGGAGTGACATCAATTACCTAAGTGCCCATCCTCCTTCCCCTCAACAGCCTTGTGCTGCAGATGGTGCCAATGGCCTGGCATATGCAAAATCCAGTATATGACTCTGAAAGACTGCTAAGGCAGAAGACAGCTAATATATAAGGTACAGTGGCAGAGCTCTCTGGAGGTCTTTGCCCATTTACAGCATGTCTGACCTCAAACAGGGCTATCATCTCCCCACTTCCACAGGAGCTGTGCATGCAAATCTTTGTACTTCATTGCCTGAATAACTTGGAAAGTCCAGACAGACTGCCTGACAATAAGATTCCAGATGGAGAATCAGGCACATGGCCTGAAACTACTTGATGTAGCCTTCATTTTCTCAAAGTGCTTTGGAACAATTTCTCGAGAAAAAAAAGTACAGAAATTGCTATCAAGGTAACACCACAACTACTATTTCATTTTAATTTGTCAATAGCTTACTCCTTCAAGTATTTAGAACTTTTGAGTACACTCAATTGACAGTTTTCTGTGAGACACTGTGCTCAGTGTCTCAAAAATCGCAGCGCTTGGCACTCCAAAGCCCAGCGTAGTTTCCCTGATACTGATCACCTTTTGGAAAACATAGGAGTTAAATTAAAAGGGTGAAATATTCCTGAGAGCCTACAAGCTACCCATATCCCTTTGCAAGGCTCAGTACTGCAAATTCTATTTTCCTTCGGGTATTCACATATTTTCCTGAATACAGAGCTGAAGAGAGCTGCACAGCTCATAAAACCTATTAAAAAACCAGAGTCTTTCAAGAAGGGAGGAGTCATCTAATTGCGCCCTTCTCCCTTTTGATACATCTTCATCAGCACCAACTTCACTGACAGAAATTGTGAGACCTGTACTGTGGGCGTGTTCTTCAGTGGCGAAGTCTCAGTCAGTCTTGGCTGAATCTTGTGATAATTAGGAATAGTCAGTACAGAAAAAGTACTGATAACACAACAGAAAGGGAAAAATACAGCACCTACAGAGACTTCATAGCTACTGTCATCAACAGTCATTGTTAAGGCTCAGGAAAAACTCAGAAGAATGAGAGAAAAAAGTATGTTACTGTTCCCAGCACTACTTTTTGCTTATATGTAATGCTGGGAAGCTCACTGCAAAGCATTTCTGTGGGACAAACACCAAAATAAACTTCCACAAAATGTCTGTGGAGAGCTTCCAACTACAAAATATAAACATACCTTAAAAACACTATTCCCCCTACCATGAAAGATGCTAAAGAATACATACATTTCTTCCAAATTATTTTTTTGAGGTATACAGTTACACAAAGTAAGATCTTGCTCTCTGGAAGCAGATTTTTCAGGCTAAGTGAACATGTACTGGTCACAATGTTTTTTATTGATTTAAAATAGCAGTAACAACTCTTTCTATTTAGTTAAATTTGAAAAGAAAAAGTTTTTAGTGATTCTGACAGGATAGCATCATTCCCATTTTGCTTTCTGTTCTGCTACATTAAGCGTCCACACTCATCAAAGTTCTGTGGGCTGAGTTCCTGGTTGTATTTCTGTGTTAGATTCCTGATTAACATGCTTGAAGCAGAAGCAATAGGTTCTCCGATAAAAAAGAAAAAGAAGTATATTTGAAGAGAGACACAACAACAGGATGGCCACCGTATGGGCAACATAATGCATTTAACAGTTATAGTACTTAGCACAAATGATATTGTTGACTGATAAAAAATAGACAACGCTTTAATTGATAGAACAGATAAAACCACTCTTCTGTCAAATTAAACTTTGGCAAATGAGTCCATCAGCCCTTTTAAAATACAGCTTAGGAAGATTAAGGTTCATGTTCCAGATGGCCCAAAAATAACCACTAAGAGCTTCCAGCTCTGCTTGAATTAAGAAGCCACTATATACATCCACAAATTTGACATACTATAAATTAAGCATACAATGATGGGGAAAGGAAAAAACAAGGAAATGAAGACAAAACTGGGAATGTTCCTTTTGCTTTAGATATCTGCTTTAGACACCCAAAACGTAAGGATAATTCCCCTGGGAATCTTTCATTATCAGGAAAACAGGAATCAGTCCTACCAGTTTCTGTTTTCTGGAGGAATCCATTCTGCGCTTTCTTTAGAATCCCATCTGGTCTGGCAGCTTCATCTAACACTTAAATGTGAACAGCACAAATGATCCCCTAAGATTTACAAAAACCAGCACTAATAATAATAATTTCAGATTATTAAATGAATTACTAGTGGCTATTAAGGGTATTTAAACAAATAGGTTTGTTATGTCATCCCATTACTCTGCTTTGCACTACTTGAGAAGGGGACCCTAAATCCCCAAGGAAATTTTTTTCTTCTTTTTCCCCAAATAACTGAAAATATCAGATGAAGGTAACATGATTATTAAAGGCATTTTCAGAGATCTGTCAAGGAGATGGAGATCAGAAGAGTATCACAGTCAGTTTTACAAGTTTTCCGTTTCAATTCATGAACCAAAGCTGTTAATTTTTGCCCTGATTAGCTCAGTTGCCACAGATCTACCATTCAGATTTAGGAGAGAGAGAAATTAGGTGTTTGTATTTTATAAAACTACAAAGACAGAAAAAACAAGAGTAACAATTTACTATGCCCTACTATTTAAACTACAAAATATACCCAGCAGAATAGAAAGATAATTACATAAATGAAACAGGACACACATTTCTACAGCTGTGGTATGAAGCAATCACCAGGGATAAAGATTAATGCCTAAATTGCAGATACAAACTTTACCCTGAGCTACATCCCTGATATATTCTTCTGCAAGCCTACACCTGATGGCAGCCCACATTATGGTTCAAAAGCCAGGTATCACTGACTCCATCTGGACCATTTGCACAGATAACAGAGAAGCCTTCCCAAGGCCTGAGTAAAACAATGGCAGCAGGTTAGGAAATACACTCTTTCAAACTCTTTCAAACTTAAACAAACAACACAAATCCTCCCTAGAAGAAAATAAAATGAGGAAAAGCAATCAGAAAATTATCAAAAGGGAAACATAACATATTTTGTACATTTTGAACAGTAATTTGGAGAGTATTTAAAAGTAATATTCTCATATTTTGAAAAAAGCTTGGGTAAAGACCTGTCATGAAAGAAATATTTAAAACAGCCATACTAAGGAGTGAGGGAAAAAGAAAGAGAAATAATCCACTGAGGAACAGAGAAGGAAATGACAGTAGTCTTACAAATAAATTCCCTTTCCAATACACTTCAAGGAAAGGACAACTAGGGAAGCTATTAATTGCAAACAACTCCTGCGAGGGAGCCAGGGATTCACAAAGATTCATCTTTCTACAGGAAGAAGATAAAAAACAAGCTGAGAAACTCAAGCATAGTAAACTGCTAAATTAGAAAAGTATTTATTCATGTGTCTGGTCTGAATGAAAAAAGGGATGAAATAGCAAGTGAAGACAAAGCACCAAACCACAGACATTTCTGACTATGTAAAGCCTGCAACATAACATTCATTTCTTATCATGATGTCCAGAATAACTTAGTAAGAATATGAAAGCTTTACCACAAAACCTGAGAGACATTTTAGGGTACAAACAGGATTTGATCTGGTCACATTGTCATGCTTTTGGTTCAGACTTCCTGAGGAGTCAAACCAGCATGTTTTAACAACTTGCGATACTTAAACACTTCCAATTTGGAGATCATACTGTAGACTAAGGTGACGCAAATGTTGAAGTGAGCTGGGAGACAGAGTTAAGTGACCAGACACCTCAGAGCTGACAGAGGTGTGCCTGTGGGATTAGCTCTTCATAACTACTGTTTTTTACAGGTATGATCAGCACAGCAAAGAGCAATTTGGTGAGAATTCGTTAATGAATCACACTATTTTTTCTTTAACAAAAACTAAAATAAATTTTCCCCGTTCATTAACACCCTGCAAAACAACTTCATTCTGCCAAGCTCCGCCCTTTAGCACTGATGAGACTTTCAGACTGAGGAAGAATATGAGCATAATGGACAAAGCTGAAACCATTCCTTTTTCAAGGTAAGAGATTCTTTTGCCATGATCTTAAATAGCATTTAGAACGTAGAGACTGAAAAACAAAATGGTTCCAAAGAGTTGCTCAAATTAACAGGTGATTTTGCCACTGCTCCCTTGTGCAAAGCATTCAGGGTAAATAAGCCTTCCACCACACTATGAAGCAAGGTGCTGCATACCATGGTTCTATTTCTTCTGCTTTGAACATTACATTAGACAAGCCAGCAGATAACCAGCAGTCAAATGGATTGTGCTGTGTTTTGAAAAGCTTTTATGCTGTCATCAGAAAAAAATCACATTTTAAGGAAGGCAACTGCTAAGGCATTCATAAAAGTGTAAAGAGACGAGAACAGCATGCAAAAACAGGTTTAAAGCCCCCAAATTAGTTATCCTAAGAACAAGAGAAGTAGGTATGTTTCCTTTTTGAGGCATTAGAGAATTTTCCTGTGACAGCCAGTATTCATTTTTTTCCTTTCAGAAGTGCAAGAATGACACCATGAAAAGAACAGCAGTGGAATTTAAATCTAAAGAGAAAGAGAACATTGCTTCCAGCTATTCACACTCATAATCTGTGAAATTTATGTCCTGAGAAGACAGCTTTGAAATTAGCCGTTCCTTCTTTAAATTGAGCTCAGGGTTCTAGGGCCTATGTAACAACTTTATGCTTTTTTATATTAAAATATAGGCAATCAAAAACCATAGATGAAGATATCACAAGAACAAAAGTTTTAAGACTTTTTCTTCCTTGATTTATAAGGATTAGTCTTTGGCAAAACCAACACTGATCAGAAGTGGAAGATTTTTTCTTTTTTCTGCAAACCTCATTTTTTTTTTCCCTACTGTGACATTATATTCCTACATTTTGTTGTTTACAACAAAAATAAACCCCAGACAAAAAAAGGAAGATAAAAAAACTCCACAAGCCCCATAGAGATAAAATGAAAAGGTATTAAACCTTTATATGTCACAACAGAAATGCACATGGTTCCACGACCTAGCAACATCATAGCTGGGGAGCAGAATGACCATTTTTACAGGACACTGACAAACTGCATTTGCTAAATTAGGCAAGGCTTTTAAATCCAGATAGTTTTGAAAGAAGAAATTAATTCAGTCTGATGACAAAAAAGATGAAGCAATTTCCTAGCTCTACACAGCCTATTATTGCTAAATTTTGACTGAATTCTCAGTTGCAATGTAAAAACCATAAGCAAAACTCTGCTGCTATCACAGCTGCCAATTAAAATTTCAGAAATCAGAAGTTTTTGCTTAGTGCCAAACAAAACTTATATATCCATAATGAGTATAAGTAGTACTTCTAATACTTTTTTTTTAAATATGTAGTGGAAGACAGGGGAAATATGTGACTTGGGACAGTTTTAATGAAAAAACTTTATGATGAAATCATAGCTGTACTCTCACCTCAGTCAGAAAGCAAGAGATACTGATGTACACCTAGTCATAGAAGAGAAAAAATATAAGTAAAGAAAGAACAGAAAGAAAAGGGGCAAGTTGAAACTTTTCTAGCAGTTTTCAAGTAAGACTGTGACAGCATTGGACAAAATAAAAAACCTGAGAGAAAAAACAACGGCAGCTCGGCAAAATTGTGGATCATTCCATCCCAAGATGCCACGGAGTTTTATTCTTCCATGTGTGACTGGAAGATGTTTGGCCAGTACAGATTCATTGAGGGAAAACACCAGAACAGTGAACATAAAATCTCCACCCAAAAGTGATAGCCCCACCTCGTTACTGTACTTATTAATAAGAGATAATTGTCGTATACTTCACATGGTGTATGTGTGATTTTGTCTTGGCACAACAGAAGATGCCTTTACAGGAGTGACCCTAGGAGCTGAGAGTTGCAGCAAATGGAGTACGAAGCGGTCACATAATTAAGAAATCAGTTTATTATCTTCAACAGCTGCCTTAGCAGTCTCTTTTGTATTCTACTCTTGATTTTAGGTGCTTTGTACAAACAGCATCATGATGGTGGAAAGGGGCTGTTAAGCTTGGTGCCAAGGACATTTGCATACAGGTATATGTACATTTAGCAACTAGTTTTACTCCAGCTAATGCTTATGCAACACAACTTGGGTAGTTATAATCAGAAATTGTAACGAGCCTCCCCCTTACTCCCTCCCCCCACTCCCCAAATGGTAGCTGGTTATTAAAATTGAAAAAAATTATCACTGAGTAACAAAACTATAAACCTTAGTGAGTCATATAGTCCCTAGAATCAAGAATCATCAATAGCTCAAAAATTCTAGTTTTCCTGGTGGCTGGATATTGAATGAGTAGAAGCTGAGGGAGAAAAGCTAGCAATGATCAACCTTTAGACCACTTCTAAGAAATTTTCCCCATAAACATACTATGGAGAGTATCTTTTTACCTCTTAAGGCCTTTCTGACTTGCTCCACAGTTGGTTTCTGTATCCAAAGCTGCTTTTTCTAAGAATAAAAAAGAAAAAGAAAAGCTCATGTATATCAACATATACGGTTTGCAAAATGTTATCTATTCACAAAGTTGTCAGTTGAAGCAGAGTATTTTCTAAGTCACCTTTACCAGTGACAATGAAATTCAACTATAAATGAACTAAGAAATATCTACTGATCTGGACATCTTCCAAGGAATAAGGCAGAAAAAGCAAAACTCACAAGCCCTAAGAATTCCAGGTTTGGGAGCAGCTGTACCTTTCTCCCCTTGTGGTAAAACACTTAAAGGACGACAGACATTGTTCTTCTATTCAGGGCTCACTGTCTCAGGAAGAGAGTCATGGTCTCCTGAAATCCACTTCAGCCTTGGACTGACCTTCTTGACCACACAGTGGCACCAATGGAATATCCTTGTGATGCCTTTTGCTCCCACACGCACATCTACAAATATTTGAGAAAAAAATATAGTGTAGTTTTACAACTGAACACAAGAAAATTCTCCACTATTTTGTCTAAACAATTTGCTTCTTTAATCTGAGGGTGACCAGACCTTCTAGGTCTTGTGTTTGGGACTAGGGAGGATTGTTTTGTTTTGGTCAGGAATGGGAGTAAAAGAGTTTTATTGTTTCCCTGTTTTCTAGGTCAGGCAAACATGCACTGCAATTGCTGTGGTTAACTGCTGTCTCAAGCTGGTTTATTTTAGGTATGCCAAGAGAGCTGGGACAGTCCCATGTAATTAAGCAAAGAAACTGGGAGTCCTTTTTTGGACCAAACTTACTGCTTCTTCACATATACTGGCTGGTTAAAGAGAGCTCTCAGAACTGACATGTCTTCTCCTCTCTGTCTCCAGCATGTTGTTATCCTTAGCACGCTTTTCTCAACTGGACCCCTCTGCAAGTCCTTTAGTGAGAAGGCAGCACTAGAGGTTTTTTTGTTTTTTCAAAAGAACAAGCCCAGCTGCTCTACCAGGCCATTAGGGAGCCTTTTTGCTTTGCTGCAGTATTCAAGTTTACCAATTCATAAGGCTAAAGCAGAAGAAAAGCTTCTTGTTTAAAAAGGCATAGCTGTTGCCATAGCACCTCTCATTAAAACATACCTTGTGTGTAGAAATCCTGAAAAATCTGAACTTTCCTAGTAAAAAAAATTACCTGTATTCTGATCTCCAGAAACCCTGCGATAAGGTCTGTATTAACAGGATTCTGGTGGGCTGGAAAACAGTCCCTCACAAGAACTAAAAGAGATAAGCTTACAGTTGGCTCTCAGGCTATCACAAAGCTTTTAACACTAAAGTGTTAATTAACTCTAGCTCAGGTTATTAGCCCCACCTGCAGAATGTTTCAAAGTGGATGGTACCTTGCTCATTTCACTCTGAGTGTTCAAGGATTAGAGAATTATATCATTATTAAGAATCATGAGTTGTTCTGACTGCAGGGCTCACTTAAGTGACGTATTAACAGATAACAAAATTATCTATGGTAGTTCTAGCTTTTTCTTCTTTTTGTTAAGTGCTTTCTTAAGAACTATACAAATAAAGTGCCAAGACACACTTCTCTCATTCAACAGCTTAAGTTCTCAGAGAGCACAATAGTCAGACAAACTCTGGCTAGCTCTTCCCATCAACTGCTTTTCACAATTAAAAAAGCCCACCACACACCACCAGAAAAAATACAACCAAAACCAAAACCAACCAACCAACCAACCAGAAAAAACCAACCAACCAACCAAAAAACCCCAGAGGAAAATAACATACAACTAGGAAATTTTGACCCTTTTTTCTGACATATTTCCAACTTCTAACAAGGTCAGACTATGGATACCTTTAACTTGATCTCCTTGACTGCTTATCAGGACAACAATAAAGGAAAATATTTAGAGAACAGTATTATTCAATCCTTCATCAATTTGATTGCACTCACAGTTTGTTTTGAGATAACAGGTAACATAAAAACCCTGTATTTTTTTTTCCTTTGTTCCTGCAGCTTCCTACTTTATCAACCAATGGCTTCAATATTTTATACATTTATTTTAACTCTACAGCAATATCAACAGTTCCTAATAATTTGGCAGATAAACCCTTACCTAAGAAAGACTTTAACTTTTCACTGTTGTTTGTAGGAAGTCTGCTTCTTCTTTCATAAATTGGCAGCATTACCACTGATACAGTAGTTATGAACATATGCCATCAGCCACTGAAACAGAAACATCCTGTTGTTTAATTTCTTTCATATTCCTTTTGTTTTGATACAAAGCCAGAGCAACAAAATGAGAAATACTGAAACAGCAGCAGAACTGCTAAAAGAACCAGGGTCTCTACTTTTTCCTCTTAGAGTAACAATGATATCGTTAATGTAGTTCCTCATCCAATAATAAAGTCAGAACTAATATTACCAGTAGTAATCTCAGAAATCTGCACTGAAGTGATACTTAAAACCTTCGAATAATTTCAATCTTTCATAAATATTTTAATCTTTTTAAAAAATTGGTTTAACAGTATTATTACAGCATATTTGATCTTTGCCCTTTGATCTTCAATGGTGCAATAGAAATGGTTTTCTTAAGTAACTAAGTAAAATATAATGTTAGACAATGTGAAACTCATGGAAAAGAAGTTTCAAACTATATTTTCTTCCTGTTTGTGCTAGTCCACTTGTCTTTGTTTTCTCTAATAGGGGAAATTCTTGTCAAATTATTTTTACCTGGTTGCTTAAGTGTAATAATTAAGTGTGTAATATAAATCACTCAATTTTGATATTAATTTGTGTCCAGTCTCTTCATGCAGAGACTTGGTTGCATAGTTCTGCTCTTTTGGTAGGCCAAGTTACAATTCTTACAATGGTCACCACACTTACCTTCCAAAAAACCCCAGTGCTTTGTGAACAGATCAACCTCAGATCAGCACTGTTTCTTATCCTTTTCTGAGGTGTGTGAGAGAGGGAGTCTTGGGAAGTTTAAGAAAGGGTCTAAGCAACACTGTGTTGTCAACTTCACAGAGTCAAAACAGCTATTCAGATACTTCTGATTTTCCAAATGCCCAATTAGTGCATCTTCAACTGTGTCCTAGTGTCTTCTGCAAGTAGCCTTCATGCATTCATATTCACAGGCCACCATCTTCCAAAAAAGGTGTCTGCACTCTGACGCCTTGAACACTGAGAAAAAAATTGCTGCTCATGAGAAATCTGCAGCTTTTGCAAGACAGCAAACAAGTATCATCTGCCCATGCTACACTTTGTACTCGTTTTGACAGCTTTCTAGGAAGACCTCTCACTGCCTTCCTAGACTTCTTTGCTGACCTCTGTTTCATCAAGTTTTTACCTTACATTGTGTTCCATGTTGCAAAGAATAAATAAGAAAGCAGAAGCATTACAGCTCACTGCATTTCTTTATGTGCAAAGCTGAAGAACATTTCTACAGAACAGACTTGAGGCCTGATTCAGCAACTTCAGGTACTTAATTTCGTCTAAGAAATGCACATTCCCATCATTACCAATTTCACAGAAAAAAAAGAAAAAAACCAAACTAATTAATCTCTGGCCATATATACAACAAAGTAAAAACTTTCAGAAATTAGGCAAACAGTAACGTATCGTGTATTGTGAAAGAGTCTTCTGGAGCAAAAGAGAGAAGAATGTTGGAAACATTCTCCTTCAATGAAAAAAGGGACAATAGCACTAGAAAGATTTATTGCAGTCTGAATACTGAGAAGCGTATATGACCCCAATAGGAGTCTTCTATTATCAATGTTTATCATTCAAGTGTTTCAAACTTCTTCACAATAGCATGATCCAAGTTCTACAGTTGACATGACAAGTAGCTTTGCAGGTGTTGACATAACACCTGGTATATTCTATAACTTCTTTTTCTCCTCTAAACAGATCCTTTCAAGTATGTGATGTCTTCAGAAAAAGAGCAAAACAATGCTCCTTTCAAACATAGAGAAAGTAGCAGCCCTTGAGATACTTCTGAAGTATAGCTGGGGTTCCTGGAGTCCACAGGGATGCACTTAGGGTAATGAGTTCTGCTGGGAAATACAATCATTTTAACAGCCCCAGAAAGGCTTTGCAAGTTCATGCTGGCTTTTACGCAGGCAGATTATATGTTTTTAATTTATAGTGGTTTTACTGTGGTTCTTCAGCAGAGAACGCCCTTCCCTACCATCCAGCATGTTTGTGTATCCATGCTTAAACTACATTTCCAAACTGGTGTGATATTAATTGCCATAGGACTACTGAATCAATGGCACAGGAAATCAAGTGCCTGGAAAACTAAACAACCTTTTCGCTAATTTTTACTGTTGTGCCTTATTAAAACTCCTTCGCATATCACAAATCATCTAGTTTCCCACCAGAGAACATAAAGCATTCCACATGCCAAAGAATTTAGGTTTAAAAAGGGAAAAAAAATCAGATTCATCAGCTATGCCTAAGATTTCCAGCCACTGGCCCTTAAATTTTAAGACTCTGCAACTGAATGCATGCATCTCAAATGTTGGTGATTGTCAGAATTTACAAGCTTGCACCTTTATTGTTTTCTCTGCAGACAACCTGACTGTGATTGATTTAACTGTGCTGACCTCCCAGCTGTGACAACTGCCTGTTCCACTGTCACCTGCTAATAACAGTCGTATATTTAGCTGCATCCCCAAACTGCCTACTGGTGGGAGATGTCTAATAAGTTATTCAGCCTGGATTTAGGCAAGACATCAGAGATTTTGTGTCCTAATAACATTCCCTTAAGCCATCCACCTTCTTTGCCTTTTAAGTTGTTTACTAACGAAGATAAATGAGCTTGCCTAGGCAGGACAATGACAGTAGCTGGCAGATACATTGCTCACACAGCTGACCCTATTCAATTTTAAAACAAAATAAATCTATGCTGTTTTGTTTTATGTATGACTTATTAAATTACTGATATGGAACTTGTCTGCCCCAGATTGCAGGGCACCGCTAATGCATTGAGCTGCAGACACTACGTAGCCTTAAAAAAAAACCAAACAAAAAAGGTTTACATTAAAATTAACATGAAAAAGAGACAGGTTCAGATGGAATGAGAGATGAGGGGAAAAATATAAAAAAGTCTTGTCTAATTGCTTTCCGGGAACCCAATATGTTATCAACTGCCATGATTTACAAAGCAGCCGATGACTGGGAAAGACAGCTATGACACTTTAAAGCTATTCATTCAGAAGGTGGAATCACAATGCTTCAAAAATTGCTGTATCCAAAGAGTTTTTGTTGAACATCCATAACTAGATGCAATCGGAAACATCCTGTGAAAACATTATAGTTACTGTTGGTTTGAAAAAGACCCACGCAAACTATTAGTTTGAGGCTAAATATTTTTCAGCTAGAATTAGGAATTAAGGAAATCATAGAGTCATATCATAAAAAGGCTTGGGTTTGAAGGGACCTTAAAGTCATCTAGTTCCCAATTCCCTGTCACAGGCAGGAAAGCCACCCCCTAGGCCAGGTTGTTCAGTGCCTCATCCAGTCTGGTCTTGAATGTTTCCAGGGATGGGACATCCACAACTTCTCTGGGCAACCAGTTCCACTGTCTCACCTCCCTCGCAGTTAAGAGCTTCTTCCTAATATCTGATCTAAATCTTGTTTTTAAGTTTAAAACCATTTCCTCTTGTCCTATCACTGTCTGCCTGTAAAAAAATTTGCTCTTTTTTGTAAAAGCTTTTTAAGTACCAAAAGGCTGCTCTAAGCTCTCCCCAGAGCCTTCTCTTTTCCACAGCTGAGCAGTCACAACTTTCTCAGCCTGTCTTCATAGGAGAGATGTTCCAGCCCTCTCACCATCTTCATGGCCATCCTCTGAACTTTCTCTAGCAGGTCCATGTCCTGCCTGTGCTGGGGACCCCAGAGGTGGATGCAGCTCTCCAGGTGAGCTCTCACAAGGACAGAGCAGAGGTGCAGAATCCTCTCTCTGACCCTGTTGCCCACGGTGATTTGGATGCAGCCCAGGATGTGTTTGGCCTTGTTGGCTTCAAGCACACATTGTTGGCTCAGGTCCAGCTTTTCATCCATGAGAACCCCCAAGTCCTCCTCTGCAGGGCTGCTGTCAAATGAGTTCATCTCTCAGTCTGGTCTCAAGTCTGGGATTGCCCTAACCCCAAGTGCAGTACCTTGCATTTGGACTTGCGGAACTTCATAATAGCCTTGAGTTCTGTTTGCTGTTTCTTGTGAAAGGTGCAACATGCTGCTCTTAGAGTCAACAAAAAGAGACCTTGCAAACTCGTATGCAACCACTATTCTAATCCAATTCATGGGGAGCTGACAAATAATAATTAGTATGAGCTTTCAAAACAACCCTAAAACTATTTACCATCTCACTTCTAGATGGGGTGGACATTTGGTCAAATCCTTATCACCATAGACCTTGTGCCTTTCATCACAGCAGCTCTAAATAGAGAAGGTCAGAATGCAGTCAGGGAAGGTCTATATGGCACAAGGATTCATTAAGGAAAAATTGTGCAAAATAACAAAGTGGAAAGAAGCCTTGTCAGAAAACCCTTGAAAAATACCAGCATCCAGAACACGCAAAGGCACAAAATGTGGGTTTTGCTGAATTCTTTGGGCTTTTTTTCTACATTTCTAATACAAACCAATGAATGCCATTATTCATTACATTATAAGAGAGTGTTCTGTAATAATGAAATTAGAGAGACTAAGAAATAAAACCCCTATTGCTCAATCTGTCAAGTAATTATCATCTATTCCCTTTAAGACCAGCTAAGAAGCATGAGCCATCCCATTTGCATGGATGCAATAACTCAGTTTTTGCCTGGCATCTCCTTAACAGTAGACAAAGTGGCAACCAGGCAGAAAACTAATATGTAGAAATTAAAACACATTACTTGTAATAATTTTTAAAATTATGTTCCATATGTATTTGGCCAGGTCAGCAAGCAGCCGGTCTCAGTGAAAATTTCCTCTTTCCATGTAACCAAAAGGATACTTCACTCTTTAGTCTCCAGATATTTGTTTGATTAGTTGAGGGTTTTTTCATAAAGGAAGCCCTAGTTACACATCAGATTCTGCTCCAGACTTCCCATACTCCCCAAATTTATTCCCTCTCCTGGGATTTTATTGTGTGCACAGACACTCTGATGCATGAAATCATCTCCATTGTTCTTCATATTCTGCTAGCAAGAATACAGAATGTTTATAAGTAACTAACATATTGCATGGATAAAATACAAATCACCATACTAGTCAGAAAAATTAATGTGGCCTGCAGTGCTAATGCTACCCAGTGATTGCTCTCACCTCGATCCCTACCAGTTTCAGGGTAGCTTCTTAAAGCAGCACTTGAATAACACTGTAGGTACAACATAACAACAGAATTTTGTGCTGGACAAGTCTGAATAGAGTCAGGGAAGTGCCAAGACACTCTGCAGCTTCTCCATTTCCTAACAGCAAAAACGTGAATAATTCTCTTAATCACAGTTTCCCGTCATTGGCCTTGCATGTACATTGCAAAAACCATGCAGCGAGGTCCCAGATGTTTGTGCTAAAGGCAATTATAAAAGTTCAAGTGCTCAGTTTTTACAGGGCAAGATGAGACAGTTGGACAACTTCACACTGGAGAAAGACAATGAATTCTGCTGCATGAGTGACGAGAGAGTCGGGGCTCAAGCATACTCTGGGGCTCTAAAAAAAATCACAATTGAAATCTGCAACGTGACCTCACAGTCCCAAAATACACAAAAGTCAAAAAGGTTCCTAGCTTGCAACAAGAACCTAGCTAAAATCACAGGGACAGGAGTTCAGCATGAGCTCAAGGATCAAGATCCAAAGCATAATGGCAAGATGTTTTCCCACATATCATGATATCCAGTAATACATGATTTAGCTACACCATGTTGTGCTCAGTTAAAAAACTTTTTTTTCAAAATGATGGATAATTTTTAAAATGCAGTTGCATGTTTTTAAGCAAAAAATAGAATGAATCCCAGACTCCATCTTCTGCTCGCTTACCTCCAGCATTTTAGGAGATGATCATTAACAAGAAGACATTCCCCCTACCTCCTTCCTGAGGTAACAGTTAATTCTGAGACACTATAGTAAATCTAATTAAATACCAGTCCAAGAAATATTGATATTCTGACACAAGACATAGTCAAACAGAAGATAAAATGTTTAAAACAATAGAAACATACGTAG
Source organism: Pachycephala philippinensis (assembly GCA_013397055.1). Classification (NCBI taxonomy): domain Eukaryota; kingdom Metazoa; phylum Chordata; class Aves; order Passeriformes; genus Pachycephala; species Pachycephala philippinensis. The sequence goes on from VWZT01015995.1 coordinate 219,735, forward strand.
AATGGAATACTTGTGATTCAGCTTTTAGTAGCTGCCACATGCAATTGCTGCATGTTAACACAAATCACCTCACTATTAGTCTAGATTTCACTAGCCTATGTCCTAACAACTGAAATGCTACCTCCTATAACACTTGATTGAAAAAAACATTGTTTTTCACAAATGGGAGCATAGGTCCATGAGCAGATCCTATTATCATATTTGATTAAAGTTTCTTTACACATTCACATTATTTCTGATAAGACTGAATTGTCCATCTCATCCATCAACATCATGCCCAGTGAGAATCAGTAGTGTTACTTCAAGCATTGCTGTCTTAGTAACAAAAGGGACTCACTTGTTCTGTTTCATCTCAGTTTCATTAGGGGCCAGTCGGAGCAGAAAAAAACAGCATTCCCAGCAATTTGGGTGCAGCAACCTTCCCTCAGCTTTGTATACCTGCAGACAAAGCTGTCAAGCAGTGTTTTAAGAAACAAATAAGGAAAACTCCAATGATATGCTACCAGGATTTCCAAACAGCTCTAATTCCAACTCCCACTTTTTTTCCCCTTATTTTCACTCCCCTTGTATTTATTGTTCTGTCAATAGCACCATCCTCAGAAGCTGCCCTGCCTATCAAGCAAAAATTAAGATAGACATGGTGGTATGAACACACTGAATCATGAGACTTTACTCACTAAATGGTCCAACTGGCTTAGCAGGAATAAAAAACCATGGTGTGGAATACAGAGAAGACAGATGATGACAGAAAAGCCAGAAAGAGAAATCAAGCCTCATGCTTAAGAACTGCTTGATAACAATTCAATTTTTAATAATAACTTCCTTTTTGTGGCTAATATAAAGTTTAAATGGACTCCAGACAAAGCTAAGTAGATTTTTCTTAATTGGCATCCAAATTATGCTCTCTGTCTTCTGCATCCTTTTATAAGCTAAAAGCTGTGTTTCTTTGTGGCAGCCTTACTGGGAACTTCACTGTTCTGTTTTTCCATGAATGCAACCTAGTACCCTTCCAAGACCCACTTATATTACTTTATGGTTTTAGACCACCCCCGCATTACAGCCCCAAATCCTAAAGCAAGTAATCTTCACTCATGGAAGTTCTGCTGCCTTAAAGAAAGCTGTCATAAAAGTTACTCTGATAAACTAAGTTTTGTGGGAAAAATGAAAGAGGAAAAAGATAGGCCTAACTAAAAAGGAATAGTATAAGAGAAGAAACAAAATTTTTTCTGACACTGAACTGCATTTTATCTTTCTGAAACACATAGCCTAACAGAATATCTTGCTTTGTTTACAGGATATATTTGATATATTAATTTCTTACCTACATCATACCAGGGGTGTCTTCTGCATGTTAAACAATTCCAGTTGCAGGAAGACTCTGTGCATTTGCCTGGTGTAAAAAAACCAATATAAACTATACTTTAAAATAAAAATTCCATTTATTCCCAAGTGAGACCTGTAGTTCAAATACACGTTTTAAAAATTAATTTTATACTGAATTGTGGAGATACAGTGGTCAGTACCCAGAATGAAGACTGTTTGTCAAAACCTAGCCTAAGCAGTGATACAGTTCTCTATGTGATTCCCATTTATTCTGAAAATCCCTTCAGGTTGGAAATAGAACATCGGCAAAACTCAGGGTCAATGCTTAGAATCTCAATTTTCAGCTCTGAGACTATATTAAAAAGCAAAAAGCTCCTGATCAGTTTTTTATTTTTGAATACTATCCACTCCCATGTATCCTTTTCTTTCAACAGCAAATGCAAAAAATTAGTTTTTGAAAGATCTCGATGTCATATCTAGTGGGTAAGACAATTCACAATCTTACAACTCCTCTCCCTTCACTCCATTCTGTCTGAACAGGCCAACAGCTCTCATCCAGGAAGACCATCCATTATCACAGTGACAGTTATTGATTTTAATTAAAGTAGCAGAAAGAAGCTGAAAATATTAAGCCCTATTCTTTCACGTTCCAGGAATCAAAATAAATGGTACCGAAAATTTACACTGACACAACCACGTATTTATGCCTATGTCCAAAGCTACAGCCAATCTGCACAAGAGATGCTGAGAGAGAACTCCAAGAGATTTAATTAGAATAGAAAGCTGATTTGATGATAAGTACAACATGTAATGGTCTTGGCACCAGCAACTCACCAGGAGACGGGAGTCCCTATTGCAGTGAAAAACTTGATGGGCAGTAGTAGTCACTTAATTTGTTTATATAACCAATCAAGCTGTTTTGCCCTTTTGTTTTTTCCCCCCTATTGCTTATTCCATGCCTGCAAAGAAAGAAAGTGTTTGGGTTAACATCCAGCGACTCACAATTACAACTTGAAATGACTGCCAACTGCATAAATCTCAGTAGCCAGCGAAAGAAAAAAGGCTTTTTCTGACAATAAAAGACCCAGGCACACATACTCACACAGAAAGCAGGAGTACAGCCTGCTCCTAAGCTATGCATTCTTGCATGTATATCCCCAAGTTGCAGAAAAACATTTCAATTCCAGACTTGAGAGAAGTAAGTAGTTTCAGAAAGGCTGTGTTGCATGTAAATTTGCAAAACATGATTTTATTAAGGGTTTGGTTTTTTCTGACCCATCAGAAACAGCACCTTTGCTGCCCTGCAAGAAGTGATGAAATGATGTTCACAAGGCACAGGGCAGACCATTGGGTAAGTGCCAGATACAAAGGACTGCTACTCTAATGATTAAAAAAAAATCTATTCATCTTTCAACCTCCACCTGATCAATGGGCTAAAATTGGTTTTAAATGTGATCTCACTATGTTTTAGAATAAGCTGACTAAGGACAGACTTATGCAGTCTATCTTCACCCTTTTAAAGATTTGATATCTCCACTCTTATGTGGATAAATTAACAGAACTTTTTTTGTGTGTTATATTTTCTCTGTGAAATCCCTGCAGTAAAATAAAGTGATATACCCAGTGATTGTCATGTGTAAGTGCTTAGATATTAATCAGCAATTTTACGTATCAGAGCAATTTTTCCTACTTTCTCTCAAACAACAAAAATATGATATCAAATCCATAACAGCCTTGTTCCATCTGTAAATCCATCTGGTTTTCTTAGTATGTGCCCTTGAAATACTGATACATTTGGGGAAAAACATGTTGCAAATAAACAAGTTTCATATACAGGATTTCAGTTTTGGAATGCAAGAATTCATCCTGTCTTTCAATCTGAAATTCCACTGCATTCCTGCAGCAGATATCTCTCTCTTGCAGGCTGTAGCATATTGTTGTCACCTGAATGTTTATTCCTTTTTCTGTCTCTTGAACAGACACCCCCTTTCAATAAATGAAAGATGTAATAAAGAAGCTATTTGGAAGCACGAAATTTATGCATCTTTTTTCTCCCCCTCAAGGATCTGTGAGTTTTGCTGTTTCCTTGGTGTTCCTCTTCTGTTTGATTATCTGCATCTTATGGGCATAGAGATTTCAGGGGTCGGCTGTGACTGTGGCTCCTTCTGGAGCAATGTGCTGAACAAGCTTTACTGCTCCTGCTGGCTGAGTGACAGCTACTGAGCACAGGTGTCTCTCTGATCAGGGTCAGAGAGGAGAACCAGCTACTTCTGATGCACTCTGAAATCAAATAAAAGCAATTCCATGATAGTCAGGAGCATCATCTGAACCAGTGACACTTTTCCCCAGACAACGCTAAGTAAGAAATTCACCACGAGCAACAATCTTCTGCCACCTAGAGAGAGACTTGGCAGAAAAATAGTGTAAAATTAGCAACTGTCACTTACTCAATTTGCACAGAAAAAAAATTTTAAATTGTTTCCACTCATTTTGAGCTTTGACAAGGGAAGCAGGATGCTAATGTTTCCAGCATGCACTGTCTGAGGTAGACTGCAGCATACACATTTATCAATCCTGAAACCAATTACTGTTCTTCTGTCCATCAGAGCAGACACCATTTTCTCTGCATGAATATTCATTAATCAGACCACTATACACTGCAGGTGAGTTCAAAGAGGCTTTCCTCATCATGAAATGCAGATTAAAACTTACTACAGCAAAAATACATTGTAATGCACATGGTTGAATTTTGCCCATGTATCTCAATCCCCTCACAGCACCACTGCAAGTTCTCTAGACATGTCACTTCTTGGCTTGGACTTGGTTAATGACTGAAGTAGAGGACACAATGGATTTGGGGAAGGTGTGCAAGCATTTACCCACCAACAGATGTCCCATCAGGGAATGACCCTTAAATCATAACATGAACAGTAGAAAAAGAGTGCTTTGGAAACCTTGTGCAACTAAGAGATGATACCCGTAAGTGAAGGGAGTGAGGAATCCTGAATTTCATGCTACTCTGTATGGTGTACTGAAAAAAAAAATAAAATTTTTTCCCAAAGACATTAATCTCTCCAGGTTTTCAAGAGCTCCATGTCTCACTCTCAACTGACAGAATACAGTCACCTTGGGGTTACATTGAACAGAAGCAGCTATCGATTAGAAAAGTGTTTGCAGATTAGGAGCTTTGCAAAAGAGTTGCTCAGCAATCTCTATTAATTGGATATTTTCAGCACTTGAAACTTAATTTCTATCTCCATTTAAGTGGGTCAATATTGTGGAAACAGCTAGAAAACAGGTCTGGCACAACAAATTTGCAGTTCTCTTCCTATTTGTTTGGATCATTCTAGTCAAAAGCAGAATGTGTCTACCTTCAGGCTAAATAACCACTGGCCACATGCTCCATGAAAAGGCTGTAATGGTTTCCATTTGGCACTGTAGCAGGGATTCATGGATTGTACCAAGTTTACAGAATCACAGCTTGTCTCAGAAGGAATCTCTGGTGATTGCCTAGTCCAAACCCCTCGGCTCAAAATACTGCAAGTTGTCCAGAGTCATGCACAGTTGAGTTTTGAATATCTCATAAGCTGGAGACTCTGCAACCTCTGCAGGCAGCAGAGTTTCTCTTTATTCCAGTGTTCTGACTCTCCCTGTAGCAAAATGCTTTCTTTGTGCTGAGTCTTCTTGTCAAGGGTAAACCATCTCAGATCTCAGCTTTTCTCTACGTGCCCCTGTATGTACTCCCTTAAACATCTTTGTGCCCTTTGCTCCAGTATATCCATGTGTCCTGTTGTACTGAGGAGGAAAGATCTGGACACAGAACCCTAGATGTGGCAGGCATGATTAGAGCCAAGGGTCACCTCTCTTGAACTGCTGGCGATGTTCTTCCTAATACAGCCTTCTCTGCCACAAGGGCGTGTTACTGGCTCATGTTCAATGGTTTTGGTCCACTGGGCTCGCCAACATCTTTTCTGCAAAGCTGCTTCCCAGCCCCTGGTCTGTACTGGTGCGTGGAGTTATTTTCCACTGGACCCTGCACATGCCTTTGTTGAACTTCATGAGTTTCTCCTTGGTCCATTTCTCCAGCTTGTCAAGATGCCTTCAAATGGCAGCACAGACAGCAGGTGTATCAACCACCCCTCACAGCTTCACATTTCCTTCAGACCTGCTCAGGCTGCACTCTGCCCTGTTGTCTAGGTCAGGAATAATAGTATTGGCCCCAGTGTTGAGCCCTGGGTATCCTACCAGTGATTGGCCTCCAGAGCCACTATCTTCAGACTTCAAGCCACTATCACAACCTGCTGAAGCCAGCAGTTCGTCTTCTTTCCAGTCCATCTCCCTGTCCACTTGTGTAACGAATTGTTTCACCAGATTGTCTACTCTTGGCCACTTCTTAGACATCAGGATCTCCAGAAAAATCAGGTTCTATTGAATTCTGTTTCTAGGAGGATGAAGCAACTAATCCTTACAGACTGTAACACGAATACTCATAAATTGGCCGTGCTGAAACAAGATGACTGGTCAACATAATCTTGTCAATTTTTCTCCTCAGTTCTGTAGGAAACAGCACATCATGCTGAATAGGGATGAAGAGTAATTAAACCACTGAAGGAAGCCCACTGTGTTTCTGCCCTTAGAGGCTGATATCCCAATGTGACTAAAGGAGAAATACTGAGCACCTCTTCTGAAAAACAACATGACCTTTAAGATGAAAAGAAAAAAGTCTTCTTTTTCTTCTGCTATACAAAACGGAGAGCTTCTGCTTGAAATTGCAGTGAATCTGAGCCTTAAGCTAACATCTGGAGTCTTGCACATCTGTAGCTTAACTAAGAATCAGAACTTTTTTTTTTTTACTTTCAATATGTATATTTTTGTAACACTGAATAGAAAGATGGAAAAGTTTACAGGACTAGCAAAGCTAGGATGGAGACACCAAATGAAAATATGTCTAGTTTGAGTTCATCCATTTACTAATTCTCAAGGTTAGCCAAGTTCTTCAATTTTTACAAACACAGCACCTATTTAATGCTTAGAAATACGTGAACACCTAATGAAAATTCCGTTAGGAAAAATCATTTACAGCCCTCCTGCACCTGCTTAAGAGCAGGAATAACTGATTTCCCATAAACAAAAAACATGGACACAAACTCCCAGAATCCAAGTCTTTCTGATCATTGGTCTTACAGAGGGAGAGATACCTCTTCACATGTTTGAAAGCATCACCTGCTCACACTTGCTGAGGTATGGGGTGCTGCAGGAAAATAGAAATAACTGTGTTCTCTTATTCTGTATAACTGCTGTAAATGTCACTGCTTTGCTCATCCAAGTACAAAAGTTACCAGTAGAAAGTATCAGTATCAACTGAAAAAAAAACTCCCCTAAAGCTCGTTTATGATGGATAATTGTGCCCTTTCTTTCCCTTGACGCATGTAACCATTTCATCCATACCCCCTACCTGCAGTGAGAAAGCCGAACTTTTTAAATGTGTCTCCCCTAACTTCTTAAATCCTTTACTGTCTCGACAAAGACTTGGTCATGCTGTATTTGCTGTGACAATATGATGTGTGCTAATAACTTTCTGATTTGCTGTCACTAGTGTCTCAGCAATTGTTTTTTCATCATGGAGTTCCCTTTGAAGATTATTAGTCACTGTCAAGGGTGACCTGTTAGCTCTATTGTTAGTGGCTAATAAATGATTTTTCTTTACATAATTTATACCAAAAATTAAACTCTAAAGGTTATGCTAGATGTTACCAATCCTAAAGACCAAGTCTAAAAGTGCAGGTATTAAAAAGGTGAGACGCATGAAGCAGCACAGCTATTCTTGGGCAAGCATTAATAATTAGATATTACTTCGGAGAAAGGGCAATGCTTCATCTGAAGATGAAGTATTATCTTCAATATCTCTTTGTGCATTTGGTGGAACATTCACACTGATTGTGCTTCTAATCTCAAAACAAGTTGGCAGGTTTGCCCTTTTCTAGCTGAAATATAGTCTCTTCTGGGAAACCTTTACCAACACATCCTGACAACTGTTATGTCCTATTAAAGGTTGTTCACTGATATTTGTAGTGTCTTAAATACACACTGCATTATTACAGGTGAATTCTACATTTGCTTAGAGTAAAGATTATGTTAAAAACAAAAGCCAAACAGATTTCTAGGGGCTGCCTTTTTAAGGAAGCAGACTCATTGGTGTGCTAGAATACTGTTGTATTTTATGGAGTTGCTTCAGGAACAGCAAAGTCAGCTGGGGATGAAAACAGGCAGTTGTCAGACTCCAGGAGAAATGTGGTCATTTATGATCTCCTGCTCTCTAAGAACAATAGGGTTCCACAGACATTTTTGATAGAAAAGGCAAAAAAACAGTATGACTGGCCACTACCTCAGAGTGATATTAAAAATTATTGTCAAATATTATTTCTCTTTCCCCCAGATGTCATTAGGAAATTCCTTTTTATGTGGCAGAAGTGTTTTTTTGTTTTGGTATAGTTTGGTTTAAAAAAAAACCAGCAAAACTGTTGATCACATGAGAAAATACAAGATTTAATTGCTTTTATGAAGAAGGAACATGCACGTTAGTCTCGTTTAAGAGCTGGAAAGCTATACCTTGTCTTCAATCAAGCAATTAAAAAAAAAAAAAAAAAGCTTGCTGGCAATATTGAAGAAAATATACCAGAAACTAATGCACTCATTAAATTATCCCTTTAGGGCTGGCAAAACAGTCCACACTCCATTTTTGTCAAAATCTACCCTGGAACATCTGATGTAAAGACAATTTAGCTTTTATGTTTGTAGTAATTTAAGGTACCCATTTGTGCCTACCACAGTAGCAAAGGACTGCAACAGTTAGTTAAAAAAAAAAAAAAAGAGAAAAAAAGACCCAGAAGCTTCAAATTCTTTTGAGAACCATAAGTTAGAGTTTAGTGAAATATTTCCACTAGATGAATTATTGCTGAGAGTGTTACAATATGGGTTAACAGATAGCATACGGATAATATCCAACTGTCACAATTCAGAAAAATATATAAAATAAAAACACATCACATTTTCTTGTGCTTCTTTTAAACTTGTGCACAAGTACCAGGAATGTAAGAAATAATTTTTCCAAGTTATTAAAAATATCTGTAAAAACAATTCTGCTGACATCTGTCACACACTCCTGGGCTAAAAGGCAAGGGTCACTGGAAGGTAAATGCATGTAAAGTGCTATAGCACGTAATTATTTAATCCCTTTTATGCTAATAGCCACATTTAATCATTAAGGATGGTCAAAATGGTTTTGTCAAACATGTTTTAGCTAACTAAAAACTCAATACACAGATTCTGAAGACAATGTTTCCATGAAAGGAAATTTATTTGCCCTGGTATGCAATTGCATATATGGATTTAAAAACAGCACCAACCTGTCTCTAGTCAATCATATTCAGAAAACCTTATCCCATCTATTTCTCTCTGTGAGCCAGCACATCCTGCTGAGGTGTGTATCCTGTGCTCCTGCAGCTCTCCGGCACAAAAAAAAACCCCAAAAAACTGTGTGCTCAGGAATTCAGCAAGAAAAACAGAACAGCGGGGCATTTTCAGCTTGTGATAGTCTTAAGTGCTATGCACTCAACTGCAAAATATAAAATCCCATGAGCCCATTTGTTTTGTCAAAAAAACACTCCAACCTGACACAAGCTTAGCTTGTTTGCTTGCCCATCACAAAAAAGTATTTTCCAATATTTATTGCAAAACACATATCCTTTATTTCTACTAGTGATTCGGCCACAGCCTATGAAAATCAGCCAAAAGATTTATTCCTGAGACTTTAGAATTAAACACATGCATAGGGAATAGCCAGATTTTAAATAAGTATTAGAACTTGTGACCTTCAAGTATTAACTTATAATAGTGACATTCGTAAATGAATCTTTAAGACTAATTTAATGACGTGAGTTGAACACATTGTTAACCTCAGCTGAAAAAGTATTGTCTTTATACTTTGCAAGTCCTTTTTTAACCTCCCCATTTCTTTTTATGTCCCTTGCATGCAAAACCATACTTACTAAATGAACAATCACAGGCAGAAAAATCATGGACATATGCTAGTACAAGTGGTTGGTTTTCATGTGACACTTCAAGGAAATACAGTTTATTGTGTCGGATCTGAGTCTGTGTGTCCTGAAAATTCTCTCAACAACAAAGACATGCAAGAAGTCACTTGTATCATATCTCTGAGAATACAAACACAGTTTCACATCTAAAACTTATTCTACAAAACAAATTAAATTAGACACTGCCTAATTTATGATGTAAATTGAACCAACACACCCACACAAGTGACTTCTAGCTGTATGACTATTTTAATAAATAATATTGGCTTCGTTTTGAAGGGAACTGATTTCTGGCAAAATTGAAAAATCAGTCTTTGGTTTTCTTTCATTTTGTTTACTGGGGTGGAAAAAAAAGGTGGGGAAGAAACTATGAATAGCAAGGTAATTTCACATTTGTGTTCCTTACAAGAAATAAGGAAAATAAATTTCAGAAGTTAAAAATCCCAGAAAACTTTCAAAAATCAGACAGCTGAAACTGATGAGAAGTTGACTGCGGCTACTTAAAACCAAAAATCACATTCACAGTCCACACTGAGCTTTAGTTCGCAGAAGAAAGAAGAAACAGAAAGTGTTCCAGGACTGTAATTACAGAATAAAATGTAGGTACTTTTATTGTAAAATGTGAGTCAGTCTACAATCCAATTAAATGTGTCTCACTTTTCAGAGAAAACATTTTGCAGTAACAATATGTACAAGGTAATTGAGCCTATGAGAGACAGGCCTACAGCGTGAGTGTGACTATGCATCTCTAAAAGCTTATGAATTGAGAAGATATTTTAAAGGATTTTCTAGGCAGTTGGAATTCAGGAATATGGTTTTGACAGCTTAATGTGGAAATGGAGAGAAAGAGAGTGTGTGTAAAAGGCGGTGTGCAAGAGGGCATGAGAAAGTGACTGTAAGACAGGATGAGAGGGAGAGAGAGCAAGAGGAGGGAGCAAGAGCAAGTGGGGAAGAGCAGGAGGGAGAGCAAGGAAGTGCATGAGAGCAGCCAAGAGCGACGGCGACAGCAACAGTGAGGGCAAGTGCGAGCAAGAAAGCAAGCACATGAGAGCCTGGAGGAGAAGGGACCTTGTCTAAAACGTTCCGTAATGTCAGCTGTTAATAACAGATGTAAGAAACTATCTTGTCTCCAGTGAGCTGTGTTTTGACCCACTTATTAAAGAAGTCAAACATGACCTAACACAGTGGGGCTGGGAGCACTGAAGTTCAGCTACTAACACTGTGTTTAAAAGCAATATCAATTAGTTGGATTAAAATCAATCAAAAAAAAAAAAACAAAAACAGAACCCAGGAGGGACAAGTAAAGTCTGATACAGCGTATGGGTTTCTGCTGCTGGTGATTCACACTGGCACAGTTCATATTGTTTCTTTGTCTCTTTTGCAAAGTACAATGTGCAAGCATTTGTTGATTAAGTGACACCATGGACTTATATAGAGACTAAACTCTTGCCCTGAAGCATTCCCACTAATCATTCCTTTCGTATTTGAGGCCAAATTCACACTAGACTCCATGATAGAGGAATACATATATGAGCCCTAGACCATTACATGGATCAAATGATGCAGAAGAGTGTAGTTCTCTAGTCTGTTTCCCACTGTCACCCCCTAGACTCAGGTGGAAATGGACTGGGACAGCCTCTGAGAGCAAACAGGTAGCCTACATCAGTATTTCCCACACAGGAAGGAAATCTCTCATATTACATCCAAAATGAAAGAAATAGAAGGTGGGGAAAGAGTAGGAGTGGCTCTAGAAACACAGCTGGAAATCAGCTAGCTCCAGTACTTGCAAGAAGCAGTTTGGGTTTTGGTTTCACTATGGATGAGTTTCTGTATTCTTTTACATACTCTCCTGTCTATGACTTGCAGGTTTTAAAGTCTGATGTCCTTTGAAGTATATCTGTGACCTGAAAGTATACACTCTTCCTCTGTCTGTTCCACGTGATGCCAGGAGTCCCACTACGCATTGCCACAAGACTGTTCTTAAATTTACTTTAAAATCATTTTAGCTTCCTTTCTAAAAGTAAGAACTGAAAATATAAGTAATTACTAATCTAAATGCTGACCAAAGTTAATGTTTCCTCACTTGTAGCCATGTTGCATAGTACACCATTAAAAAACCAACCTACACTGAACAGAAGCCTGCTTGCCTAGCATCATTCCAGGAGTCTGCTTCCCAAACACCCTTCAGCCTTCTGGAAGCAGTAAAATGCTTCTGCTGAAGGCACGGAATAATTCTGAGAGAACTGAAAAAGACTTTTCATAGCTTTAGGATTAATGAGCTAGGTAGCTTGTCACTATTTGCTCATTATAAAGCCAGCTCAGAACAGTAATGGCTAGAAGTCATTAACTCCTGGCAGCAGCTCAGTGACATATGGGAAGAACTGGTGGCCTCAGCTCACTTCTTAGATCGTGTAACATTTCTCATTTGTCAGTCCCAGCAGAAAGACCACAGTCTGAATGCAGACTGAAGAACTGCTTTCTACATTCCAACTATCACATCTCATGGAATTTGGAAACTACCAGAGGAGCTGCCGTGGGTGCTGGGACCTGTCTTCCCTGAGTTGCACTCATCAGTTTCAAATTAAGTATTTTGGCATGTGCTGTGGATACTGACTTCTTAAAACAAAGCAACTCTCAAATCACTGTACTTCTTTAACAGCCACAGGAATATATTCAAATGCACTTACTGCTCAATCACACTCTTTATCTTAAATCATGGCTCTTCAGCTCTCTCTCTTCCATTTTGAAGAGCTGCATAAAGCCTCACAGCATTACTTTGAATCATAACTACCTGCAAACAAGTTGGAATTTACAACACTTGGGATTTACCAAGAAGTGGTACAGCAGCATTGAACTACTTCCAAAAAAAACCCTGCAGGCAACTGGGTAAGATTATATTAAGTTTAGCTTGGGGTTCTTTTTCACTCATAGGAATATGCATTCAAAGACACAGTAGTTTGAACAGAAAACTTGTGGTTTGATCAATGGTTTGATTCACCCAGTGCTGAAGTACAATTGTCCCTTCAGAGTGAGTAGGAACATTGTCAGACCTGTGGCAGCCTGTGAGTTGAAAGGTGCAAAACAGAGAGCCAGGGAGGAAAACCCACACCAGAAATGCTGACAAGCTTTCGAGTATGTAAATTTTTCTTCCAGTAAGCACTGAGACAAGCAAGGTCTTGAGGATCTTTACAAAAGCCACTACCATGTTTTATACTATTTAGGTAGCACTGGTTGAATCCAGAATCCAACTTACAAAGCAGTCCTTGGGCAATTCCCATTTACCCAAAGTCAACCCTATGTGTTATCTTTCTTTTAGGAACAGACAAATCAAAAGTTTAATGATGACATATTGTAAGAAACTAGCCTGGCCACCAGCTTCAGCCAGTTTTGCACTGTGTTTAAAACAGCATTAAGTTGTCCTGCCCTCTACTCTACCCTGATGTTGTTTACATGTCTGCGTTTATCCCAAGTAGGAATAAAATCTAAACCCTTAAACCCAAACAACTTAACCCAGCCACTTTGCCTTAGGGTGTGCAGTTGCTTTTCCTCAACACTTCTTCTCTAAATAGCTATGCCACTTTGAGAATCAAAAAAGCCAGTGACAGAAATTGCCACAACATTTTGGTCATGTTGTTTCTGTTGAACTCAAGTCAAGAGCTTATGAACAAAATACATGGTTTCTTTGCTTTTTTTTCGCTATGAAATACTTAGTATGAAAAGCACGTTTTCCTTCCATTGCTGTTCATTAACACCAAACATTTTAACCACTGAGAAATTCACTGCTGCCTACACTATGACAGATAGCAAGCCTGACATACACAGCTTTGTTTCTGTGTGGTTTAATACATGGCAACTGAAAATCCTGTACTCAGTCCAAGTAGTACAGTGTGAAATCAGGACAACTATTTTTCTACAAATTCAGAACCCATTGCTGAAACTTTAGGGCCATGTTATTGTTCAGATATCAGAGAAGATATTTAGACATAATGCACTTTTACCAACAAAACCATATGTTCCTACAACTTTATGTTATAAGAAAAGGTCAGCTGTACTTTAAAAGTAGAAATGAAAAAATACCTAGGAGACAAAGCAGTGTACAAACTTTAAGCCAAGGACTTAAAGTTGAAGCTTCTATTTCATTCCGTTAACTGTAGTTAATAGCGACCAAAGGAAGTCAGCAGATCCACAACATCTAGACAGGGCAAAGCAGTAGTTTAAACGGCATGCTGAAAATATGAGAATAGTCTAAGATAGGATGAGCAGCCTCAAACGACAACAGCTGGATTTTCAACAACAGAAACAGACCTCAGTGCTGCCTCAGAAACTAGAAAGGCAAGAGCAACACCACATTTAATTAAAAGCTAATTGGAATATCATGCTGATAACCACAAATATTGTGTTGATTTGATAGGACAGGTCACAGTCCTTTCAGCTTAAGACCGTGACATAAGCTGCAGATGTTCACAGGCACAATTACAGAAATATGATTTTGCTGTTAAAAAACAAAACGAAACCCACGCATAAGCTGGTCTATAAAGTAACTACTCTTAAAAGAGGCAAGCATAACAGCTCACTTAAACCACCAAGTACTCATAAATGCCTCCCCTGTACAATGATGAGAATATAATTATACCCTTTGCTATGTTTTGTAGAGAGCTTATTTGTCTTTTTAATTTATGACAAAGATTTTCTCAGTTTCAGGTAAACTATAAGCCATAAAAATAAAAATCTAAAAATTGCATGTAACTCTAAGGCTTCCCCCGGGAGGGAAATGAGGAATAATTTTTCACTAGTAGATCATGCTCAGTGTCTTGATAGCCTTCTGGGGAACTATTTTTAAATACGAGTTTCATTACCAAACTGCAAGAAGAAGGTAATCCTAATGAAGACTGCACTTATGCAAGAGCTTTGAAACATCTGTCTGTGTGTATGTGAATATATAAATGTAAACATCCTGATGTTTTAGAGCAGTGCCTCTCCAGCCCCTCCCAAAACCGTCAAGAACTCTCACTGAATTTTGAAATTCTCTCTCCAGTGGAGAAAGACCAAAATACCTGCAAGACCTGTTAGAATATCACACACCAGGACCTACACTGTCCCCACCAACTGCTACAGCAGATAACTAAGACAGAAGAGGGGGAGCTGCTCCTGAGGACAGGAGAGTAATGAAAAAGTCAATGTCTACATTGGCAAAATGCAACAAAACACAACCATTCTGCCAAATTATTTGGAATTGTAGAAGCACAATTGTTTCAGCAACTGTCATTTAATCTCACACAGCTCCAGCTGAGGCTTTATTCTAACATTTTTTGAAGAGGGTTGCCAACAGTGATGGATGCAAAACCTTAAAGTTCTCCAATTCACCAAAAGGTGATTGCGATGTGTAACCAGAAATAAATAAGCAGTTAAAACTGAGAACTACTTTGAAGCTGATAAAAACCTTAATAATAGTAGCAAGAGATGTCCAAAAATTCTGTCAAGGAAAACAAAATAGAAAAATAAATTATTTATTTCCTGTTGCTTAATTTTGTTTACTCATAGCTTTAGGCTTGGTGTCCCTAAGTAGTGTCTGCACCCACCACATTTAGAACCTTGTTTTTAAATGACACCTGAGACCCGAGACCCCTGATGTACTTAGCTGAGACTAAAGGCAAATATATTTACCGCTTCAATTCATGAAGAAAACTGTCAGTGAGTCACGTCAAAAGCCAACCCAGGCAACATTTAAAACCCCACAGGATTTCATAAAATCCAACAGGACCCAAATTTGAATCACAGTTACTGATCTAATCTGAGGCCTGATTATATCATTGTTCTCTGCTTCACATTTATTGGGATGAAAATAGTAAAACTTACATTTGTCCTCAGTATAGTGCTGTATGCAAGTACTATAACTGTTTCCTTTAGAGTGAAATACTAAAATACATTATAATCCCTTTGGGGCATAAATCTCTAATGGAGAAACCTATTAAGATTAAACAGAAGCCAGTAAGGGCAGCATGAAGTATTATTACATTTTTAGACAAAGCAGGGAGTCAGTGTTAAGACAGCAGACCTGTTCTTCCCAGTCTAGTGAGAAGAACATTATTAGCTCATACTCTCAGTTTTAAAGTGTCCTGTGAGACATTCTACTTCTAAAGATGAACAATTATCAAAAGGGATTAATTTGCAACTCAAAATGGTCTCATTCTCTTCACATTGCTCAGAATGCTTTATAAAATGCTGTTAAAGGAAATAAGAGAATTTTAGTGCTTAGAATTAGTGTCCTACATTAAAATAATTTACATTTTGTTACGAAAAAAATCCTAGAATAACAGAAATTTTTTGAACTCTTTGGGAAATACTCCTTTTCTACAGTGAATCTTGAAAAAATAAGTTAATTTTATTACACTATCTTTATGCAGATGTTTATCTTTATCCATGAATCAACATGTTACAGGGCTTAATTGTGATCCCTCCACTAAAGCAAGTGGTAGAATTGATTTACACGTTATCAAGGGACAACACCTTTCCCTCTCACATGCCCTCAGATTTTCTGTGTGTGAAGTCCTGGTTATGACTATACAGGAGAATGTGATATGCACCCAAATTATATTCCAGTCAATACATATCCTGTGAGCTTCCAATAGGCATCACACATGGGACAGGGCAACACTTGTTATTGAGTAGTTTAGCTAAAACATGTAATTTTATTTTAGTCAGGACACATTTATTCACAAGACCAAAAAGTATTTTTCATCTAATTAAAAAAAAAGCTCAGGACTTAAATGAAATTCACAAAACAGGGATGCTATTCATCATCATGTTCTCTATAGTCAGGATTTAATTTCCAACAAAAAATCTGTCAGCCAAAAATTCCCATTTGCTCAAGTTACTGATAATGCATTCAAAAACAAACACCCAGCAAGACCCCTCATCCTGGGAGCAGCCAGATACTTCTTCCTGCAATGTGCCATTTACTTCTAAACAAATTAAGTTTCAAGATATATTCACCACCTATATTTACAAGGGGAAGGAATATGAAACAAACAAAAAAAAAAAAAGAGCCAGCCTCCTTAATTCTCCTCTTGGGCCATCTATTTCCTTAGACAATGACACCTAGTCACGGAGAAAACTAGACCCCCATGCTCGATCATCCTGGATTTTTTCCCACAGCTCCAGAGGGTTACATACCCACCTACATACCACATACCCCATATAACATCATATAAACAGGAAGGATGTCCACCACAGTGTCTCCCTATCACCTGGGATAAAGCCGAGACATTGCCTATTATGGTAATACGTAAACAACACCCTATAAGGTTACAAACTAGAATCATCCCCTCTCACAGGTCCAGCTTTGTCAACAAGCTGCGATCCTCTCTCCGCCCATCCCCGGTGACCTGGATACCGTCCCAGGGTCACCTCCGGGCCCAGGAAAGAGGGTCTCTCTCTCCGGCCTTCAGGGTTTATCTCTCTATCACCGCATAGTGTAATCCAACACTCATCAGACTTGAAAATTTTTGCCAAATAGGTATGGGATGCTATTGATGATCCTACAGAAACTTAAGAGTTGTGAATGCCTTTGATAGAGGCACTTCATATTTTGCATTTGTTCTATCATTCAAGACAGAGAGGAGCACTCAGGAAATGACAGGAGTTAATCAAAGCCAGTATACTTTTATTTTACTCCTGACTTTAATTTGAAATCCTGTATAAAAATGTATTATAAAGATGAAACCTAAATCGATGCTTCCTGCCAAACACACAAAAAACAGCTCAGTGGCAAGTATTTCCAGCTGCACTACGGTTTTGCCAGAATTCATCCATCCTGAGAGCTTGCCACACCACAAACAGCTTTAGTTGAAGCACTTATTCACAGAAAGGCTTTAAAACATGTTGCCTTGTTGCTTTTTGCTTCTTCTTTCCTTCCACTATTTCTCCTGTTCCCATCAAGACCCAGAGTCACCCCTGCCCTTGGGCATGTCACAGGTTTGGTAGTGAACCACTACCACCTTGGTTTTCAAACGCAGCAAACTTACAAGTGGCAGCACACTAGGACTGAAAATTTATAGGTCTAAGAAATTGTAGTTTAAGCTGATATTCATCAACATAAATGGATGTTAATAATAGGGTTTACAGAGCTGGCATGCATATCAGGTACAAATACTATGCATTTATTAAGTATAATTCATTCCACTGAAGTTCTAATAAGGGCTGCTTAATTCCAACTTAAATCAAATGTCCTAGGAGTCAGAAACCCAAGCAAAAACTGTTTTTCACAGGTGGAATTTTTTGAGTAAGTCAGACAGAGCTCTTTTAGTGTTAAATGTGATTGTACTTGGCTTTATCTCTGCCGACATACATTCTCTTGCCTATTTGCATTTATTTTTCTCGCAACTCGCAACTGAAAATGAATGGAACTCCATGTTATGTTCTGACTGCTTGTTCCAGTGATGGCTCTTCATTGTATGATTGCCTTTAATGGAGATATAACATATGTTTTAAGACAGGTGGGGAAAAAAGGTAATCTTGAGATTTCTGAGCATGCTTTTGAGATATTTTTGAGCTACATATTATGTGAGCTTTTTGGCTGCCTGTGAACATGCTGATACACACTTTGGAGCCATTATTCTAAATGACATGATCACGTTAAGCACTCACTCCTTTGACAGAAAGTTCTGCCATTGGCACAAGATTAAAAAAGTAAGGGAAACTAATAACAACTCGTAATATTTGCTGACCTCTAACTGTCATCCACAATCACTGTCAGTCACAATCTCAATGCAAACTGGTACAAAGACATACTCTTAAAAGGAAGTACATTTATTGAACACAGAATTACTACATCCTATCCCATGGAGAAGATTGTTCCAACCCGTTTCTTTGGCACATCCTATGCAGAAAATAGAGGTGGATATGGTAAGACACACAAGTGCCAAGAAAGACCCAAAATATAGCAACCTTTACATCACCTGCTTTGATGGACAAGTTTTGCATCTTTGGTGGTAAAGTTAGCACAATCAGATGACATTCTGGTTATCTTCACAAAAAGCCTGGCTTTTAAAACCAATTTATTTCGTAAATTTGGAAACTCATCTTCTGAATTAGAAAATTTAGAATACTGCCTTATCACCATCAATTTCTCATGTAGCATGAGCAGCCACCAAAATGGTTGCTTAGAAGCAGCAATATACACTAAAATAATCAAGAACCACAAAGGTATGCATATCTATTCCTGTTAAAAACCCAGTAAGTATGCGAAGCATCCCCAAAGAAAATCCCTTTTATGTAACTACACCCTCAGACTTCCTTTAGCTCTGAGAAGAATATACCCCCGTACAATGAGGAGGATGATCACACAGCAGGGCACCCGTCTGAGGAATTACATAAGATTTTGAAAGAAACACTGTGTCAGTAAAAGCCTCTGGTCCCACCCTGAATTTTCTGTGTCTTGATCTGAACAACCATTCCAAACGAGACTAAAGTCATACAGACAAAAATACTTGCCAGTGAGGGAACAAAAACAATCCCTCCATTTCCTGGTCTTTCATTCCTGAGTTATAAAGCACAGCTCTATTGGGTATTTAAAATCATAACTTTATGCTTCCCATGTAGACAACCACTTCATCCTCTTTCCCAACAACTCTATGCTCTACAGGTATAAAACACTACTCTGTTCCAATCAATCTCACCGCCTTCCCAGTGCAAGTCATAAGGATTGTTCCCAACATGTGTTGGGTTTTGGAGCTTGCTACTAACTTTCCCAAATTGCAGCCTGTGCACTGATAGCTTGTACGTTGTTTCCAAAGTAGGTTAAGTTTGTCATATTTAAAAGTGATCAGCTGTAACTTCACAGCTTATCTGTGTCATTGGCCTTAAATCATCATGAGTCCAACAAAGCTTCCACTAGAAACCTGACACATGACATCTAACATGGAAGATCAACTTTTTGCTGTGGTAAAAAACATGTAGACAGGACAAATTCTCTTATATATTACTTGCAGAAAACACTGAAATTTAGTATCAGGGTTTTTATAATAAACAGAAGATGGATTTAGCAAAAACTTTTTTCATTGTTAAGCAAACACTAGTCTTATAAAGTACCCTAATGTTTTTTGGTCGTTTTTGCTCATTTATTTTTAAAAAGTTAGATTTCTATCCTACTTTATTAAAATCAGACCGTTACATAAATACACACTTTTACATGAATAATTTCTGCATGTTAGCATTTGT
The DNA here is from genome assembly GCA_013397055.1 of Pachycephala philippinensis. Lineage (NCBI taxonomy): Eukaryota > Metazoa > Chordata > Aves > Passeriformes > Pachycephala > Pachycephala philippinensis. The sequence goes on from VWZT01015995.1 coordinate 239,372, forward strand.
AAGTCATGTCATTGTGTTCACAGGGATGCAAGACTACAAGGTCTGCATTTTGGCATGTAATTTGCCTCGGGGAGAACTGATACAAAAGCTGATGAAAAATTATGCCCGTTTTACAATCATAGTAGTTGTAAATACACACTGAGCAATCCTAGCAGGAGTTTAACAGAGCCAAGCAACAAGCCAAGGAACATGAAAAATGGCATCTTGGTAACTCTATGTGGCATCTTTATAATTAAGCACCACACTGATTAAAAGTCTAAACCATCAATTAAAAATTAATGAACTTCCTGTAAAAAAGCAAGAGGGGCTCTGACAATCCTAGGGAATGTGTGCTTTTTCATCAATATGCATTTTGACAGCTGTTGCACAGTCGTTAACTATCATGATATTCAAGGAGCAAAGTGATTCTTCAAACAGCCATGGCACAACTGATAGCAATGTGGCACCAATCGTCTGATACATAACTTTTCCTTGAAGGCTCTACCCATTTTATGTACTCCAGATTCTTTTAAAGTAACCCTGAAAACTGTTTGTACAGCCTGCAACATCTCTATGATTGCTTTCATGCAGACATTAGGGTTTTTTTCCCCCCTTCTGGTAATCCTACAGTTTGCAAATGTGGAAAATCCTGCTGACTCTCAGCATTACACGAGGTTTTACATTTGGCTCCAAAACCAGCACTTAAACTTTTTCCAGCTATTTCTGTGTATCACAGTCTTCTGTAATCAATCATATGTTTTATGAAGCAGAGAAAAAAAAAATCAGAAAGTCTTTAAGGCTCTAATCAACACAGGGAGTTAGTTCCAGGACCTAAGTCTGACAGAGAAACAAAACACCAGTGTAGCAGGTGCTAGGAAAACTTGGGGCTTTTTGATTTTGGTTTGTTGTCAGGTTTGGGGGGATTTTTTCTGTTTTGTTTTTTCTTTCTTTTTTAATAATTAAGTTGCTAAAGAACTTTAAACTAACAAACAAAATACGCATAATGCATGAGAGGTCTTCCGAGTAGCAGTAAGAAACAGGCTGTATGACAGGCAATCCGATGGCACTGAGGCACTGCACCTTAGGTAGAAGAGTATTTAGTGTTGAGAACACACCTAGAATCCAGAATATGCTGTTGGGAAAAAAAATACACTAGGCTGCAAGCATGCCATCCCATGATTACTCTTCCTTCATCCAGGATGCAAAAAGAACCCCAGAACCAATCAAACCACCAAAGGCAGATGTGATAACTTGTTTCCAAGTCTCCTGTTTAAAAAGGGTGCAGGTAATGATGTGTAGATACTCCTTGAGAGCAAACATGAGGCTCAGTGGAACTTCAGGATGCTCCTGGGCTCATGGTATCACAGCAGGGTCAGGACAACACAGTCCTGCCCAAGAGCTTGGCTGTACCCTGCTGCACAACCCGGGAGGGGGAGGGCAGGGCAGCTGCAAAGCCATGAAACCAAGCCAAGGGAATTGCCTGCCCATTTACATCAAATTTACCTTACCAAATTCAGCCCCCTGGCTCTCAGTGATCTATCTCTAAGCAAAAATCCCAAGGGTTGAAAAACCAGCTATTACAAGTGTCAAAGGAGAGACACAGAACCAGGTAAACGCAAACATGACACCACCAGTTCCCTATGGCCAGATGAAAAGAACTTATTTTAAGGACTATGGTTGCTTCCAGTAATATTTTCTCTTCTTGTGCTTAGCAAATCAAATGGGGAGTACTGATAGATCTTTAATATTCTAGTGCCTGAACAGAATTAACTGCTTTAACTTTTCATAAACACCAGATGAGAAGACAGAAGGAAGCTATTGCAGAAAACAACTGGAGCTCAAAAAAACTATGTTAAACTCAATAAACTTGTTAAGGTTCAATCAGACCAGAGTTTAGCAGACCTGTGAGGATAACAAATATGATTCTATCTCTCTGTTAGGCCAGTTTAGCCATACTCACTTTATCAGCACCATTTTTTGAAATAATGCTTTGGTCCAGAGCAGACTGATTCTTAATCTGGCTCACATGCTTCACAGAAGCCACTGAAATTTTGGAACTATTTGGAAGTCTAAGGGCTTTGTCACATGCCTAAATGTTACCCACAGCTACCTCTGTAAGCCTTCTCATACAGCCAATTTACTGTTGCAGTTCTACCTTCTCGAATTTCCATTGTGTGCCAGGGAGATATATTCCCTGACAGAACCCATTTCCCCAGTGTACAGCAGACCTATCTAGCACCAAAAAAAGCACCTCTGCTCTCTGACCTGTAGGTCAGATGAAATGGAAAAAGTGTTCGTACTCTGGCAAAGACAAACCTGGTGCAGGTTTTAAACTTAGTGTTTTAGAGGTGCACCTGTGACAGCTGTCACACAAATAATCCTACGAGAAGAGTTTTACATTCAGAATTGCTATCAAGAGGGAGCTTAAACTGCCAGTGACACACACTGTGTTTTATTAGAAGAATTTTGTGCTTCATTGTTTTGGGAAACTTATAGCCCAGAGGGCCATTAGCTGCAGCCAACTAAAGTGTATCAGATGCTACTAAACATCCATTCCCTAAAGGCTTAATTGCAAAATGCCATCGACCCTCTTCTGTGGGGATTCCTCTTTGGTGGAGAAAATGGCATTTCTATTTTGGGTCCCTCGTCTGCTTTAAAAATTCCCTCCCTCCCTCCTTCACCCATATTTTTTTCCCCTCTTGATCCTTAGGACTTGGTTTGATAGAAAAGTTTTTCAGCTCATAGCCAGCTCTGTTACAGTTTTTTTGAACGCAGACTACTCTGATGAACAAATAATTAAATTATGTCTTCATTCTACATTGCTTCCCTTAACAGTTGTCTTCTCAGAAGCTGGATCTTTGGGTCAAAATAGGCCACAAGCCCAGAAAACAATTAGGTTTTCTAAATTATTCAGCGGAGTGTGAATTTGATTAAACCACTACTGTCTGGATCCCTTATCATCCAGGTTACTGATCAAAGCTTTGATTACTATCCAAATATGCCTTGTAAGCAAAAAAAGTACATTGGAAACCAAGTGGGTAAGTCTGCTTTCCTGTTATGATGATATTCCACATAGAACTGAAACATCCAGTATATTTTATCTTTCTAAGAAATGTATTGAAAGGAGAGCTGAACTGTACAGAAAAGGACTGTTTAACAACAGATATTTTCTACAAAAAAAATTAGTGGATCTCTGGTAAAAGCTTTTATTTCAATAGTCAGCAGACAAGTTAGCAAAATAGGACAAGGGAAGCAGGTCACAGGATGGCTGGTTCACTCCTCCATCCCGGCACTCAGCCCTGTTGTTGTGCTTCTGGAAACATGACAGCTGGAGGCACTCATATGACACTTTGGGTACCTCATTCTGTGGCTGGAAGTCACAAACTACACAACTACAAAATCATTGGAGGGATTTTAGATAACCCAAGTGTACCTATGTGTCAACATGGTTGATGCTCTTTGTTCTGCAACAGCCAAGAGTAATAAATGCAGGCAGGCTGTCACACAAATACGACTTAAAATAAGTGAACAAAGTATTTAGCTCGGTGTTAAAATAATCACAGCTTGGAAGAGTCTCAGTTCGAACTGAATTACTTGGAGTCTTCTCAATTTACCATGTAATTACTCACATTTTAAGATTACATCATCTCATTTAGACACATTCTCCCCTCTAATATCTTGGTTTCTAACTCTCAACATCAAGTCTGTCAATGCCCGTGATAATTCACAATGAAAATACAGTGACATTTCAAAAATCTGAAAGCACTACTGAATGTACACTATCTGTTATGCTGATAAAATAGACACTTTCATTCTGAAGTGCAGACATTTTGACATTTTTTAGTAGAACTAAAGAGTGATGCTAAGAAAAATTAGTCTCCCTTATGATGCTGAAGGTAGGAATTTATCCTTCACTGAAAAATTCCTTGTCAGGTTCTTAAGAGATCAGATGTTACTATGGATAAAGAATCTTGACTGAGAAATAAAAGCAATAAAGTAAACAAGGAATCTAAACTTCTGGGCTTTTTTAATCAAAACATAGCTTTACCAGCAGTTACAGAATTTATCCAGCTACAATATGTTTACATCAGATAAACAAAAGTTATTAAGAGAAATATCATTATTTAATCAAATCTGACTTCCAAACAAAGTCTGGAATGTGTTTAAGACCAATGCAAAAAACTGGTTCATACCTTTTTAAGTGGAGTCTTTTAAAGTTCGGTATTTGTTTCATTTTAAAACATGTCAGTGGCCCCTATGAAACACGAGAAAGTTTACTCATCCGCTGTGGAACAGGAGACAGTCCATCACACACAGTATTTTTTACCCTTGTGGCAAGCCTTAGCAGAAAAGAGACTGAAACAACATCCTTATTCTCAGAGGCAGTCTCTCCAGAATTAAAAAAAAAAAAGTGGAAGAAACATGGCAGAAGTTTAGACTTACTGTGTGCACAATAACCCTATCACACTGGAAAATATTGTGTTCTGTAGCTATTGGCCAGGGACACTTCACTGCTGTTTTGCCAGAAACACACCACCACTGTGGAAGAATCTGGGGTAGAAGCAAGCTGTGCAGCAGATTTATGTTAACCTGATCTTTATCAGACTTAAAGCATGGAGGTGTGCTCCAAAACACTGCAGCTCCTAAGATGAAGTGCCTGATCAACCTACATTAGAGAAAGCTCAGTGATTCAGAGCTGGATAAAACACCCACTAAGGATCGGTGCCCACTGACTCCAACAAAATGAGAAGTATGAGGAACCACAAGCGGCACTCCCACAAAAGCTGGGAGAAGTGCACAGGTGCCTGGACTGCTCTGGCTTTAAGAAGCTTCTCAGAAGCAGATATTTCAGGCTTGTTATACAGCTAAGAGGAACATTTCCAGGAGATTGTTCAAAATTTCAGAAATCCCAAGATGCTTCATTCTCTGCATTAGCAGAGGATAAAGACTAAGGAGTCAATGATCCTAAAATTTCTGCAGTAGGAAGTAAGGTTAGCATGATCATGATTCAGCTAAGAACAGAGTATTTATATAATTCTAATCTGTAAGAAAATATAAATTATAGTGGCAGCTATTGAATTTTTTTAAAACTTGAATGATTCATGCAGTCATGTTAAAATATCAAAGAAAGAAGCAATTCACGTCATCACTGACCATGGCATACAACAATAAAGAACAATGAAAAATTATTTGTGGCCAAAAGCAGCAGAGACAGGTAAAATTAAGAGTGAAAATTAAAACATGCACTCTTTCTCCACTGGGGAAAGAAACAATTCCATGTTTTCCCAGTTCTCAAAGACCAATTAAATGTTTGTAGTGCACCAAAAGAACTAGGGAATAAAGATAATAAAGAGAGGAAAACAGAGAAAGAATAAAATGTGCACTCTTAATAAATATGCTTAAACATGTTCATTTTCAATGTTAAAAGTCATAGACCTTTTCCCATATTAATCTATCAATATTAGAAACCATAGAATGAAATACTTACAGAAAAAGTAAGGGAAGCCAAGGTGTTAGAAGTCTTGGATTTACTTTAATTCATTAAAATATTATCACAGGGGTAATATTGCACTAAGGCTGATGTAGTGTTTAAGTGCTTTCCAGATCAAGGCACTTAAAACCTCATTCATAAAAATTAAAACTACAATTTGACTAAAATGATACCTTTTAGTCATCAATTGATGCAACAGTAGTATATGATACTTACATAATAATTTCAACGTTTCAGCTTTGAAAGGTCTGCACAAAGAGTATTTTTAATTGTATATTTCGTCTCTTTTGAAATGTATTACTCCAGCATAAAGGAGAAAAAAGATAGAAACAGATGAAAAAAACACATAATGCAGTATTTCTCATTCCTGAGCGCTGTCCAGCCTAGAACCTCATGCTGCTTCATAAAAATTTGTGATGAGAGGTACTAGAAACGGAACATTTTTTTGTTCAAGTCAAAGGATTCACAGATCAGAAGCACAGTGTGTTGGCTCATGATTTTTGACAGCTTGTCAGTGGTGGCAGCAGAAGTCGCTGTATCCAGCTGCTTCCCCCATCCCACCCCAGCGTAGCACGCCTGGATAATGCAGCAGTCCCTGCAGCGCAGCCACTGCTGTGCCAACACATTTCATAGCTGGGTGCTGTTAGCTTCAAATACCATCTATTTCAACCAGGATGTGAACTCAACAGACGAGGGGACACTGACAATCTGTTCTGCTACTAGGCAGCAAAACTCTACCAATATTGGGCAGATGGCACTCACAAGAGCCCCAGCTCCTCCTTGGGACCACATCACACATCAGATACATTTTAGATCACAGTGAAATCTTGTGGACTAGAAACATTAAGCACCTGGGTTGCAGGAGGAGAAATTAAAAAAGCCAAAAATACTCCTGTATGTGTGGATTAGTTTTCACTTCTCTTCAAAATCTTAAAATGTTGAGTGGTGTGGTGAAGGAGGAGCAATAATGAATGTGTTTGGGTACTACAGATTCCTGGAAATATCCAGTGTTTGACAACATCCAGCCTGTAATATACCTGTGAAATAAATATTTCTTCAAATATTCCAAGCATATTAGCAGCTTCACCGCATTCCCCTAACTTCTGCAGCTCACCGTACAAAGCACATTTCTAAAGGAAACCTGAAAGCAGTGGCTGGATTGAATGACAGAAGATGCATTTTCTCCCTGCCCAGTCATACTTGGGTTTAGCTAGAGATTCTCAGCACTTGCACAGCACGGTGTGGGAAAAGGTCAGAGCAGGTACAGCTTTCTGGGCTCCTGTGTGACAGGACTACTTAGCTTTTATTGATGAAGGATACATATTGGCCTACCAGGATCACCTTAGGTTTTATTCAATGAGTTATATGCTTGAGGTAAACAAGAAAGCTGATTTTGAGGGGCAAGTCAGTGGTTACAAATCCTTTCCCTACACAAACCCAAGATGATTTAATTGAACTCTGCCTGCTGCTACACGATTTCCAGACATATTGAACAGCAGTCTGGGTTTTCCAGACCATTATTTGCCCTTTGTTCCATTATGTACATCTCTCTGCAGTTCCTTGCAGCCATATGAGCTCATGTAAAAATACCAAAGTCACCAACAGCTTTAGTTATAGATAGTCCTAGGAGAAAGTAATCTAAGTTCCAGGATGAGCAGGTGTTAAAATTACATGCATCTGGGAAAAATCAGCATTCTCTAACACCCTCTGATAAGGCTGGCATGCACATTAGCAAAAACTCACCACAGCTCCTTTGGAACATTTAATTTAATTTAGCATTAACAAAACTATGGAAGCTGAAAAAAAGGACAAAAACCTCCATAAGCCTAAGAACAGATTCCCCATGCCTCTTGAGATGCATATACTACCATTTTCCCCTAAAACGGTGATCTTTGATAAAGATATCCTTTTATGCTAATATAAAAAGTTATTAGTATTCAGCAGTGGAAGCTCTGGAGAGCTATTTCTAACAGTTTAAAAATAGAATTTAAAAATGTTCCTTTAAACATCACCAAGGGAAATTGCACAGTCACGAGAGAAATTGCTTACAGTTATGCACAAACTCATGGTACTTAAGAGGAAATAAAGGCCTTCAGTCACAGAGCATCCATTTGTGTCCTTGGGAACACAGGGAAAGGAGAAAGAGAACTTGAAGCTAAGTGTCTGCAATGTCTTTTTGAGAGTGGATATGAAGGACTTTGTGCAAAACAGTAAAAAAAATATACTACTGTGGGCAAGGAATGAACAACTGACAGTCAAAGGCCATGTTCTTTGGATGCCCAGGTAGGTCAGGAATCTCATCAGCTGTAGTCATTTAAAGAAGAAAATTATTTCCTGAAAGCATCTTCCTCTTCTAGACCATAGGAAGCTTCCAGGTAACTGAAGTGACCATACACTTCTGAGAATCTTTCTCTCCTCTGGGCACCCTTCATTCATCAAGAAGCAGTACAGCACAAAGGTGCAGGGACTCATGGCTCAAAGCTCATATCCAGTGATGAACATTAAGTAATAGACCACTTTTTTTAACACCCTGCGAAGTTTTAGAAGGTTTCTCAAGATCCTATGAAGGTGGGAAGCAGAGCATAGAGATCAAATCATGATGTGGTGGGTACTGATACCTGTGGACACCCTCCTCGTAACTCCCCAACACAAAATCATGAGTACTTAAAGACTACAATGAGCTATGTATAGTAGCATTTTAAGAAGGAGGAAGATAATTCTTTATAAAATAACATTTTTCCTGTATTTGCTAAGAGTGCAGGATAACTGACATTTTCTATGTCCAAAGTCAAGAGAGATGAAAAATGCTGCTTACACTCCAAAAACAGGGCTCAATGGAAGTAAACACTGAATCTGGATATCATGGGATTTCCTTCCTCCCCAACCCCTTCTTTTTGTCCCCTATGGCCTTAGTTCACTGTTTTTAGTGGCATATTACAACAATACATTTTTTTCACAAAGCCACTTAAAAGGATTTATTATAGTTCCACATGATACCACGTGTTTATTTCTCTTCTGAAATTATGTTTTCTCTCTGCTAAGCTGAGGGTAATAGCTGCTGAATACTGATTAGGGTTTTCCTTATTTGATTACTGTTAATTAGAGTCAAGCATGTAGTGCATCAGACAGGAGGACTGCAGATCATCGTGACACTTCAAACAGCCTGTTTAACTTCAGCAGAGCCTGTTCGAAGTTTGGGGTCGGAATAAATCTTCAGCAGAGTTGTTTATGCATAGTTGTGTAACATTACACAGCATGGGGTACTGGACTGTTTGGTTAATTAGTTTAAGAGCCTGTCAGTGGCAGCTCACCTCCAGGTTTACCACTGGAAATTGCAATTAGCATGAAACAGTTTTCCTTTTTGGTCCAATTTCTCCCACACAAATCATTCTCACAGATGTCTCGCCTAAGAAACCCAGGACCGTAGCCAGTCAGCATTCACTCACCCTCTTCCACTAGAGTCTCCATGGGATGTCTACAGCAACATCAAAGGGCTAGGCTAATCCCAACTGATCTTGGAAAAAGTCCAGGGTTTCCTGAGGCTTTAAGTCTGTGATTAAAGAATACACCTGTCTGCCCCAGTAATGAGGTCAGACTATCTTTGCCAACAACAGGCTGCTTTTTTCCTGTGACACACCTCCTGGAGGAACTGTCAGAAGAAGGTGAAAGTACGAAGCAGTCAAGCAGCCATCCAGCATCAAGTAACAATCTCTACAAAGCCACAGCTATTACAGAACTGCCCTCCCTCCCCCAAATCCCCAATCAACTCCTTCTTCATCATATGGCATAGACCACAAATGACATTTGGTGCTGAATTACTTCACAAGCAAGGTTGGAAATTTTTAATATTGTCTGGGTTGGCTGAAGGTAATGTAATCAATACAAAAGGTATTTTTGAAACAAAGACAACTTAAAATTTACTTAAACTCCAAAATCAAAAGTAAACACTATCTTCTTCCCTATATACTCAGAGATATAGGTAATTAACAGTTTATCCATAACTATGCAGAAAGTCCACAATAAAGTTTCTACTTCACTTTATAATTAAGTAATATCTTTGTCTATGTTCTCAATAATAGACAGTAATTTACCTTAGAGCCTTATCGTTTGAGCTTACCAAATTACAGGTGCTAAACAACTAAGATGCTATCCTCCTCACATCAGCCAACCACAAGATATTAAAAAGAGTGAAATTGACTGGAAAGAGAAATAAATTATTTCAATCAAGAAAATAGTTTCTCACACACTACATGCTACTGACTGCATTAGAGGTCTGTTCTTTTACCTCATGTCAGCCTCGCTATCTGCTCAGGCCCACCTGCTTATGCTAATTTCAGGGTCAAGCAATTAAGACATGAGGGTCTTCCCCATATATGTGCCACAGTCATCCATGAGAATAACTGGTGTTCATTAGTCACATATGAAATTAACTGCATTATATGCCAGGCAGATACAGTCCATTCAGATGGTACTGAAATAACCTTTTTTTTTTTTTCCCCCCCAAAGGAAAACAGCATTTGTTATTTAAAAAATACTAAAAAAGAGATGGGATTAAAGGTGAAGACATACTCTGGAGAAAACCATCTCAATTTCTTAAGTAAGTGTATGTTTTGTATATATTTAAAACTGTTTCAGCCTGTTCAAAAACTGCAGGAAATTCTTCTGCTAATTTTTTGTATTGGTTTGGCACAGCCTGGTTTTGGGTAGCAGGGGGGCCACAAAGATGGCTTCTTGTGAGGAAGCTGCTGGAAGCTCCCACCATGTCCGGCAGAGCCAGTGGCTGATGGCTCTGAAGATGGACATGCTGCTGGCCAGAACTGGGCC